>VIBL01000098.1:600000-1200000 GCA_008271625.1 Lutraria rhynchaena | reverse complement strand
CTCATTTTCAATACAGTTACAAGTAAAAGATAAACGCTACCACGATAAACAAGTTGATTCTATTTTTCCTAGCTTAAAGTAACTTTAGGAAAAAGTAATTGCGTATATATGTTCAGTATATAACTACAAACTTTCAGATCATTGAAAACAAGGAAAAAATGAAAATAAACGAACAAAGATCTAATAACGATAAATATAACAAAAATATCATAAGAGAATATAACACACTATGCGAAATTATAAAAAAAATATATAATACCACAAAAATATGATATTATTCCACATAATTATATATAATGTCTTGAAAAACAAATATTTGTGGTGACATATAGAGATATTATTATTCAATGCATGTGTACGTACCTTAACAAAAGTTAATTCTTTAAAAGAAAACCACAGCAAAATTAATGGTCAGTAACTATTCACAACAAAAAGTGTTGAAACAAAACTAATAAAAATTTGGACATCTAATGTTTTTATGTGCAAAGATGCGCGGTTAATATAAACAAGCATAATCTTTTCAATTCTAGATGATTTACAATACCGTAACATTCTACATGTACATATTTGTGCAATACCACTCAAAAATGATCTTAAATCGCAATACAATTGCACAATATTGTCGCAATAAATTCGCCCACTTTCTTACGGAGAAATACCCCGGGAATTTTATTACACCCGCCCGCTTAGCGGAATATAAGAATTAGGTATACGGGCTTCAGTTTTTTAAGTTCGATACATAGGTACGGCACATGTTTTCTGTGACGATTGGACGGTTGGTTTGGTCGGTTTGATGCGTCCGAAATTATATGCAAGTTGAGCGTGGGAAAATGGCCGACCACATTGACGAGAACGCAAACAGGTCAATAGGCACTTCTTAATATTATATATTAATGAGTAAAACTAGTATGATTTGTTCCTTAAGGACGTTTAACATCGAAACTGTAATGTATATACGTGTGCATGAGAGTAATAATAATAATAATAAATAGCAATTAGAAAACACTTCATGTAAGTTCATGTTGTATCAGTGTATGTTACCAGTACTTTGTCATTTCATCATAAACAGAAACCATATTAATGCTGTACAGTCAAACCCGTGTTTGCTGCCACCTCCAAATAGAAGCCATCCCGTGAATAAAGACCATTCTTTGAAAAGCTGTGATTGATGATTGGCCTTTGTTCACAGGTTTGACGGTAGTTTCACATTACGAATTTAATTAACTTAAATTCATTGACAGATGATTTTTAAAGAAAATTTCTCATTATGATGAGAATACAAAAATGAAGTATTGCGCATGCGCGTCATTGAAGTCGTGAACCAGGATGCACATTTGTTTTATTGCGCATGTATTTATGAACACTTAATCCGCGTTTAAAGATCAGTTTAAAAAATATTAGATAACGTCTCGCACAACGTTAAAATAAAATATTGCACCAATTTCACGTATGCGTGGTATTATAAACTATGGTATTTTCATGTGCAATAAGCACAGTTTACCCCGTACATATAGTTCATGTGGTCATAATGTATTTATTATCAACTGATAAAATTCACGTAATAAGGAGTCTCCTTCATCGTTTAACATAAATATGCCCATATTTGTAACCTTCGTGAAAATGAGTACTTCAACATTTATCTTAGAGTATTTGATGAAAGGTGAATGGAGCTTATCTATTATCGTCTATTAGCTAAAAGGTGTACATTAAAACCTCGATAATGAGACCACCTGCAGGACCCGAAAAATCGGTCGTAATAATGAGGTGGTCCATTTACAGGTTGACTTTTAGGGGAATATTTTGTCAGATTTGAATGCAGTCAAACCTGTGTTTGTGGTCACCTTTGAATAAAGACCACCCTGTAAATAAAGGCCATTCTTTTAAAAACCGTCACTGATTATTTAGAACAAACTGACCTCCGAATAAAGGCCATCTGTCATCTGTCACAGGTATGACTGTTTTGAATAGATAAAGGTTATGCCAGTGTCGTTTATCTAGCTTAAAATGAGTTTTTACTGCTATCCCGAATGATTCACTGGGGTATCTATCGTAAAATATGTATCAACAGATTTATGCACACCTAGCCCATTTATTACGTATATAGACCGTATGTCGTTACGCTCCGGTAGCATTGTCATACGAACGTTGTTAACCTGCGCGTATCCAATGTTCAACATGTCGAACAGAGGAATAATTTGCTTTCAAAACTGGTTTTTATTTTCCGGATTGCTTTTTGCTGCTTCGACGATAGGGAGATGGCTTTGTACATGGAAGTACGGTGCAGGAATGTGGCTGCCAGGTACATTTTAATTTTCTTTTAAAATTCATTCCAAATGTGGTGTTAACGTCTGGTTTGCTAACTTTCTTGGTTGATAAAACTTTAAGCGTCCGAGAATCCTACAAAAATGCTGGTAGTGTGCATTAACCTTTTATTTCTAAATTGAATCTGACAATGAAGTTTATACAATTTAGACTTTTAATATTTTTAGTACAGTCAAACCTGTGTGTGTGGCCGCCTCTGAATAAAGACCACCACGTGAATTAGGGCCATTCTTTGAAAAACCGCCACTGATTATTTAGAACAAGCTGACCTCCGAATAAAAGTCATCTGTCATTAAAGGCAACATTTTGTCTTTCACAAGGGTGGCCTTTGTTCACAGGATTGACTGTACAGTAAAACCTCAAATAATGACTACTACAAGCGTGCAAAAATATCTCAATAATCGATTGAACGTAACATTTCTTTCCCTTTAAGCTTTGACAATTTAAACATTTGAAGGATATGCATAGATTAAATTACATGCATTGATAAATATAATGTTATTAATACACAGGTTGTTTCGTGCGTGAGAGTTTACAAATAAAGAAATCATTAGTTGTCGAACACATCTCTAAACTACTCCATCATTTTCAAACGCGCTCTCTAATGAGCAAGTGCAATTAAAAAGATAAACCAACTGATATCACACTCATGCCCTTTTCACAAACATAATATACATAGATACCAATGATATACATGTACAAATGAATGACATCATATATTACATAAATTATATTATAAAATGAATTGCTTTGTCTATAAAGTGATATTCTTTCAGATATTTGGACGGTTCTTTCTCTCTTTGTGAGCGTGTTACTCCTAGACATATACACTCTCAAACCAGCTCCGTCCCACACAATATTCAGTCTACTAGCTCAGTACATTTGCCAAAAGATATTTTACATCATTGGAATAATTGGGAAGATGGTGCTTGTAAAACATTGCAAGTCATGCAAGACGACACAAGAAAAGCTATTGATGGCCATTTTGAAACAGAACAAGGATACTATGTTCTTAAATGACTTTGCACTAAATGAAGTTAATTCTGTAGAAGAATTCAGACAACGCATGCCGTTGACAACATATGAGGATTACTCACGATACTCCGATATGGTGACTGAAACCGGAAGTGAAAACGTGCTCTTCCCCGGAAAGGCGGCATTTGTAGCACTAACATCCGGTACCACTTCCGGGAAAAGCAAAGCCTATCCGAAATCGAAGCAAAACAAATCACGAATCATGTCCTCGTTCTTAATAGTGCAGGATGTTTCATCTAAACTTGGTGTAGACATTCTAAAGAAACTGGTATTTTTGAAAGTATGTCCCAAACTAACAAAATGTAAATCAGGAATTGTCAGTGGTCCTGTTTCTGCAATGATAACTTCTAGTATACCGTTCTTCACTGTATCAATACAAAACACATACAGCGAATTCGAAGCGCTTTATATCCAACTAATTTTTGCATTGAGGGAAGATGATGTAGCCTACTTTTCTACTCAAGTAGCAACCACCGCTCTGGCAACATTTCAGATTCTTGAGAAGAATTGGGTATCTCTGTGTAATGATATAGAGCTAGGAAAAATACCAGACTCATTAGATATTTCAGAAGATGAGAGAAAACGTTTAAATGCTTTGTTAAAACCTTGTCCGGCTAGAGCACAATATCTACGAGAAGAATTTTCAAAGGGTTTTGCGAATGTAGTAGCAAGAATATGGCCGTCTTGTAGATACATATTTGCAGTCAGGACTGGTGTTTTTGAAAGTGCGGTAAGTGAAAAGAGAATGTATTATGTTATCCGCTACCATGTACAGCGAATGTATTCAGGACGCTTATAATAATATCCAATTTCTTAAAATCACCATACAAAGTACGAATGTAGGTCGAGTGTGCACAACTAGTTATTAGACAAGGTTTTTATATTTTTAGCAAATCATCGACCTACATAGGATGTAATCTACTATATTTCAAACATGTATCGCTATTTCACTTTATCGCCCTTTATGAAAACATGAATGGTATTTGTTCATGTTTTTGTATGCAATCTAATGATTCTAATATAGCGTCTCTTGCACTGGAATGACATGCAAAAACATAACGAAACAAACTGGATCTCAACTGAACTTTCAATGAATATGTATGTGGGTAACATCCATAGAATTCATTTGGGTTTGTTCGTACGTAGCTGCGATTAAAGTGTGGATTACGGTAGGTGGTATAATTCTTTATTTTTAAATACCGACAGTGATTTGAACAATGACCACCAAAGAGGAAATACAAAAGCCATCTGTTGCGTTATAAGATGTTAGGTTTGGCCTTGCATATGACAACACGTATTTGTCATTTCCTGTAGCTGTGGCTGTTAATTCTGGTTTTACCGTATGTTCCTTTTTCCATTTTAGTGGAGGATTGTTGAAGAGAAATATCTTGGAAATCTCTCGTGCATAACATTGCTCCATATTGGAACCGAAACAATTTATGGTGTGAACATTTATCCTCTGAGAGACACCGTTTCCTTTGTGCCTCTGATTGGCTTAAATTTCATCGAATTCATACCGGAAGAAGAAATGGAAAATGAACATCCACATGCTCTCTTACCTCACCAGGTAATTGAAAACAATTTATTTGTCTGCAACTGTCAGTTAGAATTAGAAAAAAATGTACTTTAGGGGATGGGGTTACACCAGTTTTCATCTAAATGTCTGTCATAAACTGACAAGAAGTTAACGAAACTAGACTTCCTAGATTTTGTACCAATGCTAATCTTGCTTTCCGCCAGTAATTGCCAGATTTCCCTCATAAATCGCCCCGAATCAACAGTAGAGTACAAATGGTTTTTGATAATGTCTTCAACAAAAAATTATTGAGCCGCGTCCAGGTTTCAAATTTACGAATCCACATTAGAAATTGCCTTTATAAGAGTTCAAATTCTAGACACGGATTAAATAAACGGGTAAAACAATCTCCCCAAAAGTGTCAATTACCGGGGAGTCGTCCTTGAGCAAGGTTTCTGATCAAGAGTCAAACGTGACTTCGTACCTTTTCAATGGTTAGACTTTGCTCATTCATGTGTTTATTAGTTTAGGAAATTGAAACCATGCGCTTCTAAATGTAACATGTCTCAACAATTCAGAACATGATCTTAAATCAATTTCCAAATAAAAATAGTTGGGAATTTCTGGTGAAAAGTTCTTCAACTCACAACAAACAAATTCAAGCTATTGGACTGTATAATTCTAGTTTCTACAAGTCCATCACGTTGTTCAAACGCAAACCCAACGTTAAATTAGTCTCTTTTATGTATACATTTTTTTTGTTTCCCGGGGGACGTGTGGGGGGTTAGGCTACCAAAACTAGCCCCGATCTGAAGTAATTTTTGAATAATGAAAGGTTGGGAATCTCTAGAGGAATACTATAGAGACTTAGTATAATTCTTTGGTTATGTATCATTAGGTTGAAATTGGGAAAACGTACGAGGTAGTGATCACGACATACGATGGTCTGTATAGATATAGGACAGAAGACATGGTGAAAATTTCCGAATTCTTTCACACTACACCAATGTACACATTCGTTCGCAGGTACATATCAGTAAGGCTTGCATAAAATGTATGCATTGTATCGAAGAAAGTTTCAGTTTTGTTTATCTGTAATAAATTCTTTTTGAATGTAAATGCCTCTCAGCTTTAATGTGTTCAAATTACGTGGTTTACAAACTCGTTATTTAGGACGTGAAGGATATAAATAAATGACAAGTATAACCACGACTTAATTTCAGGTTTAAGCGTCTCATTTGATTTGAAATAACTTAAGTGTAGTACACGAGATATAATAGTTTCTTTAGCGTTTCCTTTCCTCTTATTTCTGAAACATTTTGCGCCTGGGGAATACCCCAAGCATGGTTTTGTGTATATGAGATAATGCGATGAAAACGTGGGTTCTCTTGGGCTGTTACCTTGTTTCTTGGTTACATTATATGCCTATATAATATTACACTAACATGGATGGTAAGTTTTACATTTATATACGTATAGGGCTGGTGATATTTTATCAGTTGGCGTGGATAAAATTCCTGAATTCCTTTTGTACGATGCTGTCAACGAGGCAGCTAAACAGTGGACTCAGAAGATTGTACATTTTACGTCTTGTGAAGCCATTCATGTACAAAAAATAACAGGTAAGTTGTTATTATTACTAAGACGTTACATGTGTCACAGTAAGTCATTCTAATTTAAGTCACTACAGCGCTACTTCCATTGAATACTGTTCATCGATCTCTTTGAAATATCATTACAAAGACATTACATGTGATACAATAAGCGATTGTAAGATTATGTCATAACAACGCTACTTTCATTCGGATACATAGTGAAAAATGACAAATTACGCAATTTGAATCAAAATTTAAATTTTGCAAATTTACCGTGAGATACACAGGTATTTATTTTCATGAATCATTAAATTTACTCTTTTTTGCATTTTGTTTACTCGTGGATATAGCGAGAATTAGATACACGCAAAAAGAGCACGGAAACGTTATTTGTTTATGAATTATACTACAAACTCATGAAGGCTCATTCTGCCTTGGATATTTGAAAATAGGACTAATTCAATTCTGCATTTATATGGAAACACGGACTGTAGAACTTGGTATGCAAATGATCTTGTTATACGTTATTGATGTACCTACAAGATGTTTTTCTAACTGATATTCATCCAAGTTCATTTGTTTTCTTTATAATTATCAGGTTCCAGTGACGGTTTCAATCACTATTTTGTACTTATTGAAACGGAGGAAACCACCAAGGTATCTGAAGAAGAAGAGAGAAAAGTATGTTTGATAATTCTAATTCTATTGAGACTTGCATAAAAATGTATTGTTTTATCAACATCGATCCATCAAAGTAAAATGCCCATGGATTTTTCAAATGGTTTTAATTGGAGTTAGTAAGGTTTCTGTCATATACGAACCAACACAGGAACACCTCACTTAGTAACTAAGACTATCTCATTTTAATGACAGTTTTCGAACCAGTTTTCAAATTTGTCTTCATATTTAAACTTAATGAAGAGGCAATCGCCATGAAGATAGTGGCCTTTGTTCTCAAAAAAAACTTTTAAAATTAAGATTTTGTTGCATTTCTATTTTGGAGGACGATGTCATTAACCTAAGCTCCTGGTTATTTATCATCGTTAATATTCTTCATCTTTCCATTAGCTACAGGATCTAACTTTAACATGACATGTTCTGAGCCACAACCATGTTATTCAATTTCTAATTCGCGATATAAGTTAAGATTATTTATCTTAAAACGAAAGTGAAAACCAATTACAGAGTCTATCAAATGCATTAAATTTCTATTGAAGGTTGATGAAGGTCTGTGTCGACGTCATGAGGTTTATGCAGAAATGCGCATGAACAAAAAGCTTCAGCAGCTTCGGTTTATACAATTAAAACCAGGAACATATGAGGACCTGAGAAAAAAGATGCTACAAATGAATCCCAATGCCTTTTGTATGCAGGTTAAAATACCACGAATCCTGAGGAGAGAGAATCTCTTGCAATTTGTACTGGCTCATAAATTGTGAACCGGTGTTTAATTTCTGATTCACGACGTATTTAAACAGTCTATGAAACATCGTCCATCGTTTTGGTCATAATTAATAGCGAATTCATTTGCTGAAGTAGGCTAAAGAAACAATATGAACCCGATCTTTGACACTAATAGAAACTCGTCGGTGTAGTAAACCAGTATTTTAAAAATAATCCTGGCACCACCTCTTGTTGAATATTCGACTATTTCTGGCATTCAGAATAGGAGTTGTCCTTGAACATGGCATACACAGACAGAACATTCGACACCATTAGTAAACTATCGAGAGTGTTGAATTTAATAAAAATAAAACATTTAATGTATCTGTCCATATATGTATGTATGTATCCAATGAATTACTCCACAAACATTATGTATGAAATAATCACTAAATATTATGACAAATAAACTGTAATCAGGACAAATAGAATAAAACTCTTTAAGCGACTTTTTGCATCTTTTAGATTATCTGAAGTTAAACTGAATTTGCGTTCCTTTAACGATTCAACAGAAAACTAGCCCTCCACCAAACCACACACAAAGATGAGATAAGCGATCCAAACAGTGGTATGTGAACATTTTTACTGATACAGTAATGTGCGAAGTGTCACAAATGAACAGCAAGACATACTCGTTCGCTTATTGATCGTGAAACTTATATTTCAACTAAATTACATAAGACGTTATAAATTATTATGTATGCAGGTAACAATAACTACTATTTTATTTCGCTAAGTATCACAGGAGTATTAAATGACCAAAAAATAAATATGCTATACACATAATTTATGTAATAATGACAATAATACATTTGATATACATATTTGTTTTTACTGAAGACAAAATGTCGAGATTTACAGTAAAACCGCGATAATGAAACCACCTTCGGGACTTGAAAGATCAGTTACAACCATGAGGTGGTCTCATTATCAAGTTGAATTATAGGGGGGTATTGGACGCTGGTCCGAAAATAAGTGATAGTTATAACAAGGTGGTCATGATATTGAGGTGGTCGCTATTTGCGGTTTTATTGTAATTTTATATCTTTCACAATCTTATCATTATATTATACCTCTTGCAATGAAGTATTCAACACTTATACAAATTGCAAGTGGCTTAAGTAGAATGTCTATCATATCATAATGCACAATGTATTTTACACATATTTGTAAATGGATAGGATTCAGCATAATAATAATTATTTGACCTTGTTGATGAACGAATAAAACGTCAACTGAATAGACATAATGAGATATAATTTATCTAGACAGTGTAGGTTTTGTAATGTTTTCAATGACAACAAAAGAAATTGGAGTACAGATTCCAGAAAAATGTTACAATCATGATTTTACAACTTCCTTACATACTAACATAGCCTTAAATCCAGCTACATTTTTATTACGACAACACAATAAATGTAACAAACTTAGACCAGATACACGACCACTGAATAAAACACAACATCGCCAAATGTGATATTGTCAGCATTCAATTTGAAAAATGTTACTACTTCGTTTGTCGTCATTCAGCAGATGAGGAATGAGAATTTGAAAAAGAACTGTAAGATAAATCAAAATCTCCATGAGTTATTGTGAAGTATCGGGGTCAAAATATTGCCTCCTTCTCCAGTTGACGTGCACAGCAAATATGTTTTTTTTTTCAATTAATTCTAATTATCTACTCAAACATGAGGAACTTAGTCATACGAGAAAAAAGCCTCTCAATATAACATCTAGTTGTAACAGTTCAGTATAAGTATCAATCGCATTTAAGTAAATAGGAGAAATCTCATAAAACATATGAAAATGTTTTCATTTGTTTGTAAAATTATCGGTATGTACAATGTATATGTACATGCGAACAAATGAATACAGTGCAACCTCTCCAAAGCAACATCTTTGACGCAAAATTATGTTGTTGTTGAGAGGTTGCCGCTTTAGAGAGGTTAAATTAATGGTCAAATCGTAGTGTGGGGAAAAAGCATGCTGTTGTTGAAGGGAGGTGGTCGCTCAAGAGAGGGCCGCTCTGAAGAGGTTGCACTGTACAATGGCATGGGATGGAAGAAATTAGTAATTTGTACGACTATATCGGTGTAAACCATCATATGTAATTACAAGTTCACCTACGGGACCAAAAAATCGGTCGTAATAATGAGGTCGTGATAATAATGTAATAATTTACAAGGATCGTGAAACCAGTCCCTGATGATTTTAAAGAAGTCCTGAAACCAGTCTGATTACTTAAGACATTCTCTTGACTTGATAATCCATTCCTCTGTATTGTACACCTGAGATAATTGTTTATGCATCGCCACAAATGCAGAATTAAATCGCTAAACGAGTAGATCTTCTCAGAGTGCGTGGTTTAGAATAAGATTAAGCCAGTGTCGTTTTTACCATTGATTCATTCGGGTACATATCCTAGAATATGATCCGTCAGGTTAATACAAACTGGTCTATTTATTATGTATAGAATGTGTTGTTGCGATAACATTGTCACGCGAACATCGTGAATCTTCAAAATGTCGATCAAAGGAATAATTTGTTTTCAAAACCGGTTTTTATTTTCCGGATTGCTTTTTGCTGGTTTAGCAGTAGGAAGATGGACATTTACATGGAAATACAGTACAGGGACGTGGTTGCCCGGTACAGTGTATTTTGTCTTTTAAATTCATTCCAAATTGTGTTAACGGGTGATAACTTTCTTGTTTGATAAAAATTTATGCGTACGAGAATCCTACAAAATGGCACGACGTATTTATGATTAAGAGGAACTTCCTCATTTTATTGGATAATTTCATTAGCGCGAAAATGACTTATTGATATATCAGAGGAAATCCTGACTTCTATTGGACAAAATCTTCAAGAGTGGGGGAATAAGGCCACGCTTACAGTGTATCTACAATCGTTTAATGTATACTTTTTAATTTGTAAAGTTAAAATTTACGAAACTTTAGTCTTAGGTGGTCGAAATAGTCATACACACGTTCTTGACAAGTATTTTACATTTTATCTTTGGTATAAATTCAGTCTCTCCTTGTGTGTCATGAACAGCATTTAATATTTTTTCACAGAATACAATGATTATTTAGTACAATTTGAAAGCTTCAACGTCGTAACTGTACATGTCTTGGTTCCGGGTTTTACACATTTGCTTTCAGAATTATAGTTCCGCATAAATTAATTAATCCGCATTTGTAATTGTCGAGCTTTAAGAATAGTTTACAACATTAACCACTCGATCAATACTGATATGTTATATTTCAAAATAATACGTACAGCGTGTGGTTGGGATTTGCAAGAAAGAAATGTTAGAACTATTGCAGAACTACTTTTTGTGTAGTATTTTTAAAGATGCTTTATCTATTAAACTAAGGTCGATTGTAAACACCAACAACGTGTTCTATGACCCAGTTATATATATCATACAGATAGGAATGTAGAACAACATTAATCGTACGTTTAGTTTCAACAGTGAAAATATCACCAAAGAACAAATTTGTTTTTCATTTCTGTTTGCCGTTTGTCTTTTTAAACGACATTTCTAGCTTCCTTTAAAAAAATAAACATTTGGAAAGTTGGTATAGATTTAATCAAATGTATCCATAAAGTTACGATTTAACAGGCGGTTTCGAGCGGGACGGTTAACAAATAAATGCATGATTAGTAGATGAACTCGAGTCTGAAGCACTCTGTTATTTTCTAACAGGCTCTTTAATGAGTTCGAGCAATTAACAGCATTAACCGACTGATTTTATACTCATGCCTTTTTTCACAAACATAAGTAGATACCGACGACATACAAATGAATGACATCAAATATTACATAAATTATATTATAAAATGAATTGTTTTTTGTATAAAGTGATATTCTTTCAGATATTTGGACGGTTCTTTCTCTCTTTGTGAGCGTGTTACTCCTAGACATATACACTCTCAAACCAGCTCCGTCCCACACAATATTCAGTCTACTAGCTCAGTACATTTGCCAAAAGATATTATACATCATTGGAATAACCTGGAAGATGATGCTTGTGAAACATTGCAAGTCATGCAAGACGACACAAGAAAAGCTATTGATGGCCATTTTGAAACAGAACAAGGATACTATATTCTTTAATGACTTTGCACTAAATGAAGTTAATTCTGTAGAAGAATTCAGACAACGCATGCCGTTGACAACATATGAGGATTACTCACGATACTCTAATATGGTGACTGAAACCGGAAGTGAAAACGTGCTCTTCCCCGGAAAGGCGGCAATTGTAGCACTAACATCCGGTACCAGTTCTGGAAATAGCAAAGCTTATCCGAAATCGAAACAAAATCAGTCACGAACCATGTCCTCGCTCTTGATAGTCCAGAATGTTGCATCTAAACTCGGTATAGACATTCTAAAGAAACTTGTATTTTTAAGAGTATGCCCTAGGATAACAAAATCTAGATCAGGAATTGTCAGTGGTCCAATATCTGCATTGCTAAGCTCTGGTATTCCGTTCCTCACTGTATCACTACAAAACACATACAGCGAATTCGAAGCGCTTTATATTCAACTAATTTTTGCATTGTGGGAAGACGACATAGCCTACATTTTCAGCCAAGTAGCAACAACCGTTCTGACAACATTTCAGATTCTTGAGAAGAATTGGGTGTCTCTGTGTAATGATATAGAGCTAGGAAAAATACCAGACTCATTAGATATTTCAGAAGATGAGAGAAAACGTTTAAATGCTTTGTTAAAACCTTGTCCGGCTAGAGCACAATATCTACGGGAAGAATTTTTGAAGGGTTTTTCGAATGTAGTAGCAAGAATATGGCCGTCTTGTAGATACATAATGGCGGTTAAAACTGGTGTTTTTGAAAGTGCGGTAAGTGAAAAGAGGACGCATTATATTTTCCGCTATTTTAAATCGCAAATATATTCAGAATGCTTAAAATAGTACCTATTTTTTTAGAATAACCATAGAAACTACGAATATGCTAGTTCGAAGGAGCACAAATGGTAGACCACTTGTTTAGCAAAACAGCGACCTCTATAATTATCATGTAACCTATTATGTTGAAAAATATATCACTACTTTACTTTATCACCCTATATATAAACACGAGTGGTATTTTTCCATGTTTTTGTGTACAATCTAATGATGGCAATATACCGTTTGATACACTGGAATGACATACAAAAACATAACGATACACACAGGGACTCAACATGATCTTTCATGAATATGTACGTGGGTAACATCAGTATAATTCATTTGGGTTTGTTTGCGTTCGTACGCTCCCGCGATTAAAGTTTTGAGTACGTTGTATAATCTTTAAATACCGGCAGCTATGTGAACAATGACCACCAAAGTGAGAAATACTAATGTTATCTATTACTATGTAAAATGATAGGTAAGAGTTGCATATGACAACACGCGATTGTCATTTCCTGTTAATTCTTACAGTATGTTCCTTTTCCACTTTTAGGGGAGGCTTGTTGAAGAGAAGTATCTAGGAAATATCCCGTGCATAACATTACTCCATATTGGAACAGAAACATCTTATGGTGTGAACATTAATCCTCTGAGAGACACCGTTGCCTTTGTACCCATGATTAGCTTAAATTTCATCGAATTCATACCGGAAGAAGAAATGGAAAATGAACATCCACATGCTCTCTTACCTCACCAGGTAATTCAAAACAATTTATTTGTGTTGTCTTCAGAATTAGAATTAGAATTTACTTTGGGGACTGGGCTACACGAGCTTCATTCATATTTCTGTTGTAAACTGGTGAGTAGTTAACGAAACTAGTATTCCTAGATTTTGTATCAATGCTAATCTGCCAGATTGCCAAATTTCCTTCGTAAATCACCTGAATTAGCAGTAGAGTACAAATGGCTTTGGACAATGTCTTCAACAAATTCGTCACTGAAGTTTTCGAATCCAAATTAAAAATGATCTTTTTTGTGAGAGTTCAAATTCTAGACACAGATAAAATAAATGGGTAAACCATTCTCAAAAGAGAACTAGAGAATCGTTGTTGAGCGAGGCTTCTGATCCTGAGTCAGCCTGAGGTTTCATACCTTTTCCAATGGTTAGTTTTTCTTTCTCATTCATCTGTCTACTCATTCAAGACTTTAAAACCTTGCATTCCTAATTGCAACATGCCTTGATAACGTACGATCTTTGTTTTTATATCGTTAGGTTGAAATTGGGAAAACGTACGAGATAGTGATCACGACATACGATGGTTTATACAGATATCGGACAGAAGACATGGTGCAAATTTCCGAATTCTTTCATACCACACCAATGTACACATTCGTTCGCAGGTACATATCATTATAGCTAGCATAAAATGTATTCATTATGTAGGTAAAAGTTTTCTTTACATTTTTTCAAGCTAAATATGGCTTATCTTGAGGATGTTAAAATGAATCTACAGTCTCTGAAACTCGCTATATGGTACATGACAAGTAAACAAATGACAAAGATAGTTATAATATCAGGCTTAGGTGTTCTAATAGCTTTGAAATGACTTGAATGTCGTACACAATATAATTATAGGTGTCCTAATAGCTTAAAAAATGACTTGAGTGTCGTACACAATATGATTATAATCGTTCCAGTAGAATTTCTCCGTGATTTTGAAACGTCTAGCCCATAGGGAATATCCTGCGCATGGTTTTGGGCATAAGATAATGCGGTAATCACGTAGTTTCTTCAGGGTTGTTACCTTGCTACTTGGTTTCATTATATGCCTTTATAATATTACACTCACATGGACGTTAAGTTTTACGCTGAACATCAAAAGAAAGCATGCACAAAAATCTACCGTTGAAGTGTGGCCAGTTATTATTTTTTTTTGTTCAAACTGATGTGACAGGAACCACTGCCATTCTACATAAGTGTTACTTTTGATAGTATTTATCATTATTTTATAGTAATAAATGTTTAAATGTGTCTGGGACCTTCTTGTTTTATTTAATGCAATATTTAACAGTTTTGATGTATACACAGTTTCCATAAATTCTTAATTTTGAAAAATATTCGACTGTATAGTTTACTTTCTTTTGATGTCCCGTGTATATGCTTACAGGGCTGGAGATATTTTATCAGTTGGTGTGGATAAAATTCCTGAATTCCTATTGTACGATGCTGTCAACGAGGCAGCTGAACAGTGGAATCAGAAGATTGTACATTTTACATCTTGTGAAGCCATTCATGTACAAAAAATAACAGGTAAGTTGTTATTATTACAAATACGTTACATGTGACACAGTAAGACATTGTAACATTGACGTCACTACAGCCTTACTTTAATTGAATACCGTACATCGATCATTTTGAAATATAACAAATTTATGAGTTGTACTACAAACTCATTTCGCCTTGAATATTTAAAAATAGGACTAATTCAATACTGCATTTATATGGGAACACGGACTGAAGGACTGGACATGCTAAGGATCTTATCATACGTTATTGGTGTACCTAAAAGAAGACTTTCTAAACGATATTCATCCAATTTGTTTTTAGGTTCCAGTGACGATTTCAACCACTATTTTGTACTTATTGAAACGGAGAAAACTGCCAAGCTATCTGAAGAAGAAGAGAGGACAGTACGTATGATGACTGTGTTTTTTTTTCGAGAGAATGACATACGTTGTCATTGACCAGAGCTCCTGGTTATTTATTACCGTTATATTCTCCATCCTCCCATTAGCTACAGTCTAGGTTCCAACATAAAGTTGAAATGCTCTAAGCTACTGCCATGTTATTCAAGTTCTAATTCAAGACATAAGTAAGATTATTTGTCTTCAAACGAAAGTGAAAAATGGTCATATAATCAAATTTCCATTGAAGGTTGATGAAGGTCTGTGTCGACGTCATGAGGTTTATGCAGAAATGCGCATGGACAAAAAGCTTCAGCAGCTTCGGTTTATACAATTAAAACCAGGAACATATGAAGACCTCAGAAAAAAGATGCTACAAATGAATCCTAATGCATTTTGTATGCAGGTTAAAATACCACGAATCCTGAGGAGAGAGAATCTCTTGCAATTTGTACTGGCTAAGAAATTGTGAGGACATTATTTTACGCTTTATATGTCATTTTTCGTTTACTGTTTGTTTATTTAACCGGTGATTATTTACTGATAATCTGTGTAGACTTTTAAACATTCTATAAAACATCGTCTATATTTTTGGTCGTAATTAATAGCGCATTCATTGCTAAAGATGGGTAAGAAACAATATGAACCCGATCATTGACTTTTAGGCCTAAAACGTGGCTTGTTTACGCTACCCCGACCGACCCTAGTTTTGCCGCCAACCCTATGACTTTTTTTTCCTTTTCGTACATTTGACTATTGCCAGTCTACGCAATGTCAGTTATATTCTGAAAAAATCCTTACCTACCGACCCTATTTTTTTCTAAGCCGGTAGTGACAACAAGTCTTTTTTGGTCTTATCACATTAATAGAAATTCTGCCGGTGTAGTAAAACAAACTGGCAAAAAGATTAGGAGTTGTCTTTTAACCTGGCATCCACAGACAGAAACATCGACAGCATTAGGAACTATCGAGAGTGTTGAATTTAACTAAAATGTAACATTAAATGTATATGTCCGTACATTCTTCTACCCATGAGAGATTAATTCACATTTTGGGAACAAAAAAACGCAATTAACATCAGTTGTGTGAGTTTTTCTTGACAAGGACACACTCATAATATACATGTGTACTTTATACATGAAATTGTCAGTATTTTAGTGTGTAGTTTTGATATCAAACTGTTAGACATTATAGTATTTGGAACATAGAATTGTTATCCTAAATTTTGCTGCAATTAGTATACCTGTATTTAATAAATTTAAATTGGTTAATGTATAAACATTTGCTATATTTAGAAATTTGTTTCCCGACTACTTAGAATAGTCATTTTTACAGTTACATTTACTGCGCGTTCATTTGTCAAGTTGATAGACTTTGACAAAGAAAACAATTTGAAAATCGATCATTTTTATTTACATTATTTTGAACAATTTATATGTTGTGTGAGGCTAAAATAATTTCTGAAATATAGTATTGTTTGTTTGTGCCACCGGTAAATGTCGCAACCGCCGCTAAATATCTCAAAATCTGCCGTTAAATATCACCATTTTGACATTAAATATTTCGATTTTTTTGCCGCTAAATGTTGCATCCCTGCCGTTAAATGTAGCAATGGGTATTTTCGAGGGGAAAACTCAAAGTCGTCGGTGGGGTTAATACAGTTTAAATCGTTGGGGGAGTATTTGTAAATATTTAGCTAATAAATGAATTCAAATCTTGAATAACGGAGGTTGATTTATCTGCCTGCTGGTGAAGAAATATTCCCTTATTTTGATATACCTCTTATCTTGTTTGAATTATAAAATTCAGTAAACTTATGTTATAGATAGCAAAAAGCCTGGAATGCAACATGAATTCCGTTTGCATTGTATTATAAGGACCATGAGTAAAATATTTTCTTAAAGTGTAATGTTTTACATATGTTCGCGTTTTAGTTACAAGTACTTGTAAGCATACAGTTTTGTCTTTCTACTAAATGTTATAATTTGTTTATAAGTGGAGTTTCCTAATTTTGAATAGTATTATCATAGCCTGCATGAAATGTATCGACAGAAATCTAATGTATGATAATACACTGAAGACAAGACAAACAAACACATAATTTACACATCATTTATTCTTCATGACAAGCATCAAATAAAATACACATTACATGACTTAATCATAAATGATGGAAATTAATATATTGATAGAAACAGATCTGAAACTGACACATAAATGCACAGGGGTTTAATGGCGCACTTACAGCCAGGGTTATTTGGAGAATTCCAGCTTGAACAGTGGAGGAAGACATTAGTCTTACACCCGGGTTAAACCTTCAATCTTCCATAAGTTAGCTGGGCAGTTTCCTTACACGTGAATTATTTTTGGTGGGATTCAAACTCATAGTGGTGAGGGGCTAGTGATTACTAGCCAGAGACCATAAACACTCAAGCATGGACCCCCTGACACATAAACATTTCCATGTGGAGATGGCGTATACTGGTGACCCTCAGTATTAATCAGTGATATATGACCTACATGCATATAATGTTTTTTTTTGTGTGGTCCTTGTTTCATCGAATATACGAATACAATACAGATGTAAAAACCAAACTTCGGACAAAATAAACAAAAACAAGCATTTTCATTGCCAAGTTTCCGATTGAAAAGTCGGTCCATTACTAGGAGAAATGCGTAGTTGCTTCATAAATCACCCCTGTTGATACATAATTTTGTTTTAATCCGACGTTCCCGCGTTAATACATTTATTCATTGGTCAATTGTTTCACGTGGAGCAACTACCCCTCTTGAAACATCATTGAGAGGCGAAAATCCCACTCGGACTCGAACACGCGACAGCACTCGAAAGAAATCAACGGTAGGTTTGCGACATTTAGCGGCAGAGAAAAGCGACATTTTACATTAAAATTGCAACATTTCACGGTAGAAGATTTTGCGACATTTGACGGCGATGCGACATTTTATGGTGCCACATTGTTTGAATGCATTAGTAAATCACTATGGTTACACATAATAATAATAAAATATTATGTATATTTTTATTATTTGTTTTCACCAAAGACATAATGTCGATATTTATTTATCTTATTATTGTATTATACCTCTTGTAATGTAGCATTTAACACTTGTATAAAATTACAAGTGGTTCATGCAAAATGCCAATAATATTATAGTGAACAATGAATATACACATTTTTGTACATGGAAACAGTACAATATAATAATTATTTGAAAATTGTTATATTCATCAACAAATAAAACGTCAAACGAAAAGACATAATGAAATACAGTATTTTTGATCTGAACAGTGTGGAATTTAACTATCGTGATGTTTTCATGTTTGATTACAGAAGAAATAGAGAGAAAAAAATACAAATTCCAAAGAAATACCAACCAATATGACACACACCAGCATAAACAAACGCAACATACTTAGACAAGTTCCACGACCACAGAAGAAAAACAAAATCACCGAATGTGATGTTGTAAGCAGTGAAAAATGTTACTATTTTCTTGTCATCATTTACTGCTGTAACTGCGGATGAAGACTGAGAATTCGAAAGAAAATAAGTATGATAAATTATCTATGACTTACCGTAAAGTGTCAGGTCAAAATATTGCCACCTTCTCCAGCTAACGTACCAAGATATATATATGTATAGAGAGAGAGGGAGAGAGAGACAGAGAGCGAATTTTCAGTTTTGCAAATTTGTTACGTAGCTGTTAGTTGGCCAATGAACACGCTTGATTTGTAACTGCAAAATGTCGTTTAGATTAAGAGGTACTTCAACAGTATGGGACAAGTATCATTTGTTGTTATTATAACTTCCATCATATTACAATATACAAGAGTTTGTTGGCTGGTCATCTGAAGCAAATATATTAACTTACTGCACAGATTCTGCGAAGAAATAAAGACTCAAACGTGGTACAAGGGTTTCTCTAAAATACGTTTAAGGGTTAGTACTGTAAAATGATGAGCGTCTGATTATGGAATTGAATTCAGACTATCCGATCAAATTTATGTGTATACATCGTCAATATGGAATGCCATATATTTATGCTGCGCCGTCTTCAGGATGGAATGTTGTTCCGGTATGCTGTACTATCCTAGTACAGAATGTCACTCCAGTAAACTCATCTATCTTCAACATGGAACGTTTTCTTGTATGCTGTGTTAACTTCTATTGGAATGTGGTATCCTCGTAAATAATTTCTTTCCCCCAAATAGCTTCTCCTTCTAGTGCCCAATTACTGTGAATATCTCGCCATGAAAAGTTATGATTAAATAGATTTAGAGAGTCTAAAGTGAGTGCAGTATCTAAAGTGCGATGGTTGTATTAAGTTGGAACGCAGTTAGGAGCTGGAACGCAGTTACAACTTTATACAACCAAATGCGATTTGATTTTTATACAATACGTCTTTATAAAGAGGTACTTAAGAATATATTAATTCTGATACAGCTGTGGTGAATTCGGCTACGTGACTATGAATGCAAGTATTCAATAATATATTAAACAAGACATAAGTACAAAATGAACCACTAAGAGAAGAACCAATGTGTGAACTATTCTTACGAAACGAAGGAAAAAGCGTATGATCTTCATGCACCGTTTTCTTTCTTGGCAGGTTTACATAGCGTATCATATTAGGAGTTTGCATAAGAGTTGCACTTATTCATATGACGGTTTATAATTCAGGTTGGAGTGTTAATGATATTTATGTGTAGACATGTAAACTTACTTGTCTCAAGGACAACTTTGAACAGAAACGTTTTATTTTCCTCTGTTACATAAGTGATTCTTTTATTTGTGTGTTGTTTTTAAACAGAAGCTAATTCATACAGTTTTAAATGATTGCTTATAAGATAATAAAGTATACTTGATTATCAAGTACTAATACATTGCTGAAGTTCACTTAAAACCATCTCCTGTCCTCTTCATCTGATATGCAAGTCATTGAAACAAAAGCATAGCAAAGTGTTGCATGATTTGAAAACAAATGCTTCAAATTGCTTACACCGAGTTTTCTGTGCATGTTATAATGTAGCTGTTACCTTGAAGATCTTGCAATGCCTTGTTGAGTTGTGAAGGTAGGTTGTATAAAGTTGGATCGTAGTTCGCAATACGAATCGCGAATTGTATTCTGGAAATACCTAAATGTGTATTTAATGTAGTCATCGCGCGTTTTTGCGATTGTTTCTACGGTCGTCCTTGCTTCAGTCTTATTCCTGCATAATGAGTCAGCCAGCTAACTGGTTTTAATATCACCGAAGAAACTTTTCTTATTCAGATAGTTATTTCTTCGATTTTATGAGTGGTACTTTCTTTACTCAGCGTGTCAAACTATACCTTCTTTAAATATGCGCATAATTAATTATTACCGCCCATAATCATAGGCATAGTAGTTCCAACACAACAACGAAAAATAATGAAACATGGCTTTTCATTTGTTTAATGTATTTATTATTGCTTTCTTATCTTTATCAAGTAATGTTCGCTGATAATTGTTTGGTGAAATGATAGGTTTCTGAAAGACATTATTTTCGATGCACATTTTAAGCACATATCGAACAAATTCATAGACACACAGTCTCATAAGTTTACTCACTATTGAATACAAAGTACAATAACTCGTAAAATATTCTCTAAAGTATTTAATATGATGCTACAAAGCTAAACATTGTTAACATTGTTAACTTAAGTGTTATCGTTTAAAATACACATTATGCAATTGAGACATCATAACACCATAATATCTGTCCTGAGCATATTCACCCGTATTCGTATTGTTTGTACTCTGAATGACAAACGCCCTTTAATGTATTTTGTCCATAAAACAGTAGGCCATACTTTTTGACGAATCTGACCATTTCCGTTGATATAATACATAATATATTAACCCTAGATAATTCATTTACCGACAAATATAATAATGTAAGAGTTGTGACCCTTGTTGAAAAATAGAAACTTGTTAAAATTCTGCAGATATTGCACGGTGACAATTATTTTCCTTCATTAAATTATACTGATTTCACAGTAAATCATTTTCTGTGATAGAAATGTATAAAAAATACAAAGGCTTCCAAAATCAGTCCGTTCTGTTTTGAAATAACAGTACCGTACAATATGTGTAAACAACTCAAAGGTACACAATTTAAGTTGACAACTGAAAATCACTAATATAAACGCTTGAGAAAAGCAAATCCGGACACCAGTCCGTTTAGTGGTATGCTTTCACACTTTGTCATAATCATCTTCATATTTTCTGAGCAAGAGCACTTCGTAAAAGATTCTCACTTCTCAAGATTCGTGGTATTTTAACTTGCATACAGAATGCGCGAGGATTTAGTTCCATCATTTTTTGCTTTATTAAGTCAAATGTTCCTGGTTTTAATTGGATAAACCTTATTTGCTGTAGCTTCTTGTTCCTACGCATGGCCGCATACACATCATGTCGCCGACACAGACCTTCATCCACCTTTAAGAGAAGTTCTTAATTCATCAATGGTTTTAGGAGTGGATAAGATTACATAATATATATCCCGAAACATCTTAAACTATTACCATAGACTGCTCATATGAATCAGTTGTATAATTAGGTAACACCCCCGCTCCCCTCCCCCCAAAAAGAATTGTAGAACGAAACTGGACCTACAGATGATCCGTGAAGCGGTACTGGATGATAATGATTTTAATTGCATACAAAAGTTGTATGAGGAAAAGTGAACGAACAAAACTCACAAAACATGAATACATTCATTGACGCGGTGAAAGATAACAGCCAGGACATCGGTCAGAGTGAAAATATTGAAATTGAAAAAAGGAAGAAAAGATACATTTAAAGTTGAGGCACAAAAAAAGAATTAGTCGTAAGATAAACATGTAACGTTTAACGAAGAAACTGGAACATAAAATGGAAATAAGCTACTAAGAGCAATAAAACTGTCTTATAATGATTTAAATAAAAATAGACAATCGTGGTTGATACAAAATGTGTTAAAGTACAATTATTGTATTACAATAAATACCTAGAATAGCTTGAACTTTATTTTTTCTTTCAGTTGTCGATAAAATATTACCAACTTCAACAAGTTTGCAAATACAATAACATCCCCACAAATAAAGGTTTCCAACACATGTACACCATACTGATTCTCTTCAAACCGAAGATGAAAACGTGTAATTGATAAGTAAAATGAACTCAAATCAATTTATATAGTGAATAATGACACTTAAAAAATGTTTGATTCTGGTTACATGCTCATTAAAAATAGGATAGGTATGTAATATTTTGTACATATGTTTCCTTATTCTTGAAAGCCGCTGTTGAGAGTACTTCTCTGCCGAAAGGTAAAACAGTTGGATGTATATTCATCGGGCATGATAAAAAATCCCGTGTCGCGGGGAAAAATAGGGTAGGTCGGGTAACCAGAAACAAACAGTTTTACACCTTACCAATTGCTCCTCCTTTTCGGCGAGCGTACATGTATTTTCTGTTTCAATAAGCACATAATAATGTTTGGCATCCTCATCAGAACCTGAATACAAAATATCAAGAAATGCTCATTTCTTTGTCTACATGTATATGGATAAAAAAGACAAATTTACAGTCAACAAACCGCTTAATTGTAAAATGCGTTTTCAAAGGGTAAATAGCGACCATTTAATAATACCAATACTTGTACAAGTTCGTATTTCTAACACGAAAACAAAATGTTCCATATCTCATAATGCTTCCGATGTTTATATTATACTTATTCGTCAATTGTAATGAATTAGTATGCAATAGTTACATACAATTATATCGTAGTCACTCTCGAATCCTCTTCTACCATTTGAATAACTGCGTTTACTGTTTATTTTGTTTATCCTAGGATTTTCTCTTACCATTTAATACTTGTAAGATATCAGACGTGAATTGTTCTAGCTGCATAATCATTTCAAGGCTAATCATTGATTTTTATATATTCCTTTGTAATGCATAAATTTTATGAACAAAGTACAAATGTGGTACGATTTTAAACTAAGGGAGTCAAGAGATCATCTAATTATTTCGACGCTGTTCTGATAAAAAATTCAGAATTATTATCTAAACCGGTCTAAACGATTAATTAATAAGTTTAGCTCACCTAAAATTCTATTCACGTGAACACTTTCACACGATGTAAAATCAACTATTTCATTTTTCCATAATTTAGCTGCCTCCTTCACTGCATCGTGTAACAAGAACTCTGGCACCTTGTCCATACCAACTGATAGAATGTCTCCTGCCCTTAAATGAAAGTTCAATTTGGAAAAAGTATTCTGGGAAGGCGGTTTTTAATTGTGTGTTTTGTTTCTAGGAATACTCGTCTTATCTTCATTAATAGTATTGTAATAAGCAACAGATCATGTCATACTACAGTATTCATAGCTCAAAATAAAGGATCGTTAATTTAGAATTTAACGAAAAAAAACAGACGAACAGAACAATGCATCTAAATGGTAAACATGAAGAATGGATGTAAAACAATTAAATACAGTGCAATCTCTCCAAAGCAATACTCTTTGGGAGGCGCAAAATTATGTCGTTGTTGAGAGGTTGCCGCTCTGGAGAGGTTAAATAAATAGTCAAATCGTTCAGTGGGGAAAAAGCATGCTGTTGTTGAACGGAGGATGTCGCTCAAGAGAGGGCCGCTCTGGGGAGGTCGCAGTACAAAGATTGTATAACAGTCGATGACTAAAACCGATTCTGCATCTTAAATTAATAACACTAACACAAACATGTCTTCACGTGTCTTTTTAACTCCACTTTGATACCTTTTAAAACATTGCTGTAGATGTAGAAGTGTGCTAAAGAGGAACTTAGTCATACGGGAAAAGCCTCACAAGACATATGGCATCTATTGTAACAGTTTAACACAAGTATTCGTCGTTTTTGATCAAATCACAAAAAACTTATAAAGTATATGAATATGTTGGTCATTTGTTTATAAAGCTACATACAATGTATACGTACCTGCGAACAAATGAATACAATGGCGTGGAATAGAAGAAATCAGTAATTTGTACCACGTCTTCTGTTCTGTATCTGTATAAACCATCATATGTTGTAATAACAAGTTCATACGTCTTCCCAACTTCAACCTAACAATCACCAAACAAAAAGAATTGATGAATGATGCTTTGTTTAGCAACAACCCGCGGAGTGTTTTGTCCTCCGTGTGTTGTATGTTCTAATGTGTTTGTTGGGTTTAGGGTTGGTGAGTAATGGGAAAGGTAGTACTTTTGGATGGTTGAATTTTGGGTAATGCAGTATTTTGGGAAAAGTATTTCGGAGAAGGCGTTATTTGGGGAAAGGTAGTATTTTGGGAAGGTGGTATTTTGGGACGGTTAGACTATGTGAATGGTTGGATAATGGGGAAGGTTTTATTTTTTGGATGGTTGGATAATGGGAAAGATAGTGCTTTGGGGAAGGTGGTATTTTGGGAAAGAAAGTATTTTGGGGATGGTTAAATAACGGGGAAGGTAGAGTGTTTGGGAAGGTGTTATTTTTAGAAAGGTAGTATTTTGGGATGATTTGACTATGGGGATGGTTGGATAATGAGGAAGGTAGTGTTTTTGGGAAGGAGGTAGTTTGGGGAAGGTTTTATTTTGGGGATGGTTGGATTTTAGGAATGGTTGGATTTTTTTAGGGGTGTAGTATTTTTGGAAAGGTAGTATTTTAAGAGGGTGGGATTTTTTGTACGTGTTATCTGTATTAAAATCCTGATTTTGTTAAATAAGTAAATCATAGAACAATATAGAACAATGATAAAGTCTGAACAACTGATTAGACTCAACAAGTTTATGTTATAACTTTACAAGTCGTATTTCGGTGAAACACGATCGGGAACATTCGGTAAAGAAAATTTAAGTATGACTAATAAAGACAGAAAAAGTAAATGTTTGAATCTTTGGTATGGCAATCAAATGGTTTCAACTCAAGATAAAGTATGAACTGAAGAGTAAACACAAAATTGGTCGTAATAATGAGGTGGTTTCATTATCAAGTTGAATTATGTGGGAGTTATTGACAGCCGGTCCGAAAATAAGTGGTCGTTATAACAAGGTGGTCGTAATATTGTGTTGGTCACTATTTGAAGTTGTACTGTACATCATACATACCTGATGAGCCAACATCGCTTGGGGACTGACACTTTCCATTTCCTCTTCTGGTATAAATTCATAGAAATTTAAGTTAATAAGTGGTGCGAATGAAACAATGGTCCTAAACGGGTGAATATTCACACCGTAAATTGTTTCACTACCAATGTGCATAGACGTAATGCAGGGTATGTTTCCAAGATATTTTTCTTTAACCACATTTCCCTGAAAATAAAAGGAAACTTTATCAACAAATGAACTTTGTTCAAATTTTAAGGTAATGAAAATATCCAATACTTAACTGATACTTAACAACCATGTATTGTATAAATATTCAAGAGAAAAACTGACAGAGACTAAAAAAGTCTAGGCAGAAGTTAACATGATTGGTCGGATTAGTGGAATAGAAACAATTAATTAACAAAAACAAAATCGTGTTTGAAAAACATATGCGTTAATTGTTTTTTTTTTGTGTGTGTGTGTGACTAAAGTAGAAGAGCTGGAAGACACGGGCATTGTGTTAATGAAATCAGACTAGATTTAAAATGTAACTATCTGTTTAAAGGGAGACGATTCAATTGTGCGATTGCTAAACAATATAGAACTCAATCAATTGTAACTTTGGCCAAGTGATACGTAAATAATAATAAAATGCATCAATAAACTCATCTTTTAACATTTTATTCGTATGAAAGCACAGCGTCATATGAGGCATTAAATATTTGTTTTTCGTATTCTAATTCTGCTTATACCATAAATTCATCTATTATGTGAATAAAGGCCATTGTTTGAAACAAACGTCATATATTATTTAGAACAAACTGACCTTCGAATAAAGGCCACCAGTCAACATTTTCTTTCCCCAAAGTGGCCTTTGTTCACAGGTTTGACTGTATTTTTCAAGACTTAAATTTAATCCTTAATTACTCTTATTTATCTTGCTATGGACTTACCGCGCTTTCAAATACACCTGTTTACAGGTTTGACTGTATTTTTCTAGACTTAAATTTAATCCTTAATTACTCTTATTTATCTTGCTATGGACTTACCGCGCTTTCAAATACACCTGTTTTCACTGAATGAAGAAAAGGACACGACGGCCAAATTCTAGGCACAATATTGACAAACCCCTTTGAAAATTCTTGACGGAGAAAGTTTGCTCGTTCGGGGCACGGTCTTAAATCCTTGTTTAATTTTTCCCTTTCATCAGTAGGAATATCCAACCTTTCCGGTATTCGTCCTACTTCTATGTCACTGCAAAGCGCCTCCCAGTGTTTTTCAAGAATTTTAAATACCGTAAGAGCCGTCGTTGCCACCGGGGTAGAAAAATAGGTTATATCTTCTTCTCGTAGAGCGAAAATAAGCTGAATATAAAACGCTTCGAATTCTCCGTACAATTTACGCATAGACACAGTCAGAAACGGCAAAGAATTTGGGAGAATAGCAGATATGGGCCCACAGTCTATTTCAGATTCGCATTTAGATAATTTAGCGCAAACCCTTAGGATAATGTACTTTTTTAAAAGACCAGTGTCGAATTGTGATGGCACACACTGAAGTAACATTAGATTCTTCATCATTCTTTTTCGTGCCTCTGGTGATTTCGGAAATGCCTTGCTTTTTCCGGAAGTCGTACCGGAAGTAAGCGCAACATAATTCACCTTCTCGGGAAAGAACACATTCTCTCGTCCAGAAACAGTCACCATTTCAATGTACTTCGCATAATCAGAATAAGTTGTTAACGGTAAGCGCTGCCTGAAGTCTTCAACGGAATGGATTTTATCGAGACCAAAGCTTTTACCGACTAATGTTCCAATATTCTTTTTCACAATGTTGTTTAAAAGTTGCTCTTGGGTGGCCTTGCATTTCTTACTTTGTTTTATATAGTTCCACACCGATATACTTCCAATGATAGGAAATAGTTTTTGACTCGCGTATTGAATTAGAAGCGTCACAAACGTATGAGACAGGGCTGGTTTACGACGAAAGATATCCAGAGAGATAACGGCGAGAAGAAGCGAAATAGTCGTCCAAAAATCTGAAAAAATAGCAAATGAGTGAGCACACACTTTGATAAAAACATTAAGTATGAAGGTCTATTATGACAAAATGAAATTGATTGATTGGTGTTTTACGGTGCTTTTTACACTAACTAGGCTATATCGTACCTACAGCAGAATTTGTTAATTAATTAATTAATTATTTTAATCATATTTTACGGTACAGATTAATTGCCTTTGAAAACTGAATAATAAGCATAGATTGAGTGTTTGTGAATAGGTCTTTGAGTGAACTTGCGTTGAAATACTGGTTCCGGGTTAGGGTATATTCATGACAGTCTAGAAGAAAATATTTTACAGCGAAAGGTTCGTTGCATGATATGCAAAATGTGTAATTGTATGTATGTGTAATTCGAGTGTGTCCGATACGACACCTTGTGAAAACGACTTGGTAGCGGCGCGTTAAAAGAGGGAAAGATCTTGATAATTGGACATGAGAAAGGATGGCATGGAGTTTGTTATTTGTCTTTTCATCTCATTGAGATTGTCATTTGGGTTTGATAAGTAAATTAATTAGATGGCTAAAAATGCTGTTGGGTAACGTGATTGCAACTGGTTGAATATCAAAAGCCTCTTTTGCCAAAGTATCAACTATTTCATTTCTTCGAATACCTATGTGGCTAGGTATCCAGCAAAATTTTACACATTTTGATTGTAAAATATCATGTAAGCGAATGATATCATGTAAGACATTATTGGTTTTGCGATTTTTAATTGCTTGAGAAATTTGAGAAAATTGACAAAATAAAAAGATACTTTAATTTCTATGTACAATTAGCTGGCTCAATATTGAACCCAAAGCACAAGGTTCAGTGCTCCACTTATAGACAACGAATACCTTTCAGCACTGGTGATATTGAGAATAAATATGAGAAGGGATTGAAAAATGATTTTAATCAGTGACTTTCGTTACGATTTGATGATGGTTATAAAATCATCGAGGCTTTTGAATAGGACAACACATTATATCAATATTATCTCTTAATATTTTGATAAACAGATAAAGACATTCATACGAAACTGCAGGTTAAAGATCAGTGGAATAAAAACAGAAATTTAACAACGATAGTGCAGTTTATCATATCCATGTGAAGTTCATTGTTTTACCATACCGACTTTTCATGTTCCGTGGGTTCGCACGAAGTGTGCATTCATGTATGTTGCTCTTTGCTCCGATCTCCTGAGCACGTAACACATACATCTACATAATACCCTCGGTTCTGAGCGTTTCAATAATTTTTAGTTGATACTAATTCATTTTAGCTCGATTGCAAAACAAGCAATTTGACTTATATTAATGAAGCTCGAGTCCGCTTCCCTGACACGTCACCAGTACTACGTCCGAAAAATGGGATTGTGAAGTTCAAAAACGAAACCCGTCGAATCAGAGGTCGGACGCTCTGCCTTTAGAGGACGATGCCTCAATATTTTTAAATTAATGGCACAACGCGTTCATTATTCATAGTGTATAACCTTTCATCTGGTTTAGCATCATTTTTGCATTATATTTCATTTCTAAATCAGACAATAACATTATTAGAAATAAATCAAAAAAAAGTACTCTACCCGGTAAACACAATCCGGAGTCATAATCACACGTATATTTCCATCTTCCAAGTGCTAAAATTGTAAAAGACAGCCCAACAAATAGAGCGCATCTTTGGTTAGAAATTAAACCACTTCCACCCATATTAAAAACATCACATACACTGAGTAAAAATGCACCCGCGGATGATTTTATCAACACGATATAAATGGGGACATGGTCTAGTTTTGCATTATATCTACTTACCTGATCAAATATAGGTGGATAATTCAAACTATGTTCCAATCGTCACATCGGTATCTTCATAGTCATTGTCCTCATTTTCATTGGTACTCACAAGTACACATACTGATACTGTAAAATTGTTAGAATCTTATTTAGAAATGTGTTAGTACATTTGTGCATTGTTTCAAATTATTTAGATTAATCGATCAATATTTGGATTTTTACAGCAATAGCAATATTTTATTACTCAATGTTTCGTAGATTAAAATTCACTGTTTAAGGAACACTACCCAATTTTACCGCCTACATTTTTAGATATGTACAGTAAGCCATTTGTATGATAGTTTGTTCAAGTAGTCCAGAAAATAGTGCCTTAGCGGAGCCCCAACTGCAGAAGCCATTCCGTTTATGATACTAAGCTTTGACGAAAACTAAGAATTCATTAAAAATATTTCTAAAAATGACATTGACATGCACATTGTAAAAAGCTCCTTTTTTCTTATATTCAGATATGTTTACCAAAGTTTTTTTAGATTAAACTGTACAGTAGTCAAAAGACGAATCTCTTCCATCGAACACAAACCACAGACAAGTTGTTAAAGGTTATGCTTAAGAAGCCACGATCGTGGTCCAGTGATTAGTGCGCTGGGCTCGTAACCTGGCGATCCTGGTTTAAATCCCGGTTGCGTCAGGTCATATCCTTCTATGAAAATTTGACAAAAAAAGTTGATTTCCCTCTACATGTGGAGAAATTGCCAGGTCCTTGTAGAATGGTAAGTTGGTACTGGTTAGTATACAGCCCAGGAAATCTGGTAAAGTAGACCGACGACCGTATATAATTGAAAAATTGAAAAACGGCGTTATTTCAGTGAAAAATGCTGTAGAAAAGTAAACAGTTAAAGCGGTGTTTGTATTTCTTCATCAGTCAGGGTGATTGAACTTTGATAATTGTGTATCAAGGGTCTAAGTCTTACGTATAAGCATTGTCTATCTAATCATCCCCCTCCCAATGAGCGCAAATAATAACCGGAGGTCAACATACGTTTGGACGGTGATTTTGACATTTTTAGTTTGATAAAGACTCATCCAAGGTCATTGGCTTACTGACCTATATTGGTTAAACACTTATCATCCATATATCATTAATCATCCCCTTATCATTGTGAGGCAATACACTTCATTTTTATTTTCCAGTATTTAGGCCACGTGACCATGCATCATACAATACAACATAATATTTTAATCGTATACATGTATTAATATAAACATATTCTAGTGAAATATCATAAACATCTGTCATGTTTTTACTTGAACCGATGTATGTTCCTTATTACACTAACTGCATGCACGGACATACCAGCAGCGTGCATGCAACATTTGTTGAACTGCAGTTTGAACTATGGAATCATTTTTATTGATTTTTGGCAACAAGCCATTATAAGCTCCAATTTTGCCGCCATGTTTATCTTGCATTTCTATAAAAAACATATCCAATTGTTGTGTTTACTATGTCCGCAAGTCTGTTTATGGGATGTCTGATTTGAATACACATGTGCAGTAAAACCTCGATAAAGAAACTACCTTCGCGGCCCGAAAATTGATAATAATGTGGTCTCATTATTAAATTGAATTGTAGGGGAGTTATTGACAGCCGGTCCGATCATACGTATTCTTACGTTCATTTTTTTGTAACATGTGATATTTTTTCACACGGTAAATGAATCACAGTGAAATTCATTGAATTACACATGCCCATAAACGTTTTTCTCAAAGCATTTTAATAGCAACAGAATTTACGATAGCGATAACACGTCCAAATAAGTCGGGAGAATTTTCTAACTTCGAAAACACCGAATCCATCTTAATCTTGGTGTATGAATTTATGTCGCGAGCATCTGCAATGCATATATAATCATATGAGAATTCTTTGGATATTTTTTAAAATTATACGTGTTTTAGCTACAAATACTAGCAGTAGTTTTACTTCACTAGCGAGGATATTTCATGAAAAAAATGACTGAGAACGAAAAGGCAAAATATTTTTTCCCAAAAATTCAAAATCCACGAATTAACGTCCCTACGAAATAGCAATTTTACCAAAAAAATACACGAAAATTAAGCCCAACGAGAATAAATGCCACAATATATTTCTCAACAAAGGGGCAGGCAATGCGTAATTTGCCTCTGTTTAGCCAGTACAACATATCTCGAACAAAAATCAGAAGCGGACGAAGGATAAAAAGGGGAAAAATGTAGCATCCGACATTTTAACGCGTGCTATTTGTTGGCCTTTACTTTATTTGTAATCTAGAAATTAAAGGGAAGCTACTCGTACAACCAAAAGTTCGACTTATTTCAAATATAGCACGCTGACCTAATATTTTGTCTTCATAAAAACATTAAAAGCAGATATTTTTCCAAATCTCGTTATCTCGAGTGGTCATCGGAACAGACTAACTGCTTGAGATAAACGTGGTGCTCGTAATAACGATATATTTTGCTTGTTGGTTGAAAATTATACACAACTAAGAACAAACATTGACTTCAAAAACTCCTCGAGACAAGTCGAATGCTCGTGATATCGATGCTCGTGGTAACGAAGTTTTGCTGTGTTAGTAAAAACGGGTTCTTTTTTACGTATATAGCAATACAGAGCTGTGTAAAACTGCATCAGGTATACGCGATTTGAAAAAAAACAACATCTCAGCTAGTTTAGCGTACAATTTACTGCTTGGCTTTATTTTAGTCTTATGTGTCTTATGCGCAAGATATTTAATATCCATTTGTCCAAGATAAAACTACCATAATTGAACCTCACTTGGAAATCACTTATTTTTTTCATCAGGTTTAATGCCGATTTTCAACAATTTTCAGTTTTCAGTCACAAATCGAATATGTAACACTTGTGTGTCATACTCGACCGTGAGAACGATGTACGTCTTATGTGACATGTGTCTGCTCAATTTCACAGTAAAAACTTGAAACGTGTATGTCACGTACGTTTTGATATAAAATTATGGAACTACAAATTATAACCATATCACAAACATCATCCTAATCATCATCATCAATTCATTATCATCATCATCGCGATGCTTCTGCTCATCATCATCAACAGCATAATTATTAATTATTGTAATTATTATGACTTCCATCATCATCACGATGAGCAGCAGCATGACAACTATTACTATCATCATTATTATCATCATCATGACGACCACAATTATCAATACATGTATTATCATGATGACCATTATTTTTATCGTAATCATTATTACGACGATTATAACTATAATTACGGCGATCATCTGATGTAGCATTTACATAATGACGCTCATCAAGAAGATTATAATTAATGTAATCATCATCATCGTTGTCGTCATCATTATCATCATTATGACCAGCCTCATTATCATTATAATGACGATCATCATTATGACCAGCCTCATTACATAACTCCATGAGTTTTTTTTCAATATGCGTCAGATGACTAAATGCATCATGTCTTAGTTATCTAAAAATCCAACGCGTCATTTATGAGAAAAAGCGCACAAAAGCGTACTTACGAGAGCTACAGTATAGGGTTATTCCCGTTGATTTTCCTTGATGTTTTTAACTTCCCCACCATCAGACATTTTCTTACCCCACAAGTAAAAATAAACCACGATTGCAGTTTGTACGGAATGAACCTCATAATGTCGATTTGTATACGAACAGAAAAAAAAGACACACTGATAAAAAGACAGACCGAAAGACAGACAGCCAGATAGCATTAAATAAACATACAACTTTGTTTTTCGGGAAGTATTATCATATAAAATCGAGTGATTTTTTCAGTGAACGAATGAATATAATTATTATCATGCTCCTCGTTATGATAATGCCGATGATAATGGTGGTGATCATGTTTCGATTGTGACTACGACAATCACAATTTATGATGAAAATGACGACGCTGAATATGATCGTAATGATGGTTGTTATAGTGTTGATGATGATGATGTTCTTTATAACTATCGATTAAGATTTATGATGATAACGAATATGATAATGGTGATCGTGTTGACCGTTTTAAAATATTACGTTTTTTCTTTCAAACCCGATGATAAATGTGATGTATTTCGTTGCCAATTTCTATTTTATGCGTCCATAAAATGATATATTCGTTTTGGTGTGCTTATAAAATCTTATGTCAGAAGAACACATCGCATTTTACGTACCATATTCATTTTGTAAGCCTGTCATAATCGACCGAATGTATGACGCGTGTATTATATTAGGTCGGATTTTTTACCCGTGTTATATATTCGATTTGTGACTTATACGGTTCAACAATGCTTCCCACAGAGTTGAATCTTAAGTATGACACTGTAAGTCGATATCTTTACTAAACCAGTCTATAATTAAAGTACACTTTGACATACAAAAAAATATATTTCAGACCACAAAACATGCCAGACGAAGTTTTTCCACCCTCACATAACGATTCGACAAGATTATTATACGATCATATTTTAGACGGGCTAATATTACCATTATTATGGTGTGAGTCATGCGTAAAAAGAGATATTTAAGAACGCATATTATACACATGTATTTACGATAATCTTTTTAACAGGATCAGTCAAACATGTGTGGGACAGAACAAAGCAGTCTTGTTTCTGCTTACGCAAACAAACAAAATAGGATAGGTAGCAAAACTTGAATTTGCTTTCTAAGCATATCTTTCGAGACACGATTCGTCCCGAAATATGTTCGTAATACTCCGGTTGGTTGCAATCTTTTGGATATCGTTGATACAAACTTTAGTGTAGGCGCCAAAATGATAGGATAGGTCGGGTAACCGGATTTTTTTCAACTAGTACTCGAAAAAATCTTTTATGACAGAAACCTTTTTGTGTACAGATGAATGGACCTATCATTGTAATATACAGTAAAACATCGATAAGGAGACCGCCATTAGAACCCGAAAAATCGAAGTAATAAGTGGTCTCATTATAGAAATTTTACTATAAACTTTTGAATTCAGACATTTGAGCCCTTAAATAATTGTACAGTGTAACCTCTCCAGAGCGTCCCTTTATTGAGCAACAACCTTCCTTCAACAACGGCATGATATTTCCAACTGTACGAATTAACTATAAATATAATAGGAGCAACAAACTCTCAACAACATCATAAATTTGATTCTTTCAAAGGGTGTTGCTTTGGAGAGGTTGCACTGTCTTTCCTTCTTCCGTTTGCAGCTTGTGTTTACCACCTTATCTGCAGTAATAATTTTAAATACACGTACTTTAAAAGATGTTTACAAGTTATTTATTCGCCTTTAATATTCACAATGGACAAAACATATTCGTAACCCGATATCTTGCATTGCGTTTTTACCCCATTTATCAAACAACAAACTTAAAGTGTATATGATATGCACATGCCTTTGTCAAGATCATGCATTTGCTAAAGTCGCAAACATTAAAATACTTCTTTTAAAATTTTGCAAATTCTATCCGAACTGAAGGCCGACAAGCGCATACCTTTGTCAGGAATATTTATTTGACAAGGTCGCAAATATAAAAACACTTTTTCAAGCTTTGAACATTTCATTAATCTCAAACTACTTTATTTCCACACCACTTGTGATCAGTGGCAATAGTGTGCGTCGTTTCAGTTTAGTGGTTTTGTATTACATGCATTTAAATATTTGCACAAGTACTTCACTAACTCAAAAAAACGAAAAGTTGCGTTTATTTTCATTACTTTATTTAAATACATTGTCAATGAATTTGAACTATGAAAATGCTTGGTTTTATTCCTGTTCAAAACAAGGTCTTGGACCCTTAGACTTTACAGAAAGTACAAATACATTAACAACTCGTCGCTTGACAAGAACGATGATCTACGAGTATCTACCATTTTTAAAAGTTGGCGAAATTCACGTTCAAAGTTTTAAATGTCATTTTTGTTTTTGTTTTTTGGGTCTGTAATCACAAAAACATATCAGCTTTTTGTCTTGATGTTACAGTGTATTCTTAATATTTTTACAAGAATACTAAAAAAATAAACTAGTCTAGTAAAAGATCTTCAAATTTGTAAAAAAGTATTGTTTAATTATAACATTGTTTTATGCCCAGGAGAAAGAGCACTGTAAAAGTTAAAAGTATGTAAAAACAGTGGATATTGAGCAAAATATTTGGCGGGAAATCGATTATTAAGCCTCAAAGTTCAATGACCGCGTGATTTTCATGTAGATCTCTTCAAACTTAACTTAGTGATATAAATATCTCATTTTTTGAAAATTTGGGGACAGAACATTGCAATATTCAGGTAGAGAACTATTTCCATAAATACATTATGTTACCAATGTCATGTTAACCGCGGCGAAACGAAAACAAGAATATTATATCGCGTCGCTTAAGTAATAAATACAAATGTGAACATCCAATACACTCAAAACATCATGCTGTGTGCAACAATTTTAAATTTGAAAATAATTTTATGTGTGCAAGGTACTTAAATTTGAAGGTTCTTAATTTATGTAAATGCAGTAGTATGTATTCCGTTGATTTTTCACACCTACACACGGATAAAACTTCGTTTATTATATAATGTATTCATATTCATGTCTGATAAGGACTAACACTCTATGTACATGTATCAAAATAGTCATTAGAATAGATTCGTGGAATAGGCTCAATATTCTACCAATTTTTGGCCTCTTATTTGACTCACACGTTCTAAAATTAATCCCAATTACGTGGGCAGTAAATATTTAGAAGAACAATCTAGCGCTTCATAGATTTCAAGGATTATGTCATTACATAAACATAAGATTGATGCAAAAAAAAACTTCAACCACCTCTTTAACTTGTGGAATGAGTTCATCTTCAAAGACGATGATGATTAATATGTGCCAAGACCGTGTATAGTAAAAGATGTAAAACATCACCCTTACAAGGTCTTTTTGGGATTCGAACATCCCTCAGCCAAATTTTGACATCCGCGGTTTAATGCTTAGTTTCGTGGTTTAACCTTATGTAGTTCAGTCAAATAATATCCCATGCTGTCACACTAAAGTTCTAAAACGAATGAGAAATTAAGATATCAAGTTTCAGAATTGGTTAATATGCAGATGTGATTATGCTCACCGCAACCGAAATGGTATTTGTGGTTTGGTCTGCCTAATCCCATTAAACCAGCTGAAACAAATGACTAACTCAAAATCTAGTTTGTTCGGTATTTTCATGTTGTGTTTGATCTTGTCAGCAACGTTTTGTTAATATTGGACCGCATGTGTAACACTTAGAATCAATTTTATCAGACATCACGTGACCTGGGCTTGAAAAAAGCTATTCACGACAAATAAAAAAATAGTGTTTATTGTTGTACCCTATGTTTTGTTATTTGACTACCTTTTAAAACAGATAAATATACGAAATATACACGACAGTGAATCAAAACAGCATTCGTTCTGTGATGTTATCGTAGATATGCTGTTTGACGTGAGCAGTCTGGGGTCCATTATTGAGTGAATAATATGGTTAGTAAATCCTAAAATACAGGTATGCAATATTTCCCATGCAAAGAATATTTATTAAGCAATTTTACCACAAATAGTGAACGCAGACATACCATCAAGTATTCAGTGCGCATAGAAAATATCTAAAAAAAATCCATTTAACTACATGTTAATTTAACAAAAGCTTGTTATGGCACCAAGCGATCGTTTTAAAGCTACATGTATCAGTTCATGATAACCAGTCAGATAAAAATGATTTTCTGTAATATTCTCCTGAGGAAACATTTTTGATAACGAGACCATGGTATATTTTGCAGAATTCTAGTTAGACATATTTACATTTTTAGTCGAAAATTTCTTGGAAGAATTCCAAGTTTTATGTTTATAGTTCAACATGGGTAACTCTACTTACATACATAAAACCGCCTAGAACATACATACTTAATATCATATTAAGTAACTAAATTCGGTTTGGATGGATTTTGACAATCCTAAAGTTACCAAGAAAATAAAAAAAATGTGGTTTTAGTAATATTCTTCAAAGTACTTGTCACATGATATATCCGGTTGGCATGATTCATACTTATCCGTCTGCCTTTCAAGGTCGCCTTAACGTATAACCTACTTCTATTGTTAGTTTAAAGCTTGCATTCGATCGGTGTAGGCTCATTTATTGCACGGCAGCAGTCGAGTGCATTTTATCCACATCGGTTTTTACAAAGGTAATTATTTTTTTATATAAACATTTTTTCTTCTTTCTTTAGCATCGCCTTGATCAATTGTTTGCAACTTAAGCTACTTGGCCTGCGCACGGGCAAACTAATATTTTATTGACACTTTTTCTGAATTAACAAAAACTTTGGACCACAAGGTCCAAGAGCTTAAGTCACACACTAATATAATACTTCTTTAACAAAAACCTTGGTCTTCAGATTGCATTTACAACGTGTATTTAGAAGAAATAAAGTATTTAAAACTTATGTTTAGATATTCAAAACATAATTACATAAAGTTTTCATTCTCATCAACTACATCATCGATAACTACATCATAATTTTAGAAATTTTTAACAGATTAACACATTAATGGAATCTAAAATCAGTCATTTTGACTGAGCACAACGGAACTCTCAATACGATGCTTGATATTTTTTATCCATCCTGCATGTAACATTTTCGCGGAAGCATTCCCGGCAGTTAGGCTTACAAGTCGCGCAAACAGCTCTATCCAATGTGGTGGCATATTTCTGCAAAAGATAATCACGATATTGTCGCGAAAACCTACCAGATTTTTAGGAAAATCAAAGATATTTTCACGAAAATTCAATAACTTATCATGATAAGATTTCTTCACCAGATAGTAAACGCACTTATTAAATGGACGATAAAATATTTTCATGAAAATAAAATATGCTTTCACTAAAACTTAGAAAGCTTTCGCGAAAATTAACGTGCCGAGTGTATGCAGAAATAGGTCACCATAATTCAACTAATAGTGCATTTGTTCCCCTATTTCTTCAGTCAACAAAAACAATCTATCGATCTAAATTCTTTAATACAGGTTTAATGAACTATACATAAACAGAATATTATGAAAGTGTATTTATGTCTATTGGCTCTGAATAACTAGTATAAAATATCTATTTAAGCTTTGTAGTCTAAATATCTCCAATATGTGCATAATGTGCGTTTTTTCTTCCGCCATAATTGTATTTTCTGCTTCATAAAATATATATTGCAATGCGGTCATAAAACAGTATTTACTATAAATAACTTACAAACACAAACGAACAGATAGATATGCAGACGTTGAGCATAACTATTCTGTCTATTGAATACAAAGCCTGTCTCTTTACTTGGGTTGAAATATGATATGGCGTCGTCTGGTTGAAATGTATATACATTTGGCGACATTGACGTATAATAATAACCCTATTTACCTCTTATCTGGGAATTGACATACGCCTCAATAGCCCCGAGATATGAAACTGCAACCCTCCTCCAACCTATCTGGAAATCATGAACCCCTGCACTAATCCCTTCATCCCCACAAACCCCTTATTTGGAAGTCTGGAAGTAATGAATCTTTCAAAGTACCCCTATATCTCGAAGCCATTAACCGTTCTACCGACCCCTTATTTGGATGTCATGAACTCCATGAATAAACCCTTGTTTGCAAGTCTTGGACAATTCTACTAACCCCTTTACCTACCATTTGATACCTGCACAGATATGATCTTTGCACAATTTTTATGCATAATGTTTATGTACTGCACATTAGGTAAATCAATACGTTTAACAAGATCGGCAGACCATGTTATTTTTCTGCACTACTGTTACATATAAGTTCACAAAACAAGATTTGAACGTGTCATTTTCTGTAAACAATTCTTCGTGAAAGGATAAATATAGGTTATATTTAGAAGCCGTTTTGCCTGTCTGCAGAAAGGTTGGTGTTTTGCTGTAGTTTTTGATTGTACGATAAATAAAATGAAATTTTAATGTATTTTTCCATTTTGTTTCTTCGTGGTCGTTAATATCAGTTGCTAAAGGCAACCGCAACATTTATTTTGTTTTTTTGTTGTTTTTATGTGACCCCGTCACTGGGTTTTTCAAAAAATTTTCAGTTACATACGTTAACCGGTTCACCTAAGCAGTTTTTCCGGACTGTAAACTAACCAGTACTACTTTGCTCTACCACAAAGAGCCGGCTACTTCTCCACATTTGGTGGAAAATCGACATTTTTGTCAAATTTTCATAGAATAGTATGACTTCCAGCGACCGGGATTTTAACCCGAATCACCGGGTTACAAGTCCAGCGCACTAACCATTGAACGGCGCTCGCAGCCTTTGCTGATAAAAACCTTAGGGTCGGGGCCAAAAATTGGGTGAATAGGATAAAAGTATAATTATAACATTTTTCTGACCTTAAATATTACGATCTATTTATCAAAGGACCATTTAATTAGTCATTCGATGTTACTTAACACATTAATTATGACACATAGACATCAAAGGAATTACTTGTATTTCTACGCGGCAAATATCAAAGAACATTTTTATGATTGTTACTTTGCACGTTCCGAGCAGACGATTTATGTTGTGTAATGCAGTGTAAATACATGCATGAATGTAGGTTAAATATCCTATTTATTTCCTCATCATTAGAGGTTTTGTTGAACATTCGCCCCTGTAAGATGTTATAGTCTACTGAACGCATTCGGGACATTTCGGCCGATTCCGTAACTCCATTTAGGCTTTATTTAATTTGCAGTTTTAAATATGCGACTATGGCTGATATTTGTAATGCTGCTCTCGATTTATTGCTAAGTGCTAAGTAATATCATCACTAATCAATTAAACTCATAAATGGCGTCTTTCCAGGTCTGTTCTTCGCTTTCATTGCAGAATTGTCCTTAAAGGAGTGTATTATTTTACTTTCTACAATACATAGTATTCAACAGCAGTTTTAAAATAAAAAAAAATCTGACAAGCGTTCCTTTCGTGAAGGCCGACATATTCGTCCGTTTTACACCCGGAAAATTAAGTCGTTCAAATGTCGGCTTACCGGGCACAGCCGAGGTTAGACGAAATCCGCCGAGGAGTGCCGAGTGATGCCGACCATAAATTTAGACATAATTACATGCTCAATAAATGCACAGCCCTACTCCGCGTATACATATTGAATAAAACATTTAATTGCAGTGTACTACATGTATTGATTTGTGAAGTCGTTAAATCCGGTATGTTGTAAAGGAAATATGATACTTTGTTCTCTATTAAAATAAAATCCTATTATTGTCATACATCTAAAGGGACACAACTTCTTATTTACCTCAGAAAATGCATTAATGAAGTCTTGTTTAAATGTTGGATAGGCGTAGTAGTCAACTAGAGACAGTCTGGCTGGGAGACATATAAAAATAATTATTCCTTTTTAATGCAATTCCCACTTATTTTATGCATCCAATCTGCGGGGACAAAAGTATGACTCGCGATTACGTGGGAAGTAAACAAAATAAAAACCAATGTTTTATTTCTTTCATGAATGTTTTATGCTTTCGATCTAGTACGATTTACAAGCAGGTGATTGTCGTAATACTAAAACCATAATAGCGACAATAACGACTTATGATGATTTTTATTGCATCGAATATTTGTTCTAAGCAAATAAATTTCATATGCATGTAGCGAATCAGGTTGATCCGAGATGCTACAATTTATATGATATAAAATTTGAAGACTTAAGATATTCAAAAAGTGGCACCAGTTGCTGAGCCATTTGTTTGTACAGTAAAACCTCACATTGCGACCACCTCGATATTACAACCACCTTGTTATAACGACCACTTATTTTCCGACCAGCTCTGAACAACTCCCCTATATTTCAACTTGAAAATTATAACACCTCATCATTTTGATTTATTTTTTTGGGGTTCCGCTGGTGGCCTTATTATCGAAGTTTTACTTATGTTGATTTAGCCTTGACCTCCGGTTTTGCCAATGTTTTATAATCCATCTGAATTGTCTTCCGTTGATCTCGGCGACATTATATTTTGTCAACACAGCTTGTGCAACAACAATAAAAACTACAGTTAAACTTCACGAAGCGATCACCTAAACAATACGACCACCTCTATGCAACGATCAGTAACCGTCAGACCGGTTATTAACATTTACTCTCTATTCCATTTTGACAATTAGACCACCTCGGTATTAGGACCATTTTATCTGGTCCCAAAGGTGACCATACTATCAAAGTTTTACTATGTTCAAGATCATAAACGCGTAGTAATAGTCTTACGGACTCTGCTTCACAGATTACGTTCACTATTTCACTGGGCAACGTTTTATGTTTTTAAATGAGTCGCGACCGTAGTTAGTGCGCTGGACTTGTAGCCCGGTGACAGATCACACCCTTCAATGAAAATTTGACAGAAATGTCCATGTGGAGAAGTTGCCGGTTCCTAGTATTAGCCCCTTAAAGTAACTCTTAATATTTTGATTTATAAACTTATAGTCATAATAAAGTTTATACAATAGCCATTAAAGCTCAATGTTTCTTTTGCCACTAATTATTATATGCGCCAAAGAGGTCGTATAGTAAGGTAATCAATCGCATTAGTCATGTTATCTTTGTTTATCTATTCATTCATTTCAGCAGACTCCTCAGTGATGTCAAAGAAATCTCGAAGCGGAGGTACAAGGCGTCACAGTTTTGACGGAAGTATATTGTTTCGTAACAGATTTGGTGACAGATCCTCAACCAAGCCTCTTTTCTTTAATGAGTACTCGTACGGACGCAATAGGTATAACAGTAAATACAGCAAAACTTCGTTATTACGAGCATCGGTATCACGAGCACCCGACTTATCTCTAGGAGTTTTTAAAATCCCGTCAATTTTTGCTCTTAGTTGTGTATAATTTTCAACCGCAAATATCTTGTTTTTTCGAGCACCGGTTTATCTCGAGCATTTAGTCTGTTCCGATGACTCTTCGAGATAACGAGTTTTTACTGTATCATAGTATCACAGTGACTGGAAATTGCGTAGTCTTAATCAATGTCCCAATCGTATCAGTCTCTGATTACTAGAATTCTTATTCAACTAGTCCGAACATGACCCATTTTTAATCGGATTTATCGCACTCTTCTCTTGGTTAAAGGAATAAATAAGGAATAGTTTCATCGAGGACTAGTGACCGTTAAATAAGAGAATTATCTGTACTTTAAAGAGATAAATGTTCGTGAAAAACGCTAAATATACATTTTTTTTTCGTTCCATAGACGCCGCCCAAACCCATGGGATCGAGATGACGACATTCTTTGTTTGTGGAAAAAGAAGAGAAATGAATCTAAGAACAAAGAATCAGATCAAACTGAAGGTACAAACTTTCGAATCTTTAATTTATCATTTTCATATTAAACGTTTGTATGTTTACTTGTTTTCTTTTTCATTCGTTCGATCAAAGCACCTTGGAACTTGAGATTTACTTACTCCTGGTGAAAATGATAGAATGTGTTAGTAAATACACAGTAGTATAGTATTATAATTATGTAAATACTTGTACAGGATTCATTTTTTATCATACCTCTAAATTCAATGGATAGAGCGATAGGTCTACGGGTTCTTGATTTTTGACCATGAGCGTGAAACATTTCTGTGGTAATTTATTTGTAGACACCAAGTCAAAGGTATAATAGCATCAACTCCCACAGATCACTCATACAGAGAACATGTTAGCGTTAGTACTGGTGTATAACCCCAGTGCGACTGGTTAGATTAACTGTCCCATCGGTATATAACAGAAATTAACAGAATTAAGCCGTGAAACCCAAAATATTCACAAAGATAGATTTATTTCATCATACCTAAATAGGCCTTTTTCAAAAACATGATTTATCTGCCCCTGATAACTCCTCAGTGTGAGATCAGAAACGCGCACCTGCCACTTCCGGGTAATACTGTGCTTCACGGAAGTATCATTTTTCGTACTTTATACATAGATCTATAGTGTCCTAATTATATGTATGTCAGACTGGTAGCTAATTTTCAAAGTACTGTATACATTATAGCATAGTAGTTTCTAATCTTAGTTATATCATAAAAGAAAAAAACATCATGCGCTGTTCGGTAGCAATAACGACTCACCTTCTTTAATCCGGAATGACTGTTTATTAATACATGCTAACAAAAATTAAATTTTAAATCATAAATACCAACATATATCTGCAGAAACATCAAAGCCAGCCCCAAAACCAGTGCCGAAAAAGCCGGAAGTACAAGTAGAAGACACTGCAAGGAGGTTACTTGTTGAAAATGTAGATTTTAATATACAGGAAAACGTCCAGGCATGCAGGTAAACCATGCCGTATGTTATTTCAGCATTTTTGATCGTTGACACACTCAGATTGTTTTTCGTTGTTTCTGGTAGGAAGAACAAAAGAAGAGTTTTAGCAACAGGAAGTTTCGGGAAAAGGCATCCCTTAAATGAGAGATCTGGTACAAGGAAATTAATAAAACCAGTATTAATTGAGTCAAAATTGGTACTAAACTTAATTGGACAATTTAGACGCGCGTTTGTGTACGTAGGGTTTCACTGAATTTCCAAACAATTTCTTCGCTTAATATGGCATTTACCTTTACTTCAGGGTGAAGTTATATTGATTGATAAACACTACACCGTAAACGCATAGTTTTATGCATAAACATACGGTGAACATGGGAAGTGTGCATACAACCAAATTTTTGTTTGCAGCCACCTCCGAATAAAGACCACCCTGTGAATAACAGACATTCTTTGAAAAACCGTCACTGATTATTTAGAACAAACTGACCTCAGATTACGGGTTATCTGTCAATAAAGGTCACATTTTGTCTTTCCCAAAGGCCTTCGTTCACAGGCTTGACTGTATACTGTGCCATCATTAAACTAGTCAAAGCATTTCAAGTACAAAGAACCACAGTATTGTGCAAAAAGTACAAGCAAAAGGATAATAAATATATATATCTTCCATCAATTCTCCCAAAACCCAGAAATAATCCAAATAGTTAGATTCTGCTCAAATTAATATCCAATGCAGGCGGGCACAACATGCAGTTATGATATTCAAAGAGCATTCAATCTTTAGTCATTTTGCCAAACTAATTACATAAGTCATAGACAATACATGTACATACATGTTTGTATGTTTCAAACAACAAAATTTGATTTTCTGATTATTCTATTTCCATAGAACAAGTATGTATGAATGTACAGAAGATTGGGAAGATGAAGAAGGCAATCCTCACCCCCCTGAGCTAGTGATACGAAGGGGACAAAACTTCAAAATTTCAATCTCTTTTGATCAGGAATACTCTAAAACAAAACATGATTTGAAATTATGTTTTGAAATAGGTAATGTACCGTCATGTTCAGTGCAATGGTCTAACAAATTAACACTTCTCTTGGTTCTGACGTTGTTGTTGTGTCTATTGTTGTTGTTGTGTCTATTGTTGTTGTTGTGTCTATTGTTGTTGTTGTGTCTATTGTTGTTGTTGTGTCTATTGTTGTTATTGTGTCTATTGTTGTTGTTGTGTCTATTGTTGTTATTGTGTCTATTGTTGTTGTTGTGTCTATCGTTGTTGTGTCTATTGTTGTTGTTGTTGTGTCTATTGTTGTTGTTGTTGTGTCTATTGTTGTTGTTGTGTCTATTGTTGTTGTTGTTGTGTCTATTGTTGTTGTTGTGTCTATTGTTGTTGTTGTGTCTATTGTTGTTGTTGTTGTGTCTATCGTTGTTGTTGTGTCTATTGTTGTTGTTATGGCTATTGGTGCTGTCGTTTAATTGCATGATTGCTTTTCTACTGACTGTTCCGAGGCTGTACCTTCGGGAGAGTGTGTTTTGTCCCCAAAGTTTTGTACGTTTACGTGTTTTATGGTTTGGGTATGTGGGTTTTGATATGATGGTTTGATATGTGGGTTTTGATATGTGGGTTCTGATATGTGAGTTTGATATAATGGTTTGATATGATAGTTTGGGTATGTGGGTATGGGTATGTGGGTGTGGGTACGTGGGTTCTGGTTCTGATGGTATGTTGGGGACGGTGGTCTTTTGTACGTGTTTATTTTCAAGGAATTCTTTTATCCTCTAAATTAAATTCAACTAAAATATTGTTAAAGTATTCTTTTACAGGAGACAAGACCAGCATAACTAAAGGTACAAAGGCCGAATTTATGTTAGATGAAGATGGCCCGAAGAAATACAAACCATTTCAGTGGGGAGCTTATTTAGAAAGCCGATCTGGAAACGATGTCAACATTAGGGTATGTGTCAGTATTCTTAAAACTAATAATACTTGTAATATGGTTTGTTTTTACCCATTTACGGCACTTAATAATTTCAAAATGGTCCAAGCACGTTATGCAACAACATTGTTCTATCCATGATGTATGAAACACCTCGTTACAAATGTTAGTATTACTGGATAATTATTCCACTGGTAATATTCTATAAGATTTTCAACAAAATTTTCAAAAATAATTGTGTTGATGTCTCCTGCGTTCTAAGTTAAGCACAATTTTTTGCTACTATTATCCAGTTATTTCGTCATCCAAGAACTATTAATTGGACTCCAGCTTTAACTACGTGTTCATTATTGTGTATCTTCAATAGGCTCGTAGATTTTAAGCGTTTGTATTAAAACGGTTTTTAAGTCAGTGTTCATCACAATAGCTAGGTTACTGTCTGATGGTAAGGCCGATCGTGGCCCAGTGATTAGTGCGCTGGACTTCTAACCCGGAGATCCGGGTTCGATTCCTGATCGCGGTAGGTCATACCCTTCAATGAAAATTTGACAAAAATGTCCATTTTATCTCCATATGTGGAGAAGTTGCCGGCTCCTTGTTGGAGGGTTAGTACTGGTTAGTATACAGTCCAGGAAAACTGGTTAGGTGAACCGGTCACCGTATATAACCGAAAAAATGTTGAATATAAAAATTGGGATATAAAAAATAACACCACAGTATATATCATGACTAGGTGCACACCCCGGCTGACTGCATTGTTGGAGAATGGAAATTTTCCGTCAAGACGATCTGTGAATTCAATGATAAAGCAGGAAAGAATCAGAAGAAGATATTTCAGTATCAGCATGATGATGATTTTACCATACTCTTTAACCCGTGGTGCGAAGGTAATATATTTAAGTTTACAAGAAACAAAACTGACTGTTTCACGATGTATGCGTTCGAACGTGTTGTTAAATACAAATTTCACCTGATTTGTGAGAAAGAATTTAGTCACAAAGAGTCGACGTCGAACATTTTATTAAATGTAAAAATGCGCATGCGCTTTCCGGCATGGAAAGGAATTTATTTTCAAATACCTGATACCATTTTTTAGGAATGAAATTCATTTTGAATGGTCTATAGCATTTATTAGGCCATTTGTGAATTTGAAAATTAGTACCGCAGTTTTAATATACGTCAAGACTTTTTATCATTAAATATTGCTCAGGTATACTATCGAAATATAGCATTATCGTATCCTTTCAATTCATATACAGTAAAACCTCTCATTGCAACCACCTAAATATTACGACCACCTTGTTATAACGACCACTTATTTTCGGACCGGCTTTCAATACCCCCCTTTAATTCAACTTGATAATGAGACCACCTCATTATAACGACCCTTTTTCTGGTCCTGAAGGTGGTCGCATTATTGAGGTTGTACTGTATTTTTCATTTGTATCATGTTTTTAAAACATGTTCCCAAAATTCCACAAGCAACTTACCAAACTGTACAAGGTTTTAGACTGACTTTTCAAGGGACCGTGTGAAGCGCCATTGACTATTGACTTGTATTTATATTAGTATGTTATATATATATATATATATATATATATATATATATATATATATATTAGACAAAAACTGACAGAGAATGACTGAGAGTGGAATAACTTATTGCGTACTGTATGTAGTGCTGGCACTGTCATTTCACTGCTACAGTAACATTTCATCATGAATATGATATCTCTGGACCAGACCTCGTATTTTGCTTCAGGGAAATATGTTCCCTAAAACATATTTATTATCAAATATTCCATTTTAAACGCCCCCGCCCTACAGCAAATATCATCCTGTTTGATGAGTAAATAAAAAAAAACAATTTGTTATTCAACAAATGCATAAACAATGTACCTAATTGTGTCAAACCGTTCAAAATATGGATGAAAATAATTATGTTTAATGAGGCGTAAAACAGGATTACTTGTAATTTGGTATTACGGTGCTATAAAATACACTGAAAATAGTTGTTCTTGGTGTATTTTAACAGAGGATGAAGTTCATATGGACAGTTCAGAGCTGAACGAGTACATCTTGAATGAAAGCACTGGTGTCTATCGCGGAAGTTCCTGGAATTTTCGCGGAGTAGCATGGGACCTAGGTCAAGTAATGTCATCCAATTTCTTTCATTCCATTTATCTACTTTTTTTGTCTAAGCTATGACCAGAGATGTCCTCTGTTGTTTGTACACGCTTTAAATGGTACATATGTTATTAGGAAAATCCTTATTTATTGACAAAACTTCATTCTACGCCAGGCGGGTGAGGTACGGGAAAAAACGAAGCAAATGTACATCAAATGCATTTCGACTCAATATGTTTTTTTTTACATTTTGTTATCATTAATGAAAATAGTGCTTTAGTAGAGATGCTTTCTAAAATTTATTCTTTTCTCTTCCCCTTCAATGAAATTTGATTTGTTTGTTTTCATTGCTAGTTGGCTTTGATAGCAACATGACGTTTTTCAGTTTGAAGCCGGTGTCCTGGACGCGTGTTTGTTTCTTTTGAGAAAGGCATTCAAGACTAAGGAAAAAGTCTCTCCTGATACTGCAGACCCAGTAAAAGTCTGCCGAAAATTGGTCTCAGTTGTAAGTCCTATATATATTTAAAATAATTCGAAACAAAAATAATTCATTCAGCTAATGCCTTGTTACTGGGATGGCTAAGATTTCCAACTTCGAAACGCTTTGAAACAACGTCCCAACTGGGACGAACAAAACTGTGGCATTCATGAGTCCCAAATGATTATTTGCGAGAAACTACAGGAAAAAAATATAATCGAAAGCATTTGACTTCAAAAAGGCTAAATTGAATACTGGAGGGCGAACTTGGGACATTTTCTGGTCTTCCTCTTGTTTTAATCACGTTAGATATACAGCAAAAACTCACATTACGACCACATCAATATTTCAACCACCTTATTATAGCGACCACATATTTTCAGAGTAGCTTTCAATAACTCACCTATAAATCAACTTGATAATGAGATCACCTCATTACCACGACTGATTTTTCGTGTCATTATCGAAGTTTTATTGTATTTTACATTAGTCATTATTTTCGTCATATACCAGCGGTATTGGCTCCCGTTCCAGATCAATTCATGTGATAATATGGGCGTACTTGAGGGTAATTGGTCCGGAAACTATGAAGGAGGTACCAGTCCACTAAAATGGTCCAGCAGCGCAGCCATTCTTAAGAAGTTCATGAAAACTGGACCGGTAAAGTACGGTCAATGTTGGGTATTTTCATGCGTAACGACAGCAGGTATGATGTGGATATTAATGAAGCCCTAGATAGTTATTGTATCTGTATTGTGTCTGTGTACTTGCTTGTCAAACATAAAAATAACTACATCCTTTATGCAAATGGCGTGCTATTTATTAGAGCGATTAAAGGTTGGAATATATTCCGAATGAACCAAAATAAAATGCTTTATAAATTGTCTGTAATTTGTCTACTTTTGTACGTACAGTTATGAGTTTTACAGTTGATAGAATATTCAAGTCAATGCAGTTTCGTGAAGTTCTCCAAGTTAATATCAGTCATGAAAAGATTTTTTCGAAGAAATTTCCATAGTGGAACTCTTCTTTTAATCTGTGTCTAAAAATAGATACAAGCCCGAGAATGATCAAGTCATCATTCAATACCAAAACATTTTTTTATAAATCTTGTCATTGTGCATTGATCGCCTTTTCTTATTCTACAGTATTTAGGTGCCTTGGTATACCATGCAGGACAGTAACAAACTTTGCATCGGCACATGATACGGATTGCTCAAATATCATTGAAAAAGCCCACTTTTTTGTTGATGATGAAAAGCATGCATTCCCTGGAATGAACGATTCGATCTGGTTAGTTAATCACGACATAATATTGAAATGTGATTCGATATCAAAACGTGTTTTTTTTCTTCAATAGCATTTCTTAATTACTAAACCTTCTTAAAGCTCCGAGGGCACAAGGCATTCACCTAAGCTGATTTAAAATATACGTGTTGGACAGAAAGTGCAGTCATTACCTCATTAATACTACAAGATTTGTCGGACAAAATCATAGAGTGATGGGCGCTTCCTGTATTGTATGTGTTTGTTTTTCCACGGCAATTTTCCATTAAGGGGTGTCACCATTATTTAGTATTTTTCACTGTTTCTTTCAACAATTATTTTCAATTATATGGCGGCAGGTTCACCAAACCAGTTTTCCAAGAATGTATTCTATCAGTACTAACTTACCCTTCCACATGGAACCGGCAACTTCTCCACATATGGGAGAAAATGGACATTTTTGTCATTTTATATAAACTGGTATTACCTACCGCGATCGGGATTTGAACCCGGATCTCCGGGTTAGAAGTCCTGCTCACTACCCATTGATCCACATTTCGTGAATAAGTTCATTGAATAAGTAAAATATTCGGTAACAACAGTTTGTGTGGCGAGCTATTATGTGCATAACTTAAACGGAATTTATATTTGTTTTGATTATTGGAACTGGTGACTACGTCGGTTATACATACTATTAAACATGACTGAGCTACCACCTCAACAATACGTACACCTCATTACAACGACCACTTACTTTCGGACCGGTTTTTTAGCATTTCCCTTTTATTTCAACGTAATGAAAGACCACCTCGATATTAGAACCATTTATGGGTCCTAAGGGGATCTTAATATCGAGGTTTTACTGTACGTATTCATTTTCAATTGAACTAAAGACATAATTACTAAGTTTAAGTCAGTAAAAGCGATTCTAGTTTCAGATCAATAATGTTTTATTTAATTCTAGGAATTTCCATGTCTGGAATGAAGTTTGGATGGCTCGTAAGGACCTTGGAAAGAAGGAGTACGATGGATGGCAAGTGGTTGATGCAACTCCTCAAGAGGAAAGTGGTGGTAAGAAAGAAAACTGAACTAAATGTGATACGATATAACCCATGAAAACCCGACCCCTTTCGAACTGCGTCAAAAGTCTAGAATATCACAGTTTTCAGAGAAGTATTGATTTATAAAGAAAAAAATGGGACTTGAAAATCTATTTTCAGAGAATTCCGGTTTCCCGGGTGTTTGGAGGGGTTATATTGTGTAAAATTACATTTGAATACACTGGAACACTTTAAATCCTCTAATCCGTACACCCCGGTGATGTGCACGCAGTATTTGTTCAGGAGTTATTGTTAAGTACGTGCATGTATAAAGATTAATCACTTAATTAATTTACAAGTTATGTGCCATATAGGAAATACTTCTCAAAATTGAGAATGTGTTTAAATCCACAGTTCTATGAACGGAGTGTTCAAGAAAAAGGTCATACTCGGTTTCGTAATTGGAATGGTTTTGTGCGCAGTGTTACAGTTGCCAGTTTCAAGGATGATATTTTTACACCGGCGTTTCACTTATTTGAAGTGAATTAAACAGTATACAAGTACACGAATCTCATACATATCTGATCGTCTGATGATGTTTTGTTAAGATTGATATTGACTCAATATCGCGCTTGTGCAAAAATGATCGAATAAAATTGAACATGTGTTAGGCGTAGTTCGACATAATTCGATTTATGGGACGGCCATATTAAAATCATCTTGTTAAGTTGCTATAACGTATTAAATATGGATTACAGGTGTTATGACGTGTGGCCCGAGTCCAGTTTTTGCGATCAAACATGGCAGGACGAACGTAAACCATGATACTGCATTTGTTTACGCCGAAGTTAACGCTGATGTAGCCAAATTCCAAGTCTCAGATGATGGAACAGTTGAAAGAATTAGCCTAGAAACAGGACAGTGCGTAAATGATCCTAATTACTACAGATTAAATACTTTTTAAACGCAAATGTCAATAATTGGCTCCTTCACTCTACTGTCAAATATAAATTGAGCATGCTTTTTAATCGCGTGTCTTGAACAGCGAAAATAAAGTTTCTTAGAAGGAGAAACTGAAAAAGAAAATACCTGAACTTTCAATATTACTCAGTGTTTACATGAACGTACGCTTAAAATTATACGTAATGTACTATTTTAGAGTTGGCAGAAACATAAGCACCAAGAAGCCGGATGGTCAAGTGTTTGATGAATACGATTTTTATGGCCGACTTGATTTGACTGATAATTACAAGTTTCCCGAAGGTATTGAATATCACTAATTTATACAAAGTACAGTCAAACTCGTGAACAAAGGCCACCCTTGAGAAATACAAGATCTGGCCAGGTGGCCTTTATTCAGAGGTCAGTCGTTTTTAAGCGAAAGTATTTCAAAGAATGACCTTTATTCAAAGGGTGGTATTTTTTTGAAGGTGACTGAAAACACAATTTTTATCGTAATTATCATGAATGGAATTTCATTCTTTTGCATATCTGCACAGATATCCAACTATAGTCAAGCAAACGGTCATAATTGAAAGAATTGTCAACAACGTCAGATATACGCAGCAGTTGCTACTTGCAAATATTGTAAATCACCTATTCACATATCAGACAAGTCCTTATAAATCCTTGCGTAGAAACCAAGCCTAATAATATGTGATTGATTCAAAGAAAACAAACATTCAGAATGTAAAACTGGACTAGGAAACTTGTGTTCTATCGTTAATTATTCCAAACTTCTATTAAAATTGAATAAATCACAGAAAATGATGCATGCAAACATTGCGCCATTCCACTAATGTATTTCGAATCAAATTTAGCCAACCCTTATTCCTCACACGCGTCAATATCTATGCTTAAACTCTCATACAACAGAACATAAGAAAAAAAACACCAATGCTTTGAAAATGATTCTCAATGCATGCTCGTGAGCATATTCAATTACCAATTAAATTGTGTGGCATAACTACTTGGAATTTCGTTTTTTTCACGCAACAGACAGTGTCGAGGAGAGAGAGGCAGCGCAGTTAGCATACAAATTAGCTAAGAAACACAATAAAGATTTCATCCCGTATAAAGTGGGCGAGATGGAGCAGGTAAAATGTCAAATTCCAGTTCATACTGAGACCATTAGAACTTATCACATCTCTACATATCACGGTCTTTACCTTTGTTCTTGTCATTCATCAGTTGTGGTCATACAATTGAATGCATCCTGATAGTATTTCACTTATGGCGGCATGTTTTAACAGCCTTTTGACACATATTTATAGTCATCTACGTGATATTTCATCGCCATTTTCGCCTCGTTTCATTTATCTTATTCCACAACTAATATTCGGAATAGCTCTTGCAGTTTTCCATCAATGTTTTCTACATGATCCTTATAACTTTATTTCAGACTGTCGAGATGAAATTAAAGCACAGCAATAAAATAATGATTGGTAAAGAAATAGAGCTAGAAATTAAAGTGAAAAATCTAGGCACGGTTAAGAGAGAAATCTCAAAATCCTGCATTACCTTAGCCCCCGAAGCATACACGGGAGAATGTGGCGATGTATTCTACAGAAAACGATTTGAGTCCATTACGTTGAATCCTCATGAAGGTAATATCAATCATGAAGTGATAGAGGGTAATGTATTTAGATCCATAACATGTCGTCGGGTTATTTCTACAAACCCGTATGCCATTTTTTTGAGTTACGATGTTGTAGAAATAAGCCGACGATGTATACAACGTCAAAGTCCTGTCCTTACTGTGCGCATGGCTTATTCGTAATCTTCATTTATTTGTGCAGTTCATTCCTGCTCAACTAATGAACACTTTTTAAAGCAGTTTGTCAATTATCTTTTGACTCTGTCATAAACTATTTATTGTCTTTCTACAACATGAAATACCCCATCCAAACCGCTTTATATAAAGCATAAGATCTTATAGACCATCTGATCCAGGCCTATTTTGTGAACACAGCACGAGATTTTAAATTTGGCTTATCTTTAAGCTTAGATTAACATTTGTCATCTTCAACAATTCATGTTTATTCATACTAATCAGAAATGAACGAAAAGAAGTAATTACTTAGGCAGTCCACGCAAAAGGAAAACTTGTGCATTTGTCTGCAGGCTATATCAAGGTTGAATTACTCATGGTACGTTATCTATTACACGCCAACGGAAATGCTGAATTCGTATACATGTATAACATTCATATTTCAGAAAAATGTTTGAAAGCTGTCGTCACATTTGAAGAATATTTTGAACACCTGATTGAACAAGGGAACCTCAATATTGAGGCCGTGTGCCATATTGCACCAGCTCAGGGTGAAGGTCCTCACAAGAGTGTTATCAAAACTCACAACTTCACTTTCAGTCGTCCAGCGCTCAAAGTTGAGGTTTGTGAGTCGTTTTGCATAACTTATAGGACTATGACTATCTCCCATTACTGGGAGAAAATATAGTGGCTTATAAATTAACATCAATATCGAGATGACGTTCAAATTTAAAGTTGATTAACGCAGACATCCATTATCATAGCTCTTCAAATAGATACAATGGAAGCTGACAAGACTTAATAAACAATAACCTTTCTTTTGATCTGTTCCACAAACTTATATTACTGGCGGTATTACTCCGACATAAAATATTTTCAAAATCACCTCCTAGGAAATAAATACCACTGTAAGTTAGAGAAAGATACGGTTATCTTAATAGTGGGGTTATATATCACATGACATTGATTTTAATACAGTACAACCTCTCCCTTTGTGAGAAGCAAAATTATGTTGCTGTTGAGAAGTTGTTGCTCCAGAGAAGTTAAAAGTTAAACATACAGTGGAAAAATCATGCTGTTGTTGAAGGGAGGTTGTTCTTCAAGAGAGGGCCGCTCTGGAAAGGTTGCACTGAACACAAATTTCCTGAACAAAGTCTTGGTGAAACAGATAATGACATTTGAGTTTGCGTTAGAGAGTATCTTGAACGTTCGGAACATTTTCTCGGGCAAACTGAATAATGAAAACAATTAGCAGGTCACCAATCAATAAATCGTGTCTGGTAATCATGATAAGTTGATCTAAAAGCGCCCGTGATGATTTATATTAGGCATAAAATAGGTTTGTTTCCTGTAATCCGACCGACCGCTTCTTTACTGCCGACCGCATTTTATTCAACCAAATATTTAGTTGTGTGTAACGCCAGTTTAGTAATGTTCGGTCTTGTTGCTTTGTTTATAAGAGGTGCTTTTCCGATCATGGCGAAAAGTCTACTTCGGTGACTTCGGTGGCTTTAAAATGTAATAAGAATTTTTCAAAAACTAAGTGTTGGATTTCACTTTTGATGGGGTAATCAGTTAAACTGAGGTTACTTATACTGAATACTGTTAAGATGTCTCGACACTTACTAAAAAAGGTAAAAATAAAATCTATACCTACCGATCCATCTTTTTTCCAGCATGTATAAGGAAGAAACCATTTTTTAGGCTTAATATCTCTTCTTTTTGTTAACTTTATAGGGTCCAGCAACAGGAACAGTTGGTAAAGAGGTGGAGTTTAAAGTCAGCTTTACTAATCCTCTTTCCGCGAATCTGACAAACTGTGACGTATCAATGAACAGTTCAGGCTTCAGGGATATTGAGGATAAGGCTGTACCGTAAGCTGTTCTTTGACTTTTTACCGAATCATGTTTTGAACTGAAATGATACCAAAACTATTTCAGATATCTAATTAGTTTGTTTATATTAGGATGTATACATTACTGTTTTATCAAGAGTATTCTGTTGTACAATTTGGTTAACTACCATAATTTCCGCCATATTTCTCCTTCATTCCATAAACAAGCAGAACTTATCACTTTTCTGGTTGCTGTCAATAGTTTCTAAATTTATTTTATGCTTGCCGGTGAAATATAGATTTATATCGGTGAAATAAAACTCCATACTTCACTGATTGAAACAGTGAAAATAACAACATCGTGTAAATTCCACTCCATCCGGTCCCTGACGGAATTAATTCTTTTGGAATGTTTTATTACCTAATAGTCCACCATGTGAATATTAGATTTTATTTTTTATTCGTGGCAGTCCCACTCACGAAAATATTGCATCAAATGATCACTCAGTGAAATAAACCACTGTCATACACACAAACAAACAAATATCCTCTGTATGCTTTATGAAGTTACAGTAGAAATACCATATGATACTCATGTTATTTTGCTTTCAGAGACGTTGCCAAAAATGGAGAGTACTCTGGTGTGTTTAAGATGAAACCAAAGAGGAAGCAGAAGCACAAAGTCGTCTTTACATTCCAGAGCAATGAACTGGAAGACATAACTGGTTCAACATCTATTGTCATCTCCTAATTTTGTAAAACAATGTGAATATACTGAGTTTTAATAGATGTGACTTCAGTTAATCAATGATTTTTTGTCTTAGACTTACAACTCTTTCTGTGGGGACTTTTGGATTATTTCTTACTGATGACAATGTTAGTTAGTAGTGGTGTTAGTTTGTATACTTTTGAAATATGATGAACTTTATATATATATGTGTGTGTATTGCATATTTTTTATTGGTATTTGTTTTTTATGGATTAATGCTAATTCAAGTTCATTTGTAGTTGCCTGTTGAGGACAATGACATCCCAAGTTTTGCTGTTGTCCTATGTCATTTGTTGTAACTTATACTCCAGTTACACCAAACTCGTGCTAACTACGTTTTGAAAAGTGTAGCCGAACAGGCTCAAACTGTATGCAAAATGGAGTGGACGTAGTATCAACGTTTAACGGACGGGCACGGACGGGATTGATCGGGAATGGTGTTTCAACTTTCAACTGGCTCAAAATTTTAGGGAGACCATTAATTAGACGGGGCGACAACGTACTTAAAATGGAATGAACTTACTACGAAAGGGAATACCGAACTTATATCGTGTTAAGGACTTGCTCTGACGTGGTGCAATCGGGCGTCAATTAGCAGTACGTATGCACACCGAACGGGCCCTTGACTCGTTCAAACCGTTCACAAACAGACTAGACCTGATCGCATTACTACCTTGGTGCGCCATTACTCCGTCTGAATACCCCAAAACAAAATATCAAGTTGTGAACAAGTTTGCAACATATTTCAATATAGTACGAGTCGTTTTGATTGCGTTTATTGCATTCTTGTGCAATTTTTACAATGACCATCCTATCCGCAGTACAATTAGACAAAGCATGGTATGAATACGGGACATTTCCTCAACGATTCATCAAAATTGGGTACAGGATATTTTATGCATTAACCATGGATGAAAATAAAGCTATACATAGTTTGAATATTGTCTTACAATTGACATTGTCCGACTAAAGATACACGTTCAAGCCAGATCACAACCCGTTTCACGATATTTTTAGGACGGGGTCTGACGTTCTGAGAACATGTTCGTTGTAACAGGGCCTTTACGTTTTGAGATTATAAAATTTGTATAAATCTTAGAGAACATGTTTAAGTGGAAATATGTGATGTATCTCTGTTTGTTTAAAACTAAATATACCATCCATAAAAACATTTAATGAATGCCAAGTGTTTACGAATTTATTTCCATTGCAAATTACTATCAATTAACACTCTTTTACAGGATATCAGTTATGATATTTTACTAACTTTGCTTGATATAATTATATATATTCTGTTCTCTGACTTTGAAATAAAAATTCTTTAAAGGATGTTGTTAGGCTTCTAACTATGTCAACACTAGACACAAAGTCTACTAAATGGTCGTGGCAGGTCATACCCTGTTATGAAAATTTGACAAAAATGTCGATTTTCCTCCATACGTGGATAAGTATACTGGTTAGTATACAGTCCAGGAAATCTGTGTAGGTGGACCGGCCAACGTATATAACAGAAAAACTGTGGAGTAACGGCATTAAACTCAGTGAAAATATTGAGGTACGTTTCGCCACTGCTGTGATGATAGACCATCCAAATATTATTTTAAAAAAACACTAATTTATATGAAATAGGCACTTCAAAGCGAAAATAAATACAGTAAAACCTCACTTAGCGACAATGACAATATTACGACCTGCTTATTATAACGAAGCTTATTTTCAGACCGGCTTTTGATAACTGTCCTATATTTAAACCCGGTGATGAGCCCACCTCTTTATTACGACCAATTTTTCGGGTCCCTAAATTGGTCTCAATAATGAGGTTTTACTGTACGCATATTTCATTGTTAGCGGTGGTGAGTTTACCTGAATGTCTGATGCGATAACTATCAAGTCATCATTATTTACACATCGGCTCATTTGCCGTACAAATTGGTATTTATTAGCATACTCGCGTAATAATAAAAGTGGGGGATTTTACTTCATTTTACTGATAAGAGAATCCTGTTTTGAAACGAACATTGAACCTATCGTAAAACTGTGATACGGATACGCTAGATGCATTCGAAAATATCCAAGTATTTTTTTTCTAATGTGATATACTATGTATTTGACATTTACACACAAGCAAGGTCATTCATGACGTCACTGATTTTATTTTCAACAAATTTGCTGATTTATCTATTTCGAAAGTATTAAAGTCATCAGATTTACCGATGTCTTTACATGAACTTTGAGTGGGTGCCTTTGAAGGGGAAAATAAATCTTAAAGTTGGAGATTTATGTCCAATTATCCGGCCACTTGACGAATAAAATACAAGTCGTCGGCTTATTTCTACAAACCCGTACGCCATTTTTCCCATTTTGAGAAGATCGCATTTGAAGATTTGAGCTGCAATAACTTTAAGCGAGTTACGAATTTGTGGGATTGGGATTAACCCTGTCTATGATAGATCTACAAGCGGATAAGTATGATCATCGTAAAGAGCTCATCGAGACGAACAAAAAGATACCAAAATCTCAATATTGCAAAAAATGGAGATACTGGGCTGTAGAAATAAACCAACGAAGTGTTAATCTAGCCTATTTTGAAGGCAGTATATTTTTGTATTTAACTACTTTTGGATTGTAGTCAAACAATATTTTCAAAACGCAGACATTACTTTGGTGACACATACATAAGTATTCTTACAACTTTGCATTCTAGTTTCTATATTATGTAGTAAAGCGTGTAAGCGTCTTTCACAAAGCATGGCCTTGTTATAAGTCTGCACAAGAAAGGCGTACTTGAAGCATAAATGTACGAATTCAATAATCTTTTATGAAAAATATCGAATTTCTTCCATATGTGGAGAATTTGCTACTTTTTGTGGAAGGGTATGTAAGTATTGGTCAGTATACAGTCCAGAAAAACTGGTTAGGTGGACTGGCGTTAAACGCAGTGAAAAAAAAATAAACAGACTGGAAAAGAATGAGTAGTTAAGGTTAATATGTTGTCCCATTTAAAACACACAGACTTGCATTTATGTTAAAATGCAGTGGGTGCCATGTGTAGAGATTATTGAAATGTTGGGTTATTTTTGTCATAGACACTTGTTTGTTGAGTACACCCGGGCGCGCCAACCTTGAAATCGCAAAACAAACAACTTCAGACGAAAATGATAAAATCGGGCGATCAATTGAAACGCGAATGAAAATATTTCGTCTGCAATGAAGTATATTATTCCATTGTCCATCAATGCATGAAATTTCATTCAGCTTGGAAAATTTAATTTCTTTAATATAAAGCTCCATACAATTCAAAATGGTTCTAAAATTAGACTGTCTCAATGCTGACTACGTTTTCAAGCAGTAAATGCTTAGCGTTTTGTGTTTTCATTATACAACTCAAATCTTAAACTGTTATGTGCTGACATTGTTACATTATCTAACCCTCACATGTGAATGAATTATTATGCTGATCTTTGCAGTTGAATCGAAATGATCGGGGCATCTCTAATACCGTAAAAATGTTCTTCGAGGAGGGGGTGTTTATGTCGGTGCTTTTCACTAATGCTTTATAAAAACAATTGAAATGCCATTGTAGACAAACAAGTCGAAAATTACAACAAATACAGTGGGAAGAGAAGAAATACTGTATGTAGATAAATACATGCTTTGATTAATTAAAAACAATGCATATTAGCACGATTGGTTGGTAAGAGCCGGCCTTAATGTGATACATGTCATAAATAATGTAACATGAAAACTCAGGTTGTACCCAACCTTTTCATAGGGCTTTAACGTCACACAAACAGTCGGGTTCATTTGGCAACATTTTTCGGCTTTAACGGTGGAGGAAAAACCCAGACGTGGATAGATTAAAACTCTTAGCAGTGAGCGGATAGTGATTACTAGTCAAATATAACCATTCGACCGTGGAGGAGGCCCCTTTAGGACTTCCTTAAAGATCTGTGACTTTGTAATCACGTGACTGATCCCTCGACAAGTCTTCACAACGATTTCGACAATTTTTTTCTTTCTTTATTTCAGTTTTTTGTTTCCCGTACCCAAATATAATGTTAACAAAATGCACTCCTACCTACTTACCCACCCACTGTTAAAATACTGTCTGGCGTAACCGCAATACGTCATCTGATAAGGATGGCCTTACTTGCCGTGTTTTATTAATAATTGTCTCCTTGTGAACGAGAATACGATACCTGTTGACCAAGCAGAGTCAAATTAAACAGCACTTAATGATGCCTCCTGAAGCGTATACAATTAGATTTTAAGGTAAACACGTGCGATACGGATTTGTTTACATCTTTTGTAAAACGAAGCAGTTTGTTTGCTCAGATTGTGAGTGGTAGTCCGGGAATGTTTTACATTTTGTAACAAATGAATAGTTATGTTTAAAACGTTTCAAGTTGTGTTTAGAGCTTTTTACCTTTAGTTAGAAATCCGTTAAGCTCGTCCTTTTAGACACTTGCCAGTATAGTGTCAAATGATGTTTTCTATCTTTAATGGTCGTGATGATCATGAGTTCTGTAGTCCGTCCTTGCTTTGTCTTCTAATTACACGCTGAAGTCGTCCAGCGTTCTCTATTATTATTATTATTATCATTATTATTATTATTATTGCTATTTGATCACCTTTATAGCATGGTGATATATTGCTAACGCACTATTAATACTATTGTCAAATCGCAATAAGGTCACTTTGGGAACCAAATGGTTAACGCGATCTCATTATCAAATTGAAATATAGAGGAACCATTAAAATTGTCCGATAATAAGTGATTTTTTGTTAGTATTTATATATACCTGGTCGCTAAATGTTGTTTTACTGTAATTGGAAAGGTTACTAAAAGGTCTTGAAGCTCATAGCTAGAAGGGATACCTCCAAAAATACCTTTCACCTCCAATCCAATGTCACTGCCATGGCAAAACTCGATTGACTGACGGCACAAACACGATTGCCTCTAGTCGTATAAAAGCCTCCATTTAATTCGCCTTGTCTGATATTTTGTCGAACATCAACAACCCCGAATAATCTATTGTGAATACTTTTGCTAAGATTGCAAATTAAACAGATGAGAATACGATATAAATATAACCGTATTGGGTGACAGCCACGAGTTATTAAAGTCGTTAATTTAAGTTTTATGCATTGAGCGCAGATCAACTTGAATGATGTTTTCCTAAGGAGCGAGGGAGACACTCCTTGATTGCTTGGTAATAAATATTACAATCATGTTCATTGTCTATTTTCTCATACCCGCTTTAAGCTGCACATGTCCGGTTGATGTAATTTACTGGCCGAGAAAATTGTTAAAATAGTTTGGTTACGAGGAAAACTGGATACTGTGCAACCTCTCCAAAGCAACAATCCTTTGAAGAAGCAAAATTGTGTTGTTATTTGGAGGTTGTTTCTTTATTATGTTTTAAAACACTTTTTGTACGTAATTTCTTTAAACTTTGATTGATATTACAAAACCCGTTTACCTGCTCGGATCGAATTACTTGTCGTACTAAAAATGGGTGCTACACGATTTAATGTTAGTTAAGATTAGTTAAGCTTATAAATGTGATTCTTTGCTTCAATATAGGTACACTGTCTTGCATTAAACATATCGCATTTTGCAGTTAGATATTCAAGGATAAACGCTTTGCTTTAAATCTTTGTATTTTGATCAGCTAAAAAAGTGAATTTCATTCCGGCTGGAGATTTTGAGGTAAATAATAAAATAAGTTATATAAGTAGTAATAAGTACAAAGTATATTGTTACTAAAACTTTGATCTAACTGTTTATTTATTTTGCTTTCGCGTTTTTATGCTGGTATTGTTATTATGGATAGTGACTACAACAACAACGATGATATTATCTTTTTTTCTTTTTATGCGACATATTGTCACTGGAGTTTAACGCCGTTTTCCAACAATTGTTTCAGTTATATACGGCGACCGGTTCACTTAACCAGTTTTCCTGGGCTATATACTAACCAGTAGTAACTTACCCTTCCGCAAAGAGCCGGCAACTTCTCCACATATGGAGGAAAATCGACATTTTTGTCATTGAAGGGTATGACCTGTCGCGACCGGTGTTCGAATCCGGATCTCCGGGTTACAAGCCCAGCGCACTAACCACTGGACCACGGCCGCGGCATGATATTATTATCAGAATAAATGATGTATTTTATTTTTCAAAATATTTTTTTGCCTATCCGGGCCAAATCGCAGCAATATAAACATGCGTAAATTCACGAGTGTTTAAACTTTGTCTCGGTTACGTTTTATGAAATGTATAGGTTCTGTTGATTGTTGTGTGGACTGTGTTGATAAGTCTGTCTTGGTTTTCTGTGAGTCATATCAGTGTATTGGCCTTTTCGGTAATTTGAATTCCAAGTTATTTTGTTACGTGTTTTTAGGGTGATATATTATAATTGTTTCAGGGTATGGTAGCCTGTGTTTTATGTTGGGTTTGTGAAAAAAGTATTTCCTGGAAACACCATTTTATATTTCTATCCCCTGGTTGTACTCCCGGCTTTTAATATTATTTTGCGATTATGACAATGCGTCTTGTTGTACAGGGTGATCATATGACACAAGGTTACACGTGTGTGCAGTACGGTTGAATTCGTTGTACAGTAAAACCTTTGGGACCTGAAAAATAGGTCGTAATAACGTGTTATAGAGAAGTAATTAATAGCCGGTCCTGAAAAAAGTGGTCGTTATAACAGGGTGGTCGTAATATTGAGGTGGTCGTGTGTGTGAGAGTGTGAGTGTGTGAGTGTGTGTGTGGTAAGAAATCCTATTTTCTGGAAATACAGTGTGTCACATATTTCGGCAGTGTCTCACATCAAAATTTAAATAAAATGTAACCTTGAAAATAGCATGAATAACTGCAATAAATCTCAGCTAGCTTTCGATTTGCAAGCTAGACGGGGCAAAATTCACAAAGCGTTAATTTTTGTGATTGTTCGGCTATACTTTGACTCAAAAAGATAAGAATAGATATGAATGTATGTTATCATGTATTTTTACGTTGCATAACGCATTTAAACTTACTTCGTTATGCATTGGCAATTTTATGAAGGCTTGAGTATGTTTGCTTCAAACCAATGTTTTGAAGTGTATTTGATTTGCAAAAAAGGTCCACAATTTGTTTGACTGGTAATATAATGCGTGTCGGGTTATATACATTTCATTACTTGAGGCCTATTGAATTGAAGTTTTTACCTAGTAAAGTCATAACGCAAGCATTCAATTGCTGTGAGAATAGTTACACTGAACAAACAATCGGGTGGAGGTATGATGCAATGATACTAACGAACGTTAGGAAAACATTACTTCGAACAACATCAAAATTATCTCCCATTATATATACACAGTCTAGACTGTTACACCTTGTACACAGCGATATTCTGTCCATAGTGACCCTTTTTCGTCTCTCCTAGCTGTTTGTGCTATGAAAACGGTCTGTATATAACGACGGTCTATCTAATCTGACCAATGACCGTGATTTCGTCTCCCGAACACATGAATCAGAATGTGAAAAACGATTTTTTCCAAAGGGAAAATACCTTAATATTCTTTACCTTTTTACATTTTAGAAATTAATTGATCTTTAAAATGATCTTATTTAACTTTTAATCTTATCATGAGAATCATTATATACATATACTCATATTAAAAATTTTGTATTTTATGTAAACTTATACTCTCATGTAAATAATATACAAACGTAAATTAACAATCTTTATTTGTCCTTGAACAATAGCCTTGATATAAAAAATGATAATTATTACTCTGTCAGCAAAAATCAGTCCACTTAAGGTAAATTTGTCATTTTCAGTTTTTTGCACTTTTTAAATATACATCACTTCGAGAACATATTTTGAAAATTTCAACTGTCAATACGCTTTTGTTATGTATTTAGAACCACTTTTATGTAACCACTGTTACTGAAAAAGTAGCAGAAGAATTGAACATAAATGAAGATAAAAGTGAAACTAATAAATACAACAACAAACAAGTTTTCATGCTTCATGTTCAATTGAATACAGAACATTACATGTAGCTGTGTTACAAAGTAGATATTGTACCATATTTTTCTCAATTCAACAAAAGACATGATGTATACATATAGTTATGTTGCCTAGCAACAACAAAATTAAGTAATTTGATTCATTTAAAAAAAACATGTCTGTTTGAACAACTCAATTATGTTCCTAACCATCAATTAACTTAACTACAATTAAATTTGTACAAAATATACATTCCTACAATGTTTGTATCAATGGAATGAAAATTTATTGGCATGTACCAATAAAGTAAAGGATTTGTAAGAAGGAAATTTTTGTCCATTTTTTACATCTATTAGTAATTCAATGACTAAAATGTTTTTGTTTCTAACTTCTTTGCATCATGCAAATGGAATAAAGTGTAAGTAAGTTCATTTTTGAACATGAACATATGCATTAAAATCAAAGCAATTAGAATAAATATTAACAATGTTTGGTTGCTTAGTAACAACAATACAAGCAATCATAAATTGTACATTCAACCATACAATAACTACACATATTTAGGAATTAGCTTTTTTTGAAAAAGAAATACATGTAACATTATCTTCATATATGCTTGTATCAAATGAAATGGAAAGTGACAATTTATAATGCATGAAATTATTGATATTTCAAACACCCTAGAGCAGCAAACTGTTATAACTCACATCATTAAAAGTCAACTGGTATATTACAAATAGCAATTATAATTGAACACTTAAATCACAACCAATATTACATTATCTAAACATTTTTTTCATATATTTCCAACACAAACTAGGAAATCGACGTATTAACGATTAAGTGCAACAATAGGAACTTTTAAAAAAATGTGAGATCTATAGAACTTATATACAGTGCAGCCTCTCCTAAGCAACTCCCCTTGATAGCAGCAAGATTGTTTTGTTGTTGAGAGGCTGTTGCTCTAAAGATGCCGTTGTTGAAGGGAGGTCATTGATCAAGAAAGGGCCGCCCTGGAGAGGTTGCACTGTACGTCTGTTCCGAAAATTAATGTGATGTTTCTGTTTGATATGGGGATGACGTTGAGGTAAGTTATGACAGTATACGCGTGTTTTGGGGTTCGTATCTTTTGTAATAAGGGATGTAGTCTAAGTGTGTGTCATGCTGATGTTTTTTTCTCACTGTGGTGATTTTTAGCTAAGCTGTAATTTAAGGTGAACTTTCTGAACAGGGCTACCTATATTTTCTCTATATCTGTAAATAAGAATACATAAATATATTTATACATTGTATATATTCATATTTACAGTGGTTAGTGCGCTGGAATTTGTAACCCGGTGATCCGGGTTCAAATCCTGGTGGCAGCAGGTCATAACTTTCGATGAAAATTTGACAAAAATGCCGATTTTCCTTTCCTGCTCCTTGTGTACGGCTAAGTTAGTACTGGTTAGTATACAGTCCAGGAAAACTAGTCAGGTGAACCGGTCGCCGTATAAAATTGAAAAGTGTTAAAAAACGGCGTTAAATCCACTCAAACGGATCGTATTAACGCCGTTTCCCTAATTTCTGCAGGGTCTAATTGATCGTACATCTTCATCACTTTTTACTTTCGTTGAGCCTTCTTTCATTATTTGGCTCGTTCCATTATCTAGTTTGAAATGTCTCGTTTACAGACTTATCTATTGATAAGACATTTGTCAATGATATACCAGTCCTTTCATACTTATTGTTTTCTTTTTGTTGGAAACATATTTTGAATCCTTGCTTGTCTGCAAATGATAATTTTCTGTCCTCACCAATTTAGTATTTGGACACATTGGAACAGAATAAAAGACATTTTCCGTAATATCGGCTTTTACTACGTCGCTGGTATTCGCCAATGAATGATTTAAAATATGCATTACAAGCAATCAAATCATCTTTAATTGGTAGAGAAGTGTATTTATTTCAGTTCCAAGCGATGTCGTTTTACAACAGTTATTTAAATGGAGGAAAGGGCAGTAACTTCATTGGTCTGCGAAAACAAACAAATTGCTTCAAATTTAAGTGGCAAACAACATCATCTGAAAAATCTGGCACTGCGGTGAAAACGTATGGCAAAACTAGGTACACACTTCGTCATTTCTAGTAATCTTATTGCTACCTTGTGGACAGAAGAGCGTGATTTCATGAACCTATATTGACTACAATGAATCATTATTTATTTTCAAATTTATTTCAACAAAATTTGTCAGTAGCGTTAGGAAATTTTATAACTATTCTGTAAGAAAGAATTATTATGAGTTCATACGAATCATGTGTACAATTATAAGCTTCACCCGAATGTTGTTAATCTATATAAGAATAAAAAGTAAGGATGGGAACGAATATCGATTGAGATATTCGAATAAACGAACAAACGAAACTCACACCCTTAAACATACAAAAGTAGAACATTATTTTAACACGACACGACAAAAGTACATGAAAATGGTAATCTAATTAACATAGTATGTCCTAATATTCACCATATAACACGGCTCATGGCAATGAACAATATTTTGTGCTTCGACAGGCGTCGCCTTGAAACATGGAAAAGAGACCAAAAATCGTGTTCCTCCTCGAAGTGGGGATGGACTAACAACGGATTCGGAGGAAAATGTGGCTATGCAAAAAGTAAGTCAATAAAATATCATGAAACTCCCAATTCCACATATTATCTTTTTATTGATTTCTGTTCAATTTGCTTCAAATGATATTTATTCTACTGCAATGAAATCAGATTTTTTCTAGATATACAATACTATGCAGTGGACTCACTCCCTCTAGACCGATTCCTCTATAAATTGGTATCCACTCTAAATCAGCCAAATGTTCTGGTCCCGACATCATTACTATATAATTAAAAATCGCCTCTAAACTGGCGTTCCCTCCAAAAACCGGTAAAATAACCTGGTCCCAGGATGGACCGGTTTAGAGGGGTTCCACTGTAGTACTCTAATAAATTAAATGTGACAAATTCTCTTCCTTCGTAGTGCCGGTATTTGTAACTGAACTAGATACATTTGGAGATTTGTTAGCCTAGATGTGTTAAGTTTAACACAATTTTAAGACCGTAGTAAAACACGTTATCTCGAGGAGTCATCGGAACGGACTAAATGCTCCAGATAAACGTGGTATTTGTTTGGTGGTTGAAAATTATACACAACTAAGCACAAATATTGACGGGATTTTAAAAACTCCTCAGATAATTCGGGCGCTGGTGATATCGATGCTTGACTGTAATTACCTATACAATTTCTGGAAAAAAAACAATAAACTAATAAATAATAAAGTATTTAAATGCACGTATTGCAAGAACAATTGAAAATAAAATTGTTTTGAAATTCACATACTGTACAACTCTCAATATATCATTCAGACTCGTTGCCTGAAGATAACCCAACAGAAGTACCAAAAAAACCTGAGCTACCAAAAAAGGCAACTGGCAGACAATTACTTGTAGAGGATGTGGATCTCAACATATCGGAAAATGTGGCATCAAGCAAGTAAGACATCCATTTACACAAACAAAATATCCCACTTTGTACCATTTTGTGATGAGAATATTTACAATAAAAGTTCCATATAACGATCATCCTTGAGACCGAAATCACCGGTCTTATTACTGAGGTGGTCGCATGATCTGACATTTGGAGGAAACTTAAAAAACTGGTCCTAAAATAGGTTAAGTTATAAGGGTGCATTTGTAGTATTGATTGTCACTAAATGAATTTGGTTGTATAAAGTTGAAACATAGTTCGCTATTGGATTTGCGAACTGCGAATCGCGGACTGCATTCTGGAACACAGTTCGCGATTGGAACTGCGAACTGCGTTCCAACTTTATACAACTAATGAATTTTGCTGTACTTTAGATAAGGCAATCATTTTGGGATTTCCTAATAAGGGTCTAGTATGATATTGAAGTGTATATTTTCTGACTGTTTTTTTTTCTTTTAAAAGAACTGCCGAGTATGAATGTACACAGGATAGATTTGATGATGATGACAAATATCAGCCCGCTGAGTTGGTAGTGCGCAGAGGGAATTTCATGAAGTTTACACTTACGTTTGATCAACCATATTCAAAAGAGAAACATTACTTGAAACTATGTTTTAAAATTGGTAATGTATAATTTCATATAGTTGACCTTAAACAATGTTTTCGATTCATTAAATACTACATGTACTAGTATATTAATTCGATCCTCTGTATGCAAAGAAACTGTGACAATAGAAAAAGAAAGCATATTTCCATGAAGTGCTACAAGCAAAACAAATCTACTTTACAACGCGCACACTCATTCCTAATATTGTACTGATGGATTCTGGCCGTAAGTTGTATCAAAAACGATGCAACTGTCAAAGATATCAACATTGACTAAAATGAATAGTTTCCAGAACATTGAAAATGTGCTGAAGTGTAATTCATCTTCTCATCAACATAATTATTGCAGGAAAAACTTGGAGTGTCTCCAGAGGCACAATGGCGATGATCACGCTAGATGAAGACGGGGTGGAGGTATACGAACCGGACGAGTGGGGAGCATATTTGAGAAGCCGATCTGGAAATAGTATGGATGTTATGGTGAGTTTTGGTATTTTTGAAACAAAGACACGTGAGTGATCAACTACTCCGTGGGAAATAGTTGATGTGCTCGGCAAACGCCAGTAAATAAATAGCACGCAAACCTTTGTTCTAACGAATGTAGCATTCCTCGTTTTTACCCGTTTTTGTCATAACGCCTTTCTTTTAGAAGGTTTCAAAGGCGATCGTCCACAATATGTCAGCAAATATGTTAATTGACTTTTCACTTAAATTTCAAAACACATTCTCTTGTAATTGACAGCGCTATGAATTAAAAAGCTGAGAAAATAGAAACATCCTACGATTAGTATCTTACAATGAATGTTTGAAACAGAAAAGATGGCTCATTTTCATTGTGTTCCCTCTGAAATAGTAACCGCTGAGAGGCTGAAAGATACGGTTATTAGTACATTTTCCGTTGATATGTTGAATTAAGTGAATGAATCTGTTTTCCTGTTGTATGCTTCAAGTTTAGCGCACGTAATTATGTGAACTTTTGTTTGAAAATCGAAGTGGTTCGTGTAGAAAACTTATTGATCTTTTACACTTCAATATAAGTTGTATATAACAGCTTGAACGGCTGCACAATTTATCTTTTATTATGTATCAATGATCGATGTACATGTATATATATTTGGGGTAATATTAATAATTAGCTCGAGATGAAATGTATTGAATTGCACCAGATGTAAGTTGAGATTTAGTTTGTGTTTGTTAACGACAATAATTTGCCCGCTTTCAAGATTCATATTCCGGCTTCATGCATTGTTGGAGAATGGACATTTACCGTGATGACAATCTTGGAAGGGGGAGATGAGACTAAAAAAGAAGATATAGCTGAATATCAACATGATGATGACATCAAAATAATCTTCAACCCATGGTGCAAAGGTAATATTTACATTTTGTTCAAGGTTTGTAAACTTACATTCTTGAATTCTGATGAGATTTAATTTCAATTTGATAGTCTGTTACCTTATGAAATGCGACTACATGAGACAATTTGAATTGAACAGTCAAATATGGAGGCTGACATTGATTGGTAATCAACACTGCCAAACTGAATATGGATTGTTTAGGTTATCGTTTTTAGGTGAAAGATTAAAATGCATATTGAACTATATAATAGCATTAGTACAGATACCATAATGTGCAAATCAATAAATTTGGCATCCCCCAAAATAATTAACAATTACTTCCAGCGCGGTTCTAGGAACAGATGTCTTGATGCAGGGAGGTAATTAATTTGTACCTAAATGTGATAATCTAACTTAGAGAGCATGATTGTATAAAAATATATTTGAATATGTAGTGTTCTGTAATTCTGTTATGTAGTCTGATATTTAAATAGGATTTGTTTTATAAAACAGATGACGAGGTCTACATGGAACAATCAGACCTTTTAGATGAATACATCCTGAATGAAAGTGGTTGTGTTTACCGTGGGACTGCTTGGAAATTCTCCCCAAAACCTTGGAATTTTGGACAAGTACGTTTTATAAACTCCAACTTGTACAACATTTTGAATCTTTCGTATTTATTTTAGTCTTAAAATTGTCTGTTTAGACAAATCTGTTTAGCAAATAGACAATCTGAAGTCCGTGTGTATTTATTCTGATCTTACTGCATACATGTTCCTAATATTTTTTTTGTTTTTCTATTTTTAGACTCAGAATAGCATGCATCACTTTAATATTTAGACTTGAGTATTATCAACTATGAAACATTTGCTAAGTTTTATGGTAAAGGACTGACTTGATATTGTTAATGTTCCATTTCTGGATAATTGTATTCCCATTAACTAAAAATGTTTTTTGATCGCAGGTAATATTCATATATGATGTTGTCAACTATGTGATTAAGACTCATAACCGGGCAAAATATAAAATAATTAAAATGCGGTCATATACACAAGCGTCATTAAAAAAACTATCTAAATCTTAACGGAAAAACTTCAACATTTCCTTATTTCTAACTTAGTCCAGACTACAGGTATCTGCTCATTCATAATTTATCTGATATCCAAATACATCGGACTGCAAAAGAAACAGGTTGCTAGTTTTTAGTCATCCGCCGTGCGTAAACAAACATATCATATCTTTTCCCATATACAGATAAGAAAAAAATCTAGAAGTAAACTGCTGTATATATATGCTGTATAAGTTTGTAAAACGTATCACTCGTCAATTTTATGATTTTTGTATTTTTCAGTTTGAAGATGAAGTTTTAGATATATGTTTATATTTGCTGCGGAGAGCTTTCAAAGTAAACGACAAAATGGCACCCGGAATGGCAGATCCAATCGAAGTGTCAAGAAAACTTGTTGCAATGGTAAAAAGCCCAATGTTTTGTAAGGATACTTTTTGTATCCCCATGAACAACATGAATATGAAATTTAATACATTTAGTTCATAACTTAAGTATTATATATTTCACTTATAAAACCAGGGGGGAATTTTATGTAATAAGAACGCGTGTTCATATCAGTCGATCACAAATGACCAACACCTATAGTTAATGAATCTGATAAAAAAACTTTCGATGCATGGTTCATTTTTATTGACAAATTCTACAGACCAATTTTACTATTGACAAAGGTTAGGATGAGCGATGGGTGGAGCAAGATGACTGGGTAATTGGGTATGTAAATACAATTAAGCTTGAATCACTCAATTCTTGAAACAATGGGCAATGCAGTGAATACCAAGGGTGTCAGTTACCGTCTAATTACGTTTCAGATTAATTGTAATGACGATGATGGTGTGCTTTTCGGAAACTGGTCTGGAGATTACAGTGGTGGAATTAAACCAACGAAGTGGATAAGCAGTGTCCCAATTCTGAAAAAGTTCATGGCAGAAGGACCCGTCCGTTATGGGCAGTGCTGGGTGTTTTCATGCGTTACAACAACAGGCAGGTCAAATGTTATTACGAATGTATATACATGTATTTGCACGTCATAAAGGATGTCGCTTAGGTGATGTATACAGGCTGTATTTGACTATCATGAGTTTAATCGCCGTAAATTTTTAACCCAATTAAATTTGACTCCGGCAAATCTATAGACAGAAGTGAAAACACATTCATAGGAATTGCTTCATGCTAAGTTCCTATCTCTGATTTATTTAGCTGTACTTTCTTTTACCTAAAATGTCCTTCATGTTGTCAATCATTTTGCTGTGCAGTGTGTGCTGTCGCACATTTTTCCTTGGGTGTTTCCAACTATGCAGGCTATATGATGTATTAATATACTGAAATTGTCATGATTTCAAAATGCCCACCTTAGACATTGAGAGATCAGTAATGAGATTGCCTACCATAATGAGTCTAGGTTATCCAAATACCACAACAAGTTTTATTCTGTAGTCATATTTCAATCAATTTTTAAATGAACATAATTTATTTGGCTTGGTCTTCTTTCCATTACGTTCCACATATCAACACAGCTTTGCATAAATCTTAAACAACAACACGACCAGAATCAATATTTCCATTAAGTTATAAGCCCCCGAACAAACCACCTTGGGTAACACCATTTCATTCTTGATACCTTTTGATCAGATTATAAAACATTTGTAATGTCAATATTTACAGTGTTTAGGTGTCTTGGAATACCCTGCAGGACGGTGACCAATGTCAATATTTACAGTGTTTAGGTGTCTTGGAATACCCTGCAGGACGGTGACCAACTTCGCCTCAGCGCATGATGAGAATTGCACCAATGTAATCGAAAGGGCTCACATCATAACTGATGACAACATGTACCCCATCTCTGATTCTAATGAATCGATCTGGTTTGTTTGCAATTAATCAACTAAACGAGTTCAAATATAAGTACATTGACGTTGCTCTGATATAGTCGTTATATTAAAGCGACAAAGCCAAATCTGGAAATAGTATTGGGAATAGATTAGTACTCGTTTTCATAAATGTCCTTTATCTCTAGTAAATACAATTGTACAATTTATTTCAAACAAGCAAAATGCATCGTTTGTCCGCATAAAATCTGTTAATATTCCCATTTAATGATGTCAAAATGACTGGTGGAGCGTAATCAAATGAGTTGATTTTTTTATATTGAAAATAGTGTCATTATTTTCAAATCGTGAAAGTACAAAATGAATGAAAAACAAATAGTGTCTTTTGTAGATAAATAGAACACGGAAAATGTCAGGATGTAAACTCCGTTTTTGTGTTTGACCATTTGATGAAATAGTAGCACCAATGGTAGTGTTTTTATCTTAAAGGCATTTTAATACTTAAAAGCCTTCATCACATTGTAGGAACTTCCACGTATGGAATGAAGTTTGGTTTTCTCGTCCCGACCTAGACAATAAGGAATATAGTGGTTGGCAAGTGGTTGATGCAACTCCACAGGAAGAAAGTAGTGGTAATTATTAATATGTCAATACTTCCACTGAACTTAATCAGACTAGTACAGTAAAGCCCTCACATCTATTTTAAGGCCATTCCCTTTTTTATCACAAACACTTATATTCAGACCGGTTTTCCTAAATTTACTTCATGTTACAACTCGATAGAACACCATTCTAACGTTAAGATGTACTTTGGGACCCGAGAATGGCACTAATGTCGAAGTTTTACTATAAAAGGTTTTCTATTTTTTACTGATGTGTATTGATCATAATGAGCAATTGCGCACATTATGTAATACAAATTATAATCATAGTAAGTCTAAAACAATAGTACTTTTGGTATCTGAAACTATATTATAATGCGTCAATTCATTTTAACGCTGATCAAATGGTTAGTTCTTTATTATGATAGTCTCAGGTTCAAATTACATTGCTGCAATATATTTAACGCTAATTGCAGGTGTCATGACCTGCGGTCCATGTCCAGTCAGAGCAGTAAAGGAAGGCCAAGTAGACGTAGACTTTGACACAGCATTTGTGTATAGTGAAGTAAATGCTGATGTGGCAACATTCAAAGTTAATCCTGATGGATCAGCTGAAAGATTATGTACCGACAAAACAAGGTAAAGACAAATCGTAGTTCCGACCTGCTGATTTTTTTTAAAAACTTTTATTGACTGTTTCCGAATGTTGTTAGAATAATATACAGAAATTTAGTATAATTATAAAGTGGATGTAGCCACGGGAGGTAACACTTCCACTTTTGATTGTACAATTCGCTATGACATTATTAATTAACAAAGGCCGTCGCGATGTCCCTCCTGTCCTTTATAACTCTTTGTCTTAAGGATACATTTTTGTCGTCCAGTATCTATTTTTTAATTCCATCAATATTTGTAGTGTTGGTAAGAACATCAGCACAAAGAGACCAGACGGCAAACCATTTGTATTTGATGTGTTTGACAAAAACAGACTAGATTTGACAAATGAATACAAGTATCCGGAAGGTAATTATATGGTCGTCGAAATGTATATCTGTAGTTTTGCTGTAGTGGAATATTCAGGGAGTGAGCCATAACTGCGCTTTTTGAAAATATTATGTATGGATAAATCTTATAGAATAAGTATGAAAATCGAATGGTTGTTCCAATGTATAACACTTGCAGAAAGCGTATAACCAAGTTACTGTCCAATGACAAAATTAATCCCACAAATTGCCACCCGCAAGATCCCACCACATATCATTAAAGCATTACGCTGCACACACACACACACACGCATCCACACAGGCCAACACGCACACGCATATACGTGATGTCACATAACAAAAATATCACAGATCCGGCTACTTATTCAAACTAATAAACTGCTGTGTTTTGATGTAGTGGGAGTGTGATATATGTCGACTAAATTTTACTATAACATAGATATGTTCACTTACACTGTGGATTAGGTAATGCAATCAGTAATTTGCCTTTCTATAAACAGGAAGTGCTGAGGAGAGGGAGGCCAGCCGCTTGGCATACAAGTTAGCAAAGAACCACCATAAGAAATATATCCCATATCCAAAGTCAGGTGAAGAAGAGGTATAACATTTTGTATTGTAACATTATTTGTTACACTCAAACATTAACTCTTGAATACTTGAACATAAATATTCATTTTTTATCTTCAGTTCTTCTGCTTCGCCTTTAGTTCGTTATCTCATTGGATGGTAAAGGACTAAGTCTGGACTAAGTCGTCCATTAGTCCAGACTTCAGTATTTCTGACGCGAATTCGTTACTGCTTAAAACCAATAAAAACACATGAAAATGCAAAATGCATACTGTTTTTTACATTTGCTTCTAGAAAATCAAGATGAAGTTAATACACAGTAATGACGTGATGTTTGGCCAAGAACTAGAAATAAGTGTTTCTGTTACAAATAATGATAGTATTGATAGGGAAATTCTGAGGACAAACATAAATATCTCAGCTATGACATACGACGGTCAAACAGGGCCTAGTTTGATGCCAAGAAGATTTGATTCCATTACCCTCTGTCCTGATGAAGGTATGTTAAGTGTACTAAAAGTTTTATTCAGCATCGGTTGATGCATTGCTTACATCGCTGTACGTTCCTGAGTTTATATGTTGCATTGTGGTCTAGATATATCGTTGATATCGCCCTTAACATGGCGATCTGCCACTTGCTTCTATGAACACTTATGAAGAAGACTATGTTTCAGAGGTATCATTTTCCATCGTTGTTGAAGCCAATGAGTACTATAGAAAACTGGTTGATCAAGAAAACATTAGTATTCAAGCTGTTTGTGTATTGGCACCAGCGTTTGGAAGCAAAAATGTTGAGTTTATGAAGACACATGTTCTGACATTCCAACGCCCAGATTTGGACGTTGTGGTTTGTACTTTAGATTTAGTTTCTATTCAGTTTTTCCTTGTCTTTACACAAAAACTTAAGCGTTGAATCAAGTCTCAAAGATGACATGTAATGATTCAAACAGTAAAAATCAAGCGGTAAAATGAGAAACGCTCTATGTCTGTATTAATAGTAGCATACATAATGAACTTTCATGTCAATCCCTTGAATTAGTTTCCACGCACTGTTGCACACACTGGCACTTTTGATCACCTTGAGGTTCAGCATGTATAGGCCTACTCTATTGAGATCGGTAGTGTTTTTTACCTTTCTATCTTTTCTGTATAGTATTACTTGTTTTGGCAGTCACGTGCACTACATGAGCATCTTAAGTACTGATCATCATGACTGTAATAGTGCAGTTTTTGTTCATGAAATCACATTAAGGCTTATATTTTATCTGAAAAGTATCAGCTGGGATCTTATGCACAACAATGTCGTTCCTTTGGATTTTTGTCTGAACTGCGAAGCTTAATGTTCAGCTATTTAGTACATTCTCCTAGCTCCCAAAACTATGATGGCATGTTGCTATTGCGTTCGTCGATGAATATAATACTATAATACAAGTTATCTTTTTCTAATAACTTAGGGTCCAACGACTGGAAAAGTCGGCGAAGAAGTTGAATTTGAAGTGAGCTTTTCAAATCCTTTAGATATGGCACTGACCAATTGTGAAGTATCTATGGATAGTCCTGGGTTTAGAAATATTGCGGATAAGAAAGAAAGGTAAGGTGTTGCACGTTTATGGTTTTGTTCGTTATTTGGAATTCATAATTTATTGATGAGTTCAAGTGGAATACCAACTTACCAGTTATTAAATGTAAATTTACCTGACCTGCTAATGTCAATTGGGTACATTTCAGGAATGTGAGACCAAACGGTCAGTACTGTGGAAAGTTCAGGATGAAGCCAAAAAGAGTAGGTACGTTTCAAGTCACCTTTACCTTCGAAAGCAGGGAGTTCGACGACATCACTGGTTCACAAACAATTGTTATTTCATAATTTCACACAAGTGGAATTTCCAGCACGTAGGTGTTAGCAATACAACCTTTACACTTAAAGAATTGATTTTTATAAACTTTGTAAATCTCTGCTAGAACATTGATATCTACGACATAATATATATACCTGGAAGTTCTGGCATACGAAACCCTTGTTTTTTCTGCGCGCTGCTGAGTACAATGTTTTTCAAGTTGTGCTATACGATACTTCGTTTTTAAAGACAATGCTTTTATCAATATTGAGGCATACATTTATTTTCTTTCCTAATCGCTTCGCATTAATATTTTGAAATGTACTTAAACCATACTTTACAATCGATGAATTGTAGAGCAGGGGGAACATCATTTTTACAGATATATTTGTGTGTACGTAACTATCAGTTGATAAGGTATGGGTAAGAGTACGACTGCGGAAGAAATTTGTTATAGACTTGTGATATAATGAAATATTATACCTTTATGTGTCAATATTTCTTGTTCAACTTGGTGCTTGATTGCTTGTTTCATTTATTTATATATATGGTGTTAAATATTGTTTGATATTTGTATGTATTGTACGCATCAGTGTCGGCGTGTTATGTTTCGGTTAACAGTAAAACCTCGATAATAAGAACCCCAAAATCGGTCTCATTATCAAGTTGAATTATCAATGGGAGTTATTGGAAGGCGGTCCAAAATAAGTGGTAGTCATAACAAGGTGGTTGTAATATTGAGGTGGTCGCTGTTTGAGTTTTTACTGTAATTATTGATCCGTTTTTATAAAAAAAACAGTCGTACATTACAGACATATTGTGATTAAACAATATTAATCCAAATGCAAACAGAAACAAAGGGGATTATTTTTATTAGGTATTTCCTATATGCAGATAAGGAAATGACTCCCAGAAACAAGTACGTACAAACATCCCACCCTCCCCATAACTTCGCCAGAACCAAAACCCGTAAAAAGTACCAAACACACAGAAACATACAAACTTTGGGGGCATAACACAATCTCCCCGAGTGGTACGTAACTAAGTCGTAAGAGGGGGTAAGCGTGTTTAAAGGGTCCGACCTGACACTTACCACCGGAGAAAAGTAAACAAAAAATATAAAATTGTAGAATTGTATACATAGATAAAAGACAGACAAATACAATAAAAATATACTGTCATAATTATTGATTATACGTGTATAATTAATGAGTATGTTTAGAGTCACTTATATCAATCAATATCAATTTCTTTTTTTCTTTACTCTTGTATTTATTTTGCTATTATTATCATTTTCTTTCATGTACTCGTATATATCTATTGTCCTGCTGTGCAATAAAACTGTCTTTGAATGGCGTTGTATAGTTGTTTATGACCATGGGAAATTTTGGGACGGAGCCTTCCCGGGGTACTATAATTTTTCTGTATCAGTTACAATTTGCTACCGAGAACTTTCAACATACAGATATTCATTCACTGGAATACGACAAGTGAGACTAAGAGATTAGTCATGGAATCAAAGACTTTGATTACCGAGCTCTCCGCTAAATCGAAGCCTCATTACGACTCTGATCTTATAGTTAAGTTATATAACCGATGGCAGCGTTTACACTTCTTCAAATCAAGCTAGAAGTGAGCATAAGATAGTTTGTATATGTTCCAAAATACAAACTATGTACTTTAGACTGTTTTGAAATTACACTTCAGATCCTCCTATAAGAAACTGGCAAAGCGATTCTACGACTGATTCAGTTTTATATCATTAAATCTCATAGAAAGAGAATTGGAAAGTTGTGTCATCGTCATTGATTCAATCAAACTAAGTTTAATTTTGATGACAAACATTTTTGTTTTCAATATATAGAACAGAACAATGGTATTGTGGTGTTGTCTATCATTGCATTTACATTTTGAGTACATAAGTTCTTTATGAATACTATGGATAGTGACCGGACAGGCTGACGACAGTAAAAATAGGTAAACGATGGAGCGGGACACTAACCAACCACCGCACTTATCTGCATTGTTAAAGCATGCAATTGTAGACCCTGGAGATATTAAGGCCACTTTATTAATGACTCAAAGACCGTTCCTGATGTTAAAGAAATACTGCGTTTGCATTTAATTCCCATGGTTCCATATTTCGTGGATTTGCTGTAATCGGTAATTTCGCGGTTACTTGAATTCGTGAATTTTCAGATTTCGGATAAATGTATTTTCGTATACATTCTAATTGTTACGAACATCTTAATTCATGGGTGCTTGAATTCATGGTTAAGCTCACCCACGAGATCTACGAAATTTAATATTCCACGAAAATTTGTGATTCCACAGTATTAAAAACCGGTCCCAAAATAAGTGGTTGTTAAAATTTGTTAAATACATAACATACCTAGGTGGTCGCTTTATGATTGTACACAATTGTAAAAAAATGTACTGAAAACAGATAATACAAGTATTTGTTTTTCAATGCCATACCAATATGCCAGGGTTCAAAATGCTATTTCCATGATGTTGTAAACAAAGGGTGTTTTTACGCCATGACACCATAATGATCATTTTAAATACAAAATGGATGAAGATAGATAATACTTAATTGTATGACACATTCAACTGGCTCTATGATGTAGTAACGCTTATGTAAACATATTTATGTATTTAGGATAATTTTCTATTAGTCAGCTATCAAACACGTATTTCCTCGTGTTTTGTATTGGCCAATAATGATGACAATAATGTCGACACGTTCTGTGCTAACTAGTTTTGTACCTAGCGTGAAATGTCCTGTATTCATGTTCTGTCACATGTTGCCCTTTTATCTTTTTTGTCTTGTTTTACACACTACGTCCTCTACATCCTGATCTCATGCTCTGTAAAATCTTCCACATGGCATACAGGTTATAAATGACTACGTGGTGTTTTTATGTGACATTGTCACCAGGTCTAACGCCATTTTTCAACATTTTGTCAGTTATGTACTTCGGCAGTTTTCCAGGGCTGTATACTAACCAGTACTAACATACCCTTCCACTGGAGCCGGCAACTTCTCCACATATGGAGGAAAATAGACATTTTTGGTCAAATTTCCATAGAAGGGTATGGCCTACCGCGACCGAGATTTGAAACCGGATCACCCGGTTACATGTCAAGTGCACGAACCACCAGACAACGGTTGCAGTCACGACTACGTTGGGACTAGTTGGAAAATATTACAGCCAGTCCATTATCACCCATCCCAGCTTTAAAATGCAGGCGTCGAGTTGTTGTATAAGTATTTTATTTGGGAAGGAAATGTTTAAATTTGTTCGTTTACGAGGAGGAACTGAATAGTTCAAAAGGTCACCAGTCGCAACTTATATTTTCATAAACAAAGGGCTATCGAATTTGTCTCTCTTTATAATTTTGCACTCTGTATTTATGTTCAACGTTTAATTGTTTTTGCGACAATGCTTTATTCGGTAATATCCAGTTTGTCAGGCAAAGGGTTTTTTCTGCATTTGGCGTATTAAAACAACATATTGTTGCTTCTATGTTATGTTTTTTTTCTGTTTATACTTGCATTCTTGCAATACCATATTATCATTTTTGTTTCCGTTTCATGTTTTTGATGAGATTATTTGACCACATCATTTTCATGTTGAGGAACCTTTTTATCTGCATCGCTCTCGAGAATTACGTGCAGCATGATTTAATGTGCATGTTTAACAAGATCAATTAACCGTATAAATGTTAATGTTATTCATTGCCTTACTATAAGTACACAGGTTTTCTGCAAACATATCACATTTTGCAGTAAGTTAATCGCGGATAAACGTTTTGCCAAAAAAGCTTTGTATTTCGATTGAGCGTTGAGTGCGGGTCTGCTAAACAGCTGGAGATTTTAAGGTAAATAATAAACAAATAATACTACTGGTAGCGACTAATAATTAAAATTATTATTTATTTATTTATTTATTTATTTATTTATTCATTCATTCATTCATTCATTCATTCATTTATCTTCGTTTCGTGTTCTTATCTACACATTGCATTCTGTTGCATCATCGACCATTGTGACAACAACAACAACAACAACTAACTGATTAATATCATCAGCAGCAACACAAAGTGGACAACAGCGCAGGTATTATAGAAGTACTTGTTTTTATTAATTTATTTGTTTTTATGTGACTTATTGTCACTGGGATTTAACGCCGTTTTTCAACATTTTTTCAGTTATATACGGCGACCGGTTCACCTAACCAGTTTTCCTGGACTGTATACTAACCACTACTAACTTACCCTTACACAAGGAGCCGGCAACTTCTCCACATGCAGAGGAATATCGATATTTTTGTCAAATTTTCATAGAAAGATATGACCTGCTGCGACCGGGATTCTAACCCGGATCTCCGGGTTACAAGTCCAGCGCAATAACCACTGGACCACGGCCGCGGCCCTTTACTGATCTAATTGACGTCGGTATATCGTTGTTTATTCTTTCCAAAAGAAGTTTTTTACAAATTTTATATTAAACGAGGCTATTAAGATTGAATTCGTTTGGTGTGGGCAATTTTATGTATGCTAATTATGTTTTTCTGGAACCAACATTTGAATTATATTTGATTTGCAAAAAGGGCCACAATTTGTTTCGCCGGTAATATGATGTGTGTCTGGTTACCTTTGAAACCATTTGAATGGAAACACTTTTGATAAAATCATTTCATTTATGTAATAGATATGCCAACAATATATATACAATATATGCTGAACAAGCAATCTGATGGAGATACAAAAACACTTGATGTAGCGATACCGTATTTTGATAAATAAATAAAATTGGGCTAAATTTTCGTGTTTTTTTTCTAAAATGGCTACTTCGTGAAGACGTAAATTCGAGGATTTTAATTCTTTTTTGAAAACAAGTCATTGCCTTATAGTTTTCTGCCAATTTCTTCAATAAAACTACTTCGTTAGTGGAATTAAAAACACAGGTAATTGATTTTCACGTGTAAACCACAGTAGTTAGCAAAATACAATGAAATCATCTCGCAAAATATTTTACAAACAATCTCCGTTATATATATGTATACAAACTTAGTTTAGTTGATAAGGTTTATCACAAGCAATCCAATTGTTATTAACTTGTATGAAATCGTTCATATTTCAGTTGTAAATGATGGCCTTTTGTGGTTTTCAAGGGGGAAAGCGCCGCTATTTACATGAGCTGTCATCACATTCTCTTTACAGATATAAATGGCAAACGACCCCATTAAAACCGAATTTCTGTTCTGTGCGCACTTATGGCCTAACTAGGTACACAATTATTTACAGTTATTTTATTGCTAGTGTGTAGACAGCAAGTGTCGTTTCATTTACATAGCTGTACTACTATGAACTATTAATTTTGTTAATTTAAATTGAATTTCATTCAAACTTAAATGGTTTAACTATGAATATTCTAATTAAACAATTGTAATCTAAGCTTTGATAATATTATGCAGATGAAATTTCATTAATGTTGTTGGAGGTTTTTGTTCTTAACGTGTTTTACACACAGTCTAACAAACACAGCTCATACACTTGAACAAACATTAGCACATACAAAACATAACATTCTTTCACACGAAAACACAAATGTAATGAAAATCATTACTCAGTCAACAAGGTCTATGCTAAAAGTCACCAATTAACCTAGTAATATATGTAATTGGTTCTTCAACAGACGTCGTCCACAGACCTGGGAAAGAGATAGGATAATTGAATGTAAGTTCGGACGTACGGATAACAAATTCAGTACCACACGGCATTTTGAATTTGGAAAAGGTAAATTTTAAATGAGCTAATTCCAAAAATTACATTTCTATTGATCTATGCGCTCAGTGGTCCAAGAAGGATATATTCAACCGTATTAAGCTAAAGAGCTTTCCCGATTGACTACTTTTTTGTGAAATTTTGAGCAAAATATGGCAAATTCGTTTCTTTTGCGGAACCTATATTCATAATTGTAATTGGGCTGGACATGTTTTCAAGTTGCACATTTGTTTGCAAGCATTCGTTAAGTTTAACCTTACTCTATTATTATTTTGTACACTATTTTACGAGCCGCTCCATTGTCAATTAATAGAAACTGGGTACTTTTCTCTAACCACATTATATACAACTATAAAAACATTTTACAGATGCACAATCTTCCAGCTGTAAATCTAAGGCTGTACCACTAACATCTGCAGGAGGAAAGGTAATTGAATGTGGGATAGAACGAACGGACGTCGAATTCAGTACGAAACGATCTTATGGAAAAGGTACGTCAATGCATAAAAAAGCCCATTTCATAAATGACATTGTATTGATATAGATTTGTACGTTAAATGTTTGTATCAAATGTATTATGTTAAGGAACCATCTCGATAAGCTATTTGTTGTGAACTTTTGAGTAATAATAAGGCAAGTACTCTCGCGAGGCCTATATTCATCATTGTAATCATATTGGACATGCTTTCAAATTGCATATTTGTTTACAAATGTTTGTAAAGTTTAACATATTCTATTATTGGTTTGTACACCATTGCATTAGCCATTCCATTGTCGAATAAATTATGTCGTGTGTAAATGCACATGCCGCAAGACAATTGAAACTAAAATGAAACATATCTTTCAAACAATTTCTTGTTTCCGCTAACCCGACCGATCCTATATTTGTCTGCTGACATAACACATTTGTTCTCGGTCAGAGTCAGTGTTTTCTTGCAGATATTTTCCTCTTCATATGAATTAATATCCGAACTTAAAAATATACTAGTAAATTTTGTAGACCCTCTTTATTTGGGGACGTTAGTGGAAACTGGGTATTTTCCCTGACCACATTATATACAACTTCAAAACATTTTACAGATGCACAATCTTCCAGCTGTAAATCTAAGGCTGTACCACTGACATCTGCAGGAGGAAAGGTAATTGAATGTGGGATAGAACGAACGGACGTCGATTACAGTACGAAACGATCTTATGGAAAAGGTACGTCAATGTATAAAAAAGCCAATTTCATAAATGACATTGTATTGATATAGATTTGTACGTTAAATGTTTTTATCAAATATATTATGTTCAGTAACCATCTCGATAAGCCATTTGATGTGAACTTTTGAGCTAAATATGACAAATTCATTTCATTCGCGATGTCTATTTTCATTATTTTAATCATATTGGACATGTTTTCATATTGCATACTTGTTTGCAAACAATCCAAAAGTTTAACATATTCTGATTTAACATATTCTGGATTTTGATTTTTTTAACAAAAAAATACCTTTTCGTTCTGTGCCGTTTTCTTCATGAAATATCCTCGCTAGTGATATAAAATACTTCTAATTGGCCCTCACGTTTCAAAAAGGGATCCCATCAAAAATTATACAACGTGGGACAGATATCCGTTGATAATCTTGAACACACATATCAAATCTGACATCAGTTATTTGCAAATTGACGATGGTGCAAAGATGGAGCAAAATTTATGGGGCCTTTCATGTTCGTGTCTTTCTAAGATACGTCGTGGCCGTTATTTTAACACTATTTCAGCATGGTCCTCATATATCTGTCTGCTCTATATGATTATGAACTATCATGGAACATAAACTGAGGTCTGTTTCGTTCCTGATTTTGGTAAACATTCTTTTCCTACTGATGATTACTCAAACAATAACAGATCGTCGGCGGAGCTTGTTATTTACCAGTTTCGGAACATATCGGAAGTTGTGTTGTTGCACAATTTCGGATACCGTCGAATTTCGGATGGTTGGCTAATATCTCGTCATTTATATTCGTGGGGATTTGATTTCGTTGATCAGCCGATCCACGAAATCCACGAAATTGAATGCGCAACGCAAAATTAGTGAAACCATAGTAAATTTTGTAGACCCTGTTTATTGGGGATGTTAGTGGAAACTGGGTATTTTCCCTAATCACATTATATACTACTATAAAAACATTTTACAGATGCACAATATCCCAGCTGTAAATCTAAGGCTGTACCACTAACATCTGCAAGAGGAAAGGTAATTGAATGTGGGATAGAACGAACGGACGTCGATTTCAGTACGACACGATCGTATGAAAATGGTAACTTAAAGTATAAAAAAGCTGATTTCATAAATTATATTGTATTGATATAGATTTATACGTAAAATTATACGTTTATACGTTTATGTTCAGGAACCATCTCGATACTGTATTTATTGTGAAAATTTGTGCAAAAAATATGACAATTCCGCTTCTTTTGCGGTACCTATATTTATATTTGTGTTGGGTTTGTTTTCAAGTTGTATATTTGTTTGCAAACGCTTGTAAAGTTTGACATATTATATTAATGTTTTGTACACCATTGTACGAGCCATTCCATTGTCGAATAAATTATGTCGTGTGTAAATGCACATGCCGCAAGACAATTGAAACTAAAATGAAACATGCCTTACATAATTCCTGGTTTCCGCTAACTCGACCGATCCTACATTTTTCTGTCGACACAAATATTATATAATTATTCTGTAGTGGTTATGTGCTTGACTGCCATTAGAAAAGTCGTGGGTCCGAACTCGGGTTCCGATATTTCAGGGCCGTTTTTCAGCGTCCCCAACTCCACTACTGAGCGTAGTGCTGTGTTTAGGAAATCCCATGAAACGGACGAGACGTGTATCGGTGCTTTACACCGTGTTTATAGCCACCGGATAAAGACCATTCTTTGAAAAAACATCACTGATTATTTTAAATTCCAAAAAAGACCAACAGTCAATAAAGGCCACGTTTTGTCTTTCCCAAGGTTGACATTTGTTCACAGGTTAGACTGTACAATTTATCATTGATTCTACACTAGTGTGAAAATATTACACAGATGCACTAATTCCAGACTATAGACCTAAACTTGTACCAAGGAGACCGCAACTACCAAATCAAGAAACTGCGAGAGGATTACTTGTTGAGAGCGTTGATTTCAACATAAAGGAAAATATTATGTCAAACAAGTAAGATTTACAACATTGCCACAGTTGGAACCAATCATCGATATTCAAACTTTTCAGTGCGGCCCTCCTTTGAGCAACAACCTCACTTCAGCAACTTGATTTTTTCGCACTGTACGATTTAACTATTAATTTATTAGAATAAATCTTGAGCAACAACCTTTCAACAAAAATATAATTTTAGAGGTTGCACTGTAGTTATTTTATTCGCTTTATAGTGTTTGGATTTGATACTTCAAAATTAATGTCATATCTAACAAGTTCAGAAATACGAAGAAAATGTTATCGTGCAACACAGATGATAAAACCAACAGATTTCGCTTCTTGATACCATAATGTAATATAAACCTCAGACTTGTCAGTGTTTGCGGCCACCTCCTAGTAAAGGCCGTTGCTTGAAAAAAACATCATTAATTATTAAGAACAAACTGACCTCCTAATAAAGGCCGTTGTTTGAAAAAACCATCATTAATTATAAAGAACAAACTGACCTCCGAATAAAGGCCGTTGTTTGAAAAAACCATCATTAATTATTAAGAACAAACTGACCTCCTAATAAAGGCCGTTGCTTGAAAAAACCATCATTAATTATTAAGAACAAACTGACCTCCTAATAAAGGCCGTTGTTTGAAAAAACCATCATTAATTATTAAGAACAAACTGACCTCCTAATAAAGGCCGTTGTTTGAAAAAACCATCATTAATTATTAAGAACAAACTGACCTCCTAATAAAGGCCGTTGTTTGAAAAAAACCATCATTAATTATTAAGAACAAACTGACCTCCTAATAAAGGCCGTTGTTTGAAAAAACCATCATTAATTATTAAGAACAAACTGACCTCCTAATAAAGGCCGTTGTTTGAAAAAACCATCATTAATTATTAGGAACAAACTGACCTCCTAATAAAGGCCGTTGTTTGAAAAAACCATCATTAATTATTAAGAACAAACTGACCTCCTAATAAAGGCCACCTGTCAATAAAGGCCACATGTAGTCTTTCCCAACGGTGGTCTTTGTTCACAGGTTTGACCAGTAAATACGTAATGGTCTTTAAAAGTCTCAATATCAAAATGCAATATAAAAAAGAAGAATGGTTTAAAAAGTAAGTAGATGTTATTATCATGATGTCGTATATATTAAGATGGATTCTTAGTGAGGTTTGTGGGGGTGCTGACATGTTAAGTTAGTCATTATTTCACAGATTTTATTTTAAGCACTGCAGAGTATGAATGCACAAAGGACAGGTTTGTTAACGGTTGCGAACATCGACCCGCAGAGTTGGTAGTGCGTAGAGGGAATTTCATGAAGTTCACAGTGGCATTTGATCGACCATATTCAAAAGAGAAACATGACTTGAAACTGTGTTTTACCATTGGTAATTTATATTTTCATATGGTTTACCTTTAACATTGTTTTCGGTTTATCAATTCACTCCACCACATCACCGGTTGAATTTGATAATAGAGAAAAAATCTAAAGGAATCCCAAGCAACAATTCCACATTGCAACAAACGCAAATAATTTCCTATAAGGTAAAGATGGACTCTTGCCGTGCATTGTAGGTCTGTCGGGGAATCGTAAAAGTATCATGTCTAATGCACGATGTCTAAAATAGCATACTCGACAATATCACATATGAGATTTGAGTTGATAACAATACAACTGTCTTCAATATCACAATATTCTGTAACTTAAATTCTTAATTCAGCTTCTCTGAACATCGACTTTATGCTGTTGTGTCTTTAAATCCATCTTCTTGTCTAAAGTACACCTTTTACAGGAAAACGCTGGGGTTTATTCAAAGGCACACAGGCTGAATTTATGTTAAATGAACATGGAAGGGAGACATATGAACCAGACCAATGGGGAGCATATTTAAGAAGACAATCTGGAAATGATATCGATATTATGGTGAGTTTTGTTACAATTTAATGAACTTCTCGCCAACCATATACATGTAGTCGAAATTTCAGCTCCTATACAACATATAAAAAGGACTATCACAACAACATACAAAAAATCCCCTCCCCAAAACACCATGAGACTCAGCAAAAACTATCAACACAAAACACATCAGCACGCAAACATAGACAACAAATGGGAGACGAAACACTATGTCCCTGAGGGGTACCGCCTTGGAATAGCCTGGGATTAAATTTTATCGATTGTATCAGATGTGAGTTGTAATTAGTAACCTGTTTTATGTTACCAATAGCTATTTGTCTCTTCTCAAGATTCATATTCCGGCTACTTGCATTATTGGAGAATGGACATTTACAGTGAAAACTATTTGGGAGGGCAAAGATGAAACAGGAAAAGAAACGAAGCTTGTAGCTGAATACCAACATGATGATGATATCAAAATAATCTTCAACCCATGGTGCAAAGGTAATATTTAACTTCTGTTCAACGCATTTAAACTCACTCTCTTGAGTTCTAATGACAGTTCATATTTCAATTTAAATGCATGTCACATTGCAAAATACAATTATATGAAAGAATTTGCATCAAATAAAATGTGGAAGCTGACATCTGTGAGCCCGAATGGATTATTTAGATATTTTTCGAAAAATATAACGTGAATGCATTATTTTATTTAGTAAATGAATACAATTACCTGCACGGCAATACCAAAGATAACAAAGAGTCAAAAATTAATTTAATTTCGGTCAATGAGAATGGCAAATGTTTATATCTAAGTGTGTTAAGTGAGCTTTTTACAGAAGATGGTTGCAACAAAAATATAGCCTGAGTACAGATTTCTCTACCATCGGGCATAAAGTGTTTTGTATTTGTGTAAGTTAATTCTGAAGTATGATAAAAGTTTACGCAGGATTTGTTTTATAAAACAGATGATGAGGTCTACATGGAACGATCTCATCTTTTAAATGAATACATCCTGAATGAAAGTGGTTGCGTCTACCGTGGGACAGCTTGGAATTATTCCCCAAAACCTTGGAACTTCGGACAAGTACGTTTCAATATTTCCAACTAGTTCAACGATTTCTTGAATCTTTAGTATTTATTTTAGTCTTAAAGTGTTCTCTCTTTCTACCAAATTTACTACTTTCTACGAATGAAAGATTAGAATAACGGTTGAGGGTTATTAAACGTAGCCTTCAAACTCCATTCTAAACTCTTGTTGCAATATGTGTAATAAACATATGGACCGTATGAAATGTAGTCAACTATATGATTTCAGTTTGAAGATGAAGTTTTAGATATATGTTTATATTTGCTGCGGAGAGCTTTCAATGTAAGCGACAAAATGGCACCCGGAATGGCAGATCCAATCGAAGTGTCAAGAAAACTTGTTGCAATGGTAAGCCAAATGTTTTGAAACAATAATAAAAAAGTTATTAAATCAAGTACTTAATATCGAAGATATTATTATTATTATACACGACACTGATAAAATCACGAAAAGGAGTAATTACAATGAACACGTGTCCAAGTAGAAATCGGGGATACAATGAACCAGAACCAGTAGTTGACGCATTAGGAATTTGTATAACTGATTAACTAGTTGATTGGTTTGAGTATTATGTTGCTGCGTGCGTGTTGGTAAAAGCAATAATGGAAGGTGATTGTCGGTATGAATCGTGTTGAATGTATTTTTTGCAATATTCAATTTGTGTCTCTTGTTAGCTGATGACTAGTGTATATGATATACAGCATTCTATACACAGAATTAAGATATTCATTTGGTCCACTCCCTTAGCAAGGGATTTAAACTTTCGATACGTGGTTAATTATCTATCAATAAGTTCTACAGACGTTGCCTTAATACTTACGAATTTCGTTTCCAGGACTTTAGGATCAGTGTGTGGCACTCCTCCATAGTCAGTGGTACTTTCTTAACAAGCTTAAGAAGAGTAATTAATGGAGTATGTATGTATGTGTAATTAGGTGTTATCACTCAGTACATGAGTACTAAGAATGACAGTTACATTCCAACCATCACGTTTCAGATTAATTCAAATGACGACGACGGTGTTATTGTCGGATGTTGGTCTGACGATTATAGCAATGGAGTTGCTCCAACGAAATGGATCGGCAGTGTACCAATTCTGAGAAAGTTCATGGCAGAAGGACCGGTCCGTTATGGACAGTGCTGGGTGTATGCATGCGTTGCAACAACAGGTAAGGAAAAAGTAATAGAGTAAGTTATTATGGTAACAGAAACCGGCGATATACAGTGGAACCTCCGCAAAGCAACATCCTTTAGGAGAAGCAAAGTAATGCTGTTGTGAAGAGGTTGTTGCTCTAGAGATGTTAAATTAATAGTCAAATTGTACAGTGGGAAAAATCATGTTGTTGTTAAAGGGAGGTTGTTGCTCAAGAGAGGGCTGCTTTGGAGATGCTGCACTGAATAACCATTATGCAACCACCATGAACCTAATAAAACTGTACCAAGATAAACCTAACAGAAATAAATAAGAACGAATTTAAGAAATGTGAAATTTTGCTAATCATTCCTTGTTTTTTTTTCTTGCTGTTACTAATTCTGGTGTCTATATCACTATTTCACTTTTCCTTGTGTTTTTAATGTTGTTTTAGATTGTTTATTTTGTTGTACAGTAATGCTTCATTAAATGTTTCCTATGGTGCTTCCCACATTTCATATAACGTGAAAAGTTGTAGTTACCCACTTCCTACGAGTCAAGATTATTCTAATATCAGAAAATGCTATTAATTATTAATTTCGTACTCTTACCTTGAATCAGTTTTAAAACTTTACCTGACATGAAATTTATATGGCTGGTTCTCCTATTCAGTTTTAAAACTTTACCTGACATGAAATTTATATGGCTGGTTCTCCTATTCATTTATTTACCCAAAGCATACATATTCCCTATAAAAACAAACACAGCCAAAACCAAATCTCCCATTTTAACAAGTGTCCTCCAGCCTAACAACACGGATTACACTATTTCAATATTGATATCAGCAAATCGTTTACATTCCATCAATAGTTCATTACATCAATGTTGATAGTTCATTGTTTACAGTGTTTAGGTGTCTCGGAATACCCTGTAGGACGGTGACCAACTTCTCTTCAGCACATGATTCGGATTGTACCAATGTGATCGAATGGATTTACGATGCAAAAGCTGATGCGGAGCTTTGTTTGATTCCTGAAATGTCAGAAAGTATCTGGTTTGTTCACAATTATTTAACTTTATGATTTCAAATGTATATTACACATGCATTACACTAAAACAGCCATGATATACCTGTATATTGGAGATGGTCTTATCGGAGCGATTAAAATAAACTGTATGTTTGTAGACAATAGATCTCCTTTTTTCATATGGATCTTTATTACAGGTTTGGCCGTATGTCAATAAAAATTAACAGTTATGTACATACAAACAAAACAGGTTTCGTATCTGGACAAAACCTTTTTAATTTTCCAAAATCCCTATGATGCAAGGAAGTAATTTTCTACTTTGCTGTTTTATGTCTTTACATTTTCAAAATAATCAGCGAAACGTAATCAAATGAGTTGACGATATCTCAGTTCATACAAAATCGTTAAAATATATCACTACCTTATAATGGAATGGGCCTATCTGTACAGTTAATGATGAGCAAATTGGTTCTTTACATTCAAAGGTGGTAATATGCAGAAAAATGGAATCCAGTCTTGCACAGTAGGAAATTAAACACTGAAAAAAACATTGGCCTCAGAATGTGCATTTGGACATTATGTTTCAATTTTAATACTTGTCCTTCAGCGCCCAATTGTATAAACATTGGTTAACTTTAACCACTGGGTTAAATCAGAGTTTTGGTTAAAATTTTGGTTAAATGTTCGGTTAGCTGTTGAAGAAAATGTTGTATAAATTTAACCAAATTTTGTTTTTGTTAAAGCTCAAATAAATCTAACCCAAGTCTAAGATGCTGGTTAAATCTTAACATAAACGGTAACCAGTACCAAAATGGCAGCCATTTTTAAATGTTTAAGTGATTTTTTTAATGATTAGTAAACCAAAATAGTTAAATTTAACCTTGGGTTAAATTAAGCATTTGGTTAAAGTTAACCAGTGTTTATACAATTGGGCGCAGGGATATATAATGCAATGGTGGCGTCATTGGAGATGTTTTAATTATTAGAGGCCCTTATCACTTTCTTTTCTAAAAATGTCAGGCTGAGGAAATTTACATTGCGCTTCTGTATTTGTCCTTTAGGAACATTTGATGTTATAGTGGCATCAATAGCAGTGTTTTTATATTTAAAACAGTTCAATATTTAGAAGCCTTCATTAATTTTTAGGAACTTCCATGTTTGGAATGAAGCCTGGTTTTCTCGTCCCGACCTGGGCAAAAAGGAATATTATGGTTGGCAAGTGGTTGATGCTACTCCGCAGGAGGAAAGTGGTGGTGAGTATATCAATACATTCACTTTATCAGCCAAATACAGTAACACGACGTTCTGTTCGTTTACTAACCAGTCCATTACCAGTACGGCAATCTCTCACCAAAATCCATATCAGTGTCACAATATCTTTATTACAACAGATATGTTCAGACCGGATTGCAATATTACATCCCTAGTATTAAGACCTATTCCAGGTCCCAATGGTGATCCTCACATCATTTACTAGTTTTCCCATTATTTAAGTATGTGGAAGATACATGGGTTTGTGCGTAATACTTAAAGAATTTAAACCGCTTAGGTAATGGGTTTATAAAATAAATTACAACGCATGCATATTGTGGATTAACGATTGAATTGCAGATATTATTTTCTTTGTTGTGATAGTCTAAGTAAGCAATGGTTCAAACTACGTTTCTGCAATTTATATTACGCTAATTGCAGGTGTCATGACCTGTGGTCCGTGTCCAGTCAGTGCAATAAAGGAAGGCCAAGTAGACATAGGCTTTGACACAGCATTCGTGTTCAGTGAAGTGAATGCTGATGTGGTAGCATTCAAACTTAATGCACATGGATCAACTGAGAGAATTAGGACCGATAAGACACGGTGAATACAATACAAAGTTATGACTTGCTGAGCATCAAACTTCATTTTAATAAACTTGATAAACTTTGTAATAATGTTAATATGAAATCTCATATATATATTCAATGTAAAGAGTTCATTCGACTTTAGGTTGAACTTCCTCTTTGGATCTTACAATAAGCTACGAGATTATATAACACCCACCGTCTTCGTCACGTCCCCACCTCTGATAACACATATACAAATTAATTGGGTCGGGTGGTTATGGTCTCATACGAGTAATAACTAGCCTCTCACCACTGTGCGTTCGACTTATTGTCACTGGGGTTCGTAGAAGGGTATGATCTGCCGCGACCGGGATTCGAACCCGGACCTCTGGGTTACAAGTCCAGCGCACTAACCGCTGGACAACGGCCGCGCTCACTGTGCGTTCGAATCCCACGCCGGACCAAACAATTTTTCCATATAAGGAAGCTATCCAGATAACGTACGGAAGGTTGGTGATTCTACCTGTGTACGCCTGAGGTCTTCCTCCACTGTTAAAGCTATAAGATCGAAAAAATGACTGTTGGGGCGAGGTAAAGTCCAAACGACAACAAAACTTATGCATCGAATTTAATTTTTACTTTTTAAGTTTATAAATATTTGTAGTGTTGGCAAGAAAATCAGCACAAAGAACCCAGATGGCAAACCATTTGTATTCGATGTTTCAGACAGGAACAGACTAGATTTAACAAATGAATACAAATATCCAGAAGGTACTAATGTATATATTATGTTTGTGTACTTGCATATAAATTTTGTTATTCTATAATGAGCCGCGGCTGCTCGTTCTTGATACTCCATGTATGGTTTGAATAAAATTATTTTGATAAAATAAAATAATTTGACCCCCGAACCCACTTCAAACAGTATTTTTCTACCAATTGTGCTAAAATTCTTGGGAGATTATATGCTGCACGAAACCATTTAATTTAAATATATGAACCATACTCCGATTTATTGGTACATTTGTATAGTATCGTCAAAATCTCAACCGAAGAAAAGCGACTATTACTAAAACTCATTTGTTGTAAGTTAATATTCATTATCTGTCTCATAGCAGAATGTGATGATACAATATAAGGAATAGTATTGTATTATCGTTGAGTAATATTCCCGAAACAGCGAATATTCTACAGCATTAAATGTAGTTACACTGAGTTCAAATTAACATGCGCTGTTATACGCTGATACAACTTTACTTTCCTTATGTATCATGCAAAACTGACTTATTTCCCTTCTTCATGTAAAACTTCATTGATTTGACATTCCTGAGCAAGAGTTAAAACAACCACTTGTTTAAAGATATCTTCATATACTCACTTGAATTTCTATCACATATTTGTGTTAACAATTCCAAAAAACAACATTTGTTCAAAGATTCTGTTGAAGTCATTGGTCTTCTTCGGGTTGACAAAACTAATTTCTTTGAATAATGCTTTTTCATATGTTTATTATATACTATAATTATAATTCACATCTACTATATGATAACTGAGCAATGGCTGGACCCATTAGCAGAAAATATGTTAAATCATGTGACTACCCCAATACAAAGCGTATTCCACTTATTGCCATTCGCAGTCTTCCACCAGTCCACAGACATGTTCACAGTACAGTAACACTTCGTTGTTACGAGCATCGATAACACGAGCACCTGACTTATCTCGAGGAGTTTTTTTTAGTTCTTAGTTGTGTGTAATTTTCAACCAACAAACAAATACCTCGTTATTACGAGTACCACTTGTATCTCGAGCGTGTATGTCGTTCCGATGACCCCTCAAGATATCGAAGTTTTACTGTAATTTGTTTTTCTACAAACAGGAAGTACACAGGAGAGGGCGGCTGTCCGCTTGGCATACCAGTTGGCAAAGAAACACCACAGGAACTTTATCCCATACCCAACGTCAGTTACTGAAGAGGAGGTATATATATATATATCTGGAAGTAGTCGGTTGTATACAAATATTTCATACAAGCTGATACATGGGAAGACATGTCAGTAACTTCTCCAAAGCAACACCCTTTGTGGGAACCAAAATCATGTTGTCGTTGTAAGGTTGTTGCTCCAGAGATTATATATTAATACTTAAATCGTACATTGGGAATAAAGCATGCTATTGTTGAAGTGAGGTTTTTGCTCAAGAGAGGGTAGCTCTGGAGAGGTTGTATTGTACGAGTCATTTCAAACTCGTGCTGGGTTGGATGGTTAAAGTATGTCTCTTTTTATAACTGGAATCCTATATATCAACAATCTTAACCCAATAAACCGCAAAAAAACATGTTTTAACGTTTACTTTCAGAAATTCCAGATAAAGATGAAACACAGAAATGATATCATGATCGGTCAAGAACTAGCAATTGATATTATGGTGAAAAATAACAGTTGTGCTAATAGAGAAATTCGGAAGACATGCTTAAATATCTTACCTATGACATACGACGGTCAAACAGGACCAAGTTTGACGCCAAGAAAATTTGACGGTATGACCATCTCTCCGGATGAAGGTACGTCAAATATGATATATGTTTTATTGGCGGTAATCCATGTATTGCTTACGTTGCACAGAGAACCTAATATATTGTCTTTTAAAATGGCATGTAGCAAGTCAACCAGCCACTTAAATGTGCATAATGACGAATACATTTCAGAGGTAACATTGTCCATCGTTGTTAACGCCAATGAGTACTACCGGCAACTGACTCATCAAGCTCACCTCAGAATTCAAGCCGTTTGTGCATTAGCACCAGAAAGTGGTTGTGGCAGCGATGAAGCGTTTATGAAAACACATAATTTCATATTCCGACGCCCAGTGCTGGAGATTACGGTACGTTGTTTTTTATCAACTTCGTGTCTTTTAATAATTTTCTTGTTCTTACTTCTTCTTGTGTATATACAATTTATTGGACTTGACATCTCAGATAAAATGTAATTGTGTATGTAACATATATTTTTAAAATATGGGAATCGGTCTAAGTCTGCTTAGATAAAAGAAAGCATAATAAATATATATATATAATAAAGCAATCATTCGGGTCCCCAGGAATTCACTATAACCGTGTTCTACAGTAGTTACCTGTAGGTTATTTGACTTAGCTGGGGTGCATGCAATCTAACTACTTCATTGTCTTCAAAGTTTTCAAGTTGCATATAGTCACTTGGTTCGTTGATGGCCATTATCTAAGGTTTCTGTTTTTAATTGACCTAGGGTCCAGCCACTGGAATGGTGGGCAAAGATGTTGAGTTTAAAGTAAGCTTTCAAAATCCTTTGGGACTGAAACTGACTAACTGCGAAATATCTATGGATAGTCCAGGGTTCAGAAACATTGAGGATCAGAAACAAAGGTAAGTTGGTGTTTCAAGTTTAACATCTTGACATTACACGGAATTGGCTATTCTTTGTTGATTTCTAGTGGAATGTCACTTTTCAGTGCACTAATTAAACTTACTTGGCAATCGTCCCATCATAGACCACAAGCCCAAACGTGTTACGTTAGTATTGCATGTTAACTTTTTTTCCTAAGATAAAGACCTATTTAACACTGTCAATATCAAGATCGCAGATAAATGTTGATATGCGCCATTAAACCAAATACATGTACTAACTGACGGACGGTCGTGCGGTCACTAATAAGTAAATAATTATTTACCTGACCGGCTAATATTAACTGGGCGCATTTCAGGGATGTGAGACCAAACAGTCCATACTGTGCAATGTTCTGCATGGTGCCTAAAAGATGCGGTACGTTCCAAGTCACCTTTACATTCGAAAGCAAGGAACTCGATGACATCTCTGGTTCACAAACCATTGTCATTTTTTAATTCCAAAGTACAAGAACTTCAATACTATTTCGTGTACCATATAGGTGTGGGTAAAATGCATTCTCGTTTTAAGACACGATTTTATCAAGGTTGTAAAACTCTACAAAAGCTTGTGATGTAATGCGATATGTGAATAGTATAATCCCTAAAACACGGATTCCCTGAAAAACGGAATTCACTGAAACAATTTTTTCAAGTCCCATTTTCCCCCCTAATAATAAATAATTCTCTGAAAACCGGAATTCTCAGAAAACCGGAATTTTGGCTCAGTCCGGAAGGGTTAGGTTTTCAAGATGTTATACTGTACTTGGTGTTTAAAACCTTTGTTTTTCTGTCGGCTGCTGAGTGTGACGAATTTTCATTATGCTTTTGTGTGATTACGTAGTTCAGTTTAGTTTTGTTGACAAAAATAGGAAAAATGAGACTATAGTTTATCAAGTGATAAAATATGTGTAGGAATATAGATACATTCAAGTTTCAGTTCTTAACAGCTTATGAAACTCTTCGTCCGTGTTTGTCTTTTTATATATTTGTTATACATCAATTTGTTGGTTTCCTTTATATATAATGTAAAGTGAAAGTCCGGTACGGACATGCGTCGATACGGACGCTGCGACCATGGCTCAGTGGTTAGGGCGCTAGACTTACAACCCGGCGATCCTGATTCAAATTCCAGTCAGGTCATACTCTGCTGTGAAAATCTGACAAAAAAACGTCGATTTTCTTCCATATATTTTGATGTTGCCGGCTCCTTGTGGAATGGTAAGTTAGTACTGATTAGAATACAGTTCTGATTAGGTGAACCGGTCGCGGTATATAACTTAAAAATTGCTGAAAAACAGCGTTAAACTCAGTGAAAAAAAGGAAATGCGTCGGTGTCGTCTTATTGGGTTTCTGTATTGTTATCATCCGTTTCCTGATTATTTTGCGGCTATGAAAATTACAGCCTTTGTATCCAAGTTTGTCCAAGTTATGTTACCATTTACTATCCAACCTGAGTCGCTAGGGCTACGGATCATAGCGCTTACAAAACCAAGCACTTTACAACTACTGAGCAATCACAACAAAGCTTTCAAAAATTTCTCTCGTGTCATACATCATGCTGTAGTGGAATGTATTTTTTGCTCGGTAATGCGATACGTGTAATTCAGCTTTATAAGTACATATTTTCATGACAGCGACCGTGGTTCAGTGTTTAGTGCGCTGGACTAGTAACCCAGAGATCCGGGTTCAAAGCATCCAACAATCCGTATGAAAGCCACGCATTAACTACACATGTTAAGGAAGAATATTTTTTCCACTAAGATGGTTTGCCACATTCATAATATCGAATTGGCAAGTAAGTGGCTGCTTACGAATTGCGTGCATTAGATTAATACTGATTGCTAATATAGGAACAATTATTAACTAAACGAAACAAAAAACAAACTGTGCGTATTGTCGTCATACACAAACAGTCTGCCGTACATTACAGACATATTGTGAATAAACGATGTTAATCCAAACACAAACACAAAAACAAAGATGGTTCCTTTATTGTCAGATTTGAATAACGTTTATTTGTTTTATAGTTTAGTAATGGAACACCGCCAAAACAAAATCCCGCATTGTCAAATAACACAAAACATGTATTTGTGTATAAAGGACAACATTAAGCGCAAAGGCAACCGTTTAGCAGATAGTTATTTATAGCATTGAGCAAATGAAATTCTGAAAAAAGAGCGCATTTGAGCGTAAGATTAAAACTAGCCCCACCCTGATGGCCTTAGTTCATAAGGGTTTCTTAATGAGCGTGTATTTGTCTAGTCAATGTAGGAGAAGTAAGCATTTTGGAGAATGTGGGATGTTTTATACGTGTCTGTTTTTTTTTTCTAGAAAACCTTTTTTATTCTCTATATTTATTATACATGTATAATTAATGAAATGAGTCTGTTTCGTGTGACCAATACCAATCAATATTAATTTCCACTTTGTGTTGAATGTTATTTATTAATCTTGTTATAATGCCATCATGTTCTTCAATATACTCCTATATAATTGTCATGCTGCTTTGCAATAAAACTATCCCTGAATTGTGTTGTGTTATTGGTAGTCTGTGGAAATGTGAACTTTTCGAATGTGGCATTTTCTGTATATTTGTACTTATTTTCTATAATAACAGTTACGAATAGGCGGCGACTGTGGTTCAGAAGTTAGTGCGCTGGACTTGTAACCCGGCTATTTGGGTTCAAATCCCGGTCGCGACAGGTCATGCCCTTCTACGAAAATGTGACAAAAACATCGATTTTCCTTCCATGTGGAGAAGTTGCCGGCTCCGTGTGGAAGGGTAAGTTGGTACTGGTTAGTATGCAGTCCAGGAAAACTGGTAAAGTGAACCGGTCGCTGTATATAACCGAAAAACTGTTGAAAACGGCGTTGAACCCAGTGAAAAAAGGCTATGACTAGTGTGGCCACTTGTGAGAGTTGACTGTGTGAGTTTGTAATTGAGTTTAGAGATCAATCATAGAATTTAAGATCAGACTGACTGGGTCTTGGCTAAATCTCAGCCAAAATACGACACTGGTCTCTCTCAATGCTTGGTTTAATAGCTGATGGCAGTGATAAAACTACACAGTGACAAACCACGCAATCAGCGGTCCGAAGGAATGTAAGATCCACAATTCTATATCATTATGTACATTATTTATTGTTTCGAAATATTAAGCCAGGAGCTTCTGAGAGTAAATTCCCGGCCAATTAAAGTGATCTTACTATGTTTAGTCTCCTTTGATTTCTTTACAGCGTACCAAAGTGAAATACGCCCAAAGTTATTCAAAACAGAAATATATGTCTATATTTTTTCTCAATATGTGATTTTTCTATGTGAATCGGAGAGATAAGAAAATACACGTGTTAGATGGCAAGTTTTGAGGAAGTGGCCCATCAGACTTCATGCAAGAAACATGTTATGTTAAAAATTGCACAATGTTGATTAACGTACATGGTTTTTCGCAAATTGTGTAATGGTGCGGAATAATAAGAAACAACAACTGTTTATTTAGAAGAATCTAAATTTATTCTGTATTTTTGGTATCAATAAAGGGGGCCTTTGATTATGGTGTCAATATTAGATAAGTAAAAAGTGAATTAATAATATAATTCATTATAATTTTAAAAATAAATTTGATTCAAAGTTCCTTTAACGAATTAAACACTAAAGTTGCTTGTTCAAGGTATGCAAACATATGAACAGCGATCGTTACATCTATTAATTGCAAACTCTGAAAAAATAGTTATGGCTAGATTTAGTAAATTTATAAAGTCTGGGAGGAGAAAACGGCTGAAGTAAATACCTGCACTTCATAATTTGAAATTTACGCAATAACATATTTTGAGATGGTAATTAATATTATTTCACTCAGAAACTAATGACCAGCAGAAGAAATATTTCACTTAGACCCATGTGTTGCTAAACACACATTTCTTGAACAAGCAACTTTTATTACTTTTTCTTATTCTAAGTCCTTGTTGGTTCAAAGTTTCTCCAGTTAGATATTTCCATAGGAAACTGTAAAGGTCCAGAACTCATAAATTTTCAATGACGTCATCATTTTACATAATGACGTCATAATTTTTGTCGCGCAATAAAAGTTTCAATTTTTTTATAATGGACTCATATTATGTGTATTTACTTTTTACTATCTCTGACTGACATTCTAACGTGTAAGGCAAAAAGGTCATTTCTTAAACACTACACACTAACTTCTTTGTGCAATTGATAAAGAGTAACGCGTTAAAATAATATATATTATATGTATATATACAAAGTCCAAATATAAACAGTATAAGGGAGAACAATGGTGGACAATGCCTTAACAGATTTTAAACATCAAAACGGCAACAGAACAAATAAAAAAGAGGAAAAAATATCTAATGACCAAACATAAATAACTTACATAAACACTTTGCTCACAACAATCCCTAGTGGGGCAAATGAATACTATACAAACAGCATATACTGAAAGACGTAGAAAAAACACCTCTTGTCATTTGGAGGTCAAGGTCACAGTCTCCATATTGTACCGCTCTTTTTATGCCTTCCGTAAAAACATACAAACTATCTTTCATACCCTCATGGGCTTCATACAATTCATATTTACACCATACAATGAAAACTTTGTTTTGGAAATTCCCATTTTTTCCTAACACACACATATACACACGATTGGATGACACGGTCTATATGCGTACGGTAAAACATTGTGAGAGGTTAAAACACGAGTACGTTTGCTCCAAAACTCGGGCGACAACCAAGGGGCAATAAAATTGATAAAGTAATAAATACCAGGCGGCATTTGAACAGTAAAACTAAGTTGTATTTTACTTAGTGACAAAAATTAATAATCAAAAACATAATTTAAATAATTGCATCGAATTTTCTACCAGCGAGCATTAGATATCATCATAAAACCAATTTTTGTGATTAAATTATACAATAGACAGTAAAACAAGTCAAATATTACTTAGTCTTAGTGCGATTAGGCGATTTAAAGTTACCGAAAATAAGTTATTTTGATAATAGAAAAATACACCAAACCAGTAGAAAATACAAACGTTTCTATGACAACAAGTGCTGGGCGAAAATACGGAGTCTTCCTTCCCATTTGGAAGTGCGAAATGTGAAATATTTTCACGTTTTTATTTCAAGTCGAAAACGAGGCTACGGGAATGAACTACATGTAATATAAATGCAATATAATAATATATGAATTCTACAAACAATATGAGTCAAGTAAATAATTCTATATTTGATTTTAGATTAGGCAAGGTAAGTTCGACATACGATCGGTATTTGGGACTCTACAAAAATATTTGCATAATATCAGATATTTTGTTATAATTAAATATAACAGAGTTAAACAAACTTGGCAAAAAACATGAATTCTATAAAATGACGATCAGCATATGATGAAATAATGAGTGCCGTATGAAGCGTAAAAATAAATATGGTCAATTGATTTCTTAATTCATGTTAGCTTACATCGCAAGCGAACAGGCATGGCAGAAAAATGATTAACGGTTGTAACTCCACACGCAGAAGATATGATTGAAAATACCCTTCTTAAAGCATTTAACATGAAAAAAAACTTTCATTTACCTACCATCATAAATATGCGGTGAGTGATATGCACATATGTCCAATAGATCTTTGGTCTTCATGTTTGTCTATAAATGAAACTGAAGCATTCAAAAAAGAATCAGGCACTCGACTTCCAATTCAATTGATGGTATGGGATTCTTCAAACAAAATGTGCGTAACAAAGAACACAATACACCAAGGTCCCTTGGTTTTTTGATATCATATACATTTCCCTCACTAATGTAGCCTTATGCATTGACTGCTAACGCCTCTCATCCCAACGGGAATGCTGTAAAATCAAAATCGTACTTCACTCCAAGAAAGAACATTCTTCTAGTGTCGCCGAATCGACGAACAAGTAACATTCTTTCACAGATGTTAACACTGCACTCAATAAATCTGAATTCTTTCCCTCCTTTCTTCAAATGCGCCTCAATATTGCAAGACGCCATATTGAAACATCACTTCTGGAAACGTCATGTACGGTTACATGACGGGAAATCCACCAAACCAGGGAATTATGGGTAGGAATGACCAAAGGCTCTTCCGCTCAGGAAAGCAGGTTAAAGAACATTGTAGCTAAACTCAAGTTCAGTGCTATAACCAACACAAGAAGTTGTCTTTGCTGCACAAAATCCTAAAAAATATGATAGAAATAAGCGATAAATCAATGTTGAAAAACATTGACGGTCTACATTAAGTAAAACTGACCAGATTTGCATAATGATTTTCAAGACATACATATAAATCCTTATGAATATATATACATGACAGTCCAGATGATTATTTTGCGCGTTTGACGTTACATAGGAGGATTTAGATGTACAAATGGATAAAAAAAGTCAGGAACGAGGAATCTAGATATTACCCTGGAGACTTGCTAAAATTGTCCCCTCGATGGGCAGAATTTCAATAGCATACTTACACTACTGTCTTCAGATTGGATATCGAATTGATACACGAGTAAACTTACCCTTAGATCGCCAAGAATAACTGTCACATCTCCTTGGCGGCGCCTTTCAGCTAAATCCTGCAGCCTTCGAAGCTCTTGTCTACGATCTGAGCTGAGTCTGTAAGCTTCTTCCCGAGACATGGAAGGCTTTTCAACCTTCTGAATGGCTGTAATATCTGGTAGACTACCGCGCACACCGCTTCTGGTTAGCGGCGCTCTTTGGCTTTCAATTTTGTATTCCTTGGGCAAATCGCCCCTAGAAGAAGCCCGATTTGACATTTGAGGATTTCTAGTAATTCCTTTTACCCTTTTTCTGATACCGTTTTCGATAATGTACGTTTCCGGGTTCTTTCGCGCTAAGTTTTCACTGCTGTGAGCTTGTTCTTTAACTGCAGCTTTTGCGCTAGCTTCACTGTCTTCATCATCTTTCACAATACAAGGCAACGTTCTCCTCCTTTGGAACGGGCGTGTTCCGTCATCCACGCCATTTGACACACCGGAATCGGGCGAGGTATCCGTCGGGTATGCGCCTTTAGGAAGACGCTCCTCCGCTGGAAGATATTCTTTTCCTAGGCCACTATCATCACGTTGAGCAGAATACTGATCAAAATGGTCATTTAGAATAGTGGAATTGAATAGCTCGCTAAATCCACGACCCCTTCTCGAACCAGCTAAAAAGCTATAACGTCTGATCTTTAAAGAAGGACTGCGGTTATGTGGGGTGTGATTAGAAATCACAGTTTCTTGTGAGGGATTGAGGGAATTTGGCGATTGTAACAAAGGATTATTAACACTTAAATAATTAAAATCTGCCTGCGCACTAGTTTTTCTATTTGGACCAAAGCCTTGATCCGCGCCTCCTGGGCTAAGACCATCATTCCGCATCATCATTGATTTTGAGCGTTGATGGGGATTGTGGTTTTGCTGCATTTCTAAGTTGCCAAAATCGTAACTTTCATCGATATCCTGGCCGTTATGATTCTGTTCCAACAATTTCTTCTTAATAATATCAGTTCCTATAAATATACAGTAATTATGCGACATGTTAAGATACAACTCACTCTGGGTGTCAGTTCATGGATATATCTTAGCTAAACTTGATTTTTTTAACTTGGAAAGACTATCTTATGATCTAATGGAATTATTTTTGTCACTTAATCTTGCTTAATAATTTAAGTAACACTAAAAGGGTTCAGTAGTTTAATGAACATTGAAAGTATGTTCTAATAAATGTATAGGTCTAGTAGAACTTACATTACTTAATCAGAGATGTAGCTACATTAATGAAAAAAAAAAAGACTTTTTGTGCAATAACACTATAAATTTACAAATGCTCAGTAAACATGACCGGAGAAATTTCACACCGTATGTTCTAATTTCGAAATAGGAGACAACATCATTCAGAACGTTTCTGGTTATAAAATTTTCTGTGAATGTCAAGTGTTTTTTTTCAACGCACATCATATTATACGATTAAAAACGACTGTTGCTGCAGTTTCCTTTGATTTGTTTATAAAAAGGGAATAAGAAAAGGCCCTAAAGCAGAATGAATGAAATAAATTATCTTTCATAGTGTTTTTTCTAGACAAACAAATGATATTCAACTAAACATTTAAATAAAAAAAGTCTTCAATACCACAAAGGAAGTAAATTCTAAATGTCTCAAATAACATGAAATCCTATTGACGCGTCATTACTGATTACTAATACATGTACTTGAATATTATAGTAAAGAGATAATGAATGTGCTAATTAAACATATGATCATTTTTTCACCAAAGTTATAATCAAGATTCTGGGAAGACATTTTCGTCCTCCATAATGGTAATGATCTTGACTTAGATAAAATACCTGGTTGGTGAAATTCTGGTGCAAATTGTTTTGCCTTTAACCTCGCCGTATCGGAATCTTGCTCTGCTTTCAGGGCAGCCTGATCGGCTTGCTCTGCCTTAGCTCTAGCGTTCGCCATTCTGTAATAGAAAATTTACACCATTGAAATGAGTTCTGGGCACACAGAAAAAATCTAGCTTTTCAATTATAGATTGTGTAGTACTATTGTGAAATTGGAATTGTTTTGTGTTATACTAGTATACTTTGAAAATATTTGTTCATGCTATTCAAATAATTCTAATATAGACACATAATTCCTGGTAATGTTAGATAACTATTGCATTACTAATTAGAAACAAGTATGAGTTGCGCCCCTTCCATTGACATTTGTTAATACTCAGAAATTATTGTTCAGCCACATAATTATGACATCCCTCGGCGGTCTTAAAAAACATTAATTTTAATAACTTTAACGCAAGAATATGACAATATGCGTCTACTGTTTGCGAACGTAATTGCATAGCAATATCACGTGATCACTGTAAAATCGTAGACAGACAATACTCATGATTTAATACATTAATAAGTTTTGCGGGAGTATTCATTAGTAGTATTTAGGCATTCAAAGTGTAAATAAACAAGATAAAATACACCATGGTAGTCATCCTTGAATACAAACACCAAAACAAACAGTTTTTTGACTTTATCAACTTCATGACAAGCGATCGTAAAATAGCTTAGCAGAGACCACATATTTGTATTTGTAAAATACGGAGTAGAACAACTGCCATCATTAAAGATCAGCTGTAAACAATAACTTGAGATAATCGAAAGCTTACAGTGGTTATTATCAGTATTTCATAGCGGCTTAACAAACGCCCGGCTTTAAGTTGATAATAGATTTAATATATATTTGACCGCTTTAATAAGATTCCAGAAAGGGAAAGGTTGACTTGATTCAATGTTCATGAAGAGAACAACCTTCGAGATTTCAACGAAATCCTATGCGATTCATATCAACAGAAAACAGCTAAACCTCACTAAGCGACCGTTTCAACAACACGACCACCTCATTACAACGGCCACTTATTTTCAGACCGGTTCTTCATATTATATCTTTATTCCAACTTGGTAATAAGACCACCTCGACAATAAGACCATTCTTCCAGACCCAAAGTGGTCTTAATTACGAAGTTTACTGTATGTTTAACAACCTTTGACAGTTTGATCATGGTGACGGTTGCGGTGATGTTTTGGTTTGTTCATAAGAATCTCATTCTTTTTCAGTCTGAATTTTTTTCAAGGCGCAATTTTGATGAAAATGTGTTTTCATTGAATCACTCACTAGACCACTTTCAAGCAAAAAACAAGTGGTGCGGTCTTGTATGAAGAACTGATCGCGATATTTGCGTGATTTTTAGTAACAATCTCTTGTTTTGACAACAAACACCAATTAATTTACACTGTAGCTCCACTTAAATTTTATTTAAGTATCATATAACATACTAGTAATACAAAGCATTCCAGACGCTATTGTATCATGTACTTTTAAGTGAATTACTTTTAGTCAATGAAAACAGAACAATCAATATCAGCGAATATCTAATGAGGTATAACCATAAATATTTTATAAATATTGCATTTACAAAACTATTGGAGTCATTTCAATTGTAACGAAACACAGCAAAATCTCGATATTAAGACACAATTTGGACTGAAAAAAGCAGTCATAATATTGCAGTAATTTGATCATCAATAATATAAAATAAGATAAAGGATTAAAATGGAACAAATATAGAAAATTGGTCCAGAATTGAGTGGTCGTTATAATGAGGTAGTCATATACTAAGGTTGTACTGTAATAGTATGTCATACTTCATACACGAATGCATATGAATTTTTTTACACAGGAACAAAGACGAAAGATTTGTTTATAATAAAATATATAGACGAGTTGACAACGTGAAATATATGCATTGATGTTTTTGCCAGTTTAGATCATTCATCTGGTTGTAGTCTTTGAGTAGTAATCACTAGCCACTCACCGCTGTGAGTTCAAATCCTATTCGGGGCAAGACAAATTTCACATGTGAGGAAGCTTTCCAGCTAGCTTACCAAATATCGGTACTTCTACCCAGGTGTACACATAGCGTCGTTACAGCTGGAAAGGTCGCAAAATGACCCTGGCTGTTTGCTGACGTTAAACCCCAGAGAAAAAAAAAACGAAAAAAAATTGCGGCATATATTATAAATAAAATATCTCCACACGTGGATTCTAGAGAATTGAACATACAGGCACACCAAGGAATGAATGAATAAAAGATAAATGCACGCTGAATGAATATCAATACAATGATTTATTTTGTACACATGTTCCTAGATCGTTCTTGATTCCTTATATTGTAAACCATGGTACAAATACTGTGAACATGCAGTCAAACCATTTAACAAAGGTCACCCTTGGGAAAGACAAACTGTGGCCTTCATTGACAGATGGCCTTTATTCGGAGGTCAGTTTATTCTAAATAATCAGTGACGTTTTTTCCAAGAATGGCCTTTATTCACAAGGTGGTCTTTATTCGGAGGAGGCCGCAAACACAGGTTTGACTGTGCACACGAGAAATTAAAAACTGTACAAACAAAACGTTTTGTTTTTATATATTCTTATTGTTGTTACAGCTCGACTATTTTTTGTTTGTTGTGTACGTATAGTTCTTGCGTTTATCTTCACATTCCGTAATTGCAAAAAATATTACATACGTAATATGCATATCATACACAAATAATCTACTGTGCTATCTGAGTAGACAACCAACTGCAATAAGCGACCACAATTGTTTCACTACCCTCTCCCTTCGAAAAAAATACTCCTGTCTAGGTTTTCTTTTAACTTGATTTTTTTTGCTTAGTTCTTGTTCATCAAACGAATCACATCCACGCTGATTAGTGCACAAAGTAACACCCTTTGGGAGAAGCAAAATTATATTGTTGTTGAGAGGTTGTCGCTCTATAGCGGGCCGCTCAAGAGAGGTTACACTATACAAATAATTCTAACCATAACGTGCCGATTTTCTTCTGTGCTCTCGTTATTTCTAATGTTGAACTTTTATATCTAGCCTAGTATGAAAGACTTTACAGTGGAACCTCTCCGATCTGGACTTTTCTGGTTCAGGGAAATAAACGGGACTTCAGACTAGAAAGGTTTCATATATATATATACATACAAGAAAAGGACTCCCTGAACTAACAAAAAAACAAAAATCTCTCCCTGCTAAAATCCCCCGCCAAAAACAACATGCAAAACATAGAAACAAACAGAAAATAGGGGACAAAAACAATCTCCCTAGGGACGGTCTGCAGATAATGTGTTTGCATTAGAGGGGTCTGGGTAAGAAAGGTATCAACACTCGAGGCAAACCGCACTAGATAACGATAAATACGGGATAGGCTAATCAGCTAATTTCTTTAGCGTATATGAGAGATAATTCTGGTGTAGATGCATACAATAGCACGTGGTATTCATTCTCAACATGGAAAACATATATTCTCTCATATGTCAACAGTAGGTTACCATGGTAACCATATCGTTTCGCTAGAAAATACTCCATCAGCAAATATAATTATACTAAGATGGGTCCAAGCTATACAGATAAGTTAATCGCTGGTTGGATTCATATTCAATTGAGAATTTATCGTGGTCCGAATTTGCGAGTTTTCCATAGTTTTCTGCTAATAATAATAAATTTATACGCTGACTTCACAGTTATTTGTTTATTAAATTAAGATGCTGAATTAAATGTTCGTGATTGTTTGTTTATACTTTTGTATGAAGATATTTTGATGTTTCATATCTATGTCTTAGAACACCCACTAGTATAATTTAAGTCACGGTATTTAATACAGAACAAAATCTGGATATTAATACAGTGCAACCTCTCCAGAGTAGCCCATTCTCGTGCAACAATCTCCCATCAACGACAGCATGATTTTTCCCACTGTACGATCTAATTATTACTTTAACCTCTATAGAGCAACAACATCTCAACAACATAATTTTGCTTTCCCCAAAGGGTGTTGCTTTGGAGAGGTTGCACTGTACCACCTTGGGAACAAATAAACCAGTCGTTATAATGAGGTAGTCTTATCAAGTTTAAATAGTAGAAATATAATATACATGTAATAATAAATATGAAAACCGGTCCGACAATCAGTGTTAGTTGCAATACTGTAGTGTCGACATATTGTAATGGTCCCTAAGGGAGGTTTGACCGTATTCAGTCGAACCTGTGAACAAAGGCCACTTTTGGGTATGACAAAATGTGGCCCTTATTAACAGATAGCCTTTATTCGGGGGGGGGATTTCGTTATAAATAATCGTTGACGATTTTCAACGAATGGCCTTATTCACAGAGTTCTCCTTCTTTGGAGGTCACTGCAAACACAGGTTTTACAGTACATATTTGTACAGTATCCAAACCCCAATGTGCCGTATTCGATGCCGAGTAGTTCTCAGTATGTCTACTTGAATCAAAATTAAGGCATTGTTTGTGAATGTATCGCATGTGCTAATTTTTTTCGTTTGTTCATTGCTGTACTGTCTACGTTATGGAGCATTTTGTGGTCTTCCAAGTTTACTCTAGTGCAGGTCTGCTGGTCTGAATTGAATGATTCGTATCCATTGTTTATTCTACTTATCTGGAAATGAAATTGCCCGGGAATCTATAATTCATCCTGCCTAATAAAACAAGCAAATGAAAAGCACGGGAACAATACATCAAGTATGTCCTTGCATAAAATTACGAGACTACGGGAGAAAATGCCATGAAATTGTGCAGCATGTAAGTACGATAATGTCAATATGCATCGAGTAAAATAAATCATCATAACATGAGCATTCGCTGACAAGATAAAACCGTGGGGAATATTCAGTTATAACAAATTGGAATTAATTCAAAATAATTGCGAGAGGAGAAGGAAATACAAACAAACAAAATACAGTGCAACCTCTCCAGATCGGCCCTCTCTTGAGCAACAACCTCCTTTCAACAACAGTATGATTCTTCCCAACGGCACAATTTAACTATTAATTCAATCTCTCTAGAGCAACAACAACATAAATTTGCTTCTCCCAAAAGGTGTTGTTTTGGCTATGTATTCCCTTAAAGGTGTAAAACTTTTTTGTGCATTCTGTTTCTATAGACCTTTATCATAACAACATCTATTTATAGTTCTTCGCATTTCTTTGTCAGCATAAATGTTGTTTTGTAGTTGAGCGAAATCTTAGTTTGTGATTAATACAATACATGGTGTTTATGAAGGTAAAGATGTGCTTTTCAAGGGTATAGTTGATATTTATATTAAACATTTATACGCCACACGGAGAGAACTTAAAATGCTATGACGATAAAATACATTAAGAGAAAAAAAATAAAACTGAAACTGAGAAATGAATAACATAAAGTTACTTCCCCTTGTCGATATCGTAAGAGTGACCTTCCCTTATCGAAATAAACAAAGATTCCTATCAATATGATCATAAACAAAGTCATTCCGCGGTAGTTGTATCCTCTTACACAATGCGTAGCTTATACTTCCCCGTTGTTGAAGCCATAACAATCGCTAGCAGTCAATATCGTATTCGTTATTCCTCCTTGTCGTAGTAGTTACCTCCCCTTAAAAACCGTGAATATTGATTTCCGTACAGATACAGCTAAATACCTCTCATCATCGATATAATTTCTACTCAGTAATTAGTAGTGTTACCCCACTAATCGATATCGTTAATTACTTCCTATTATCGATATCGGTGTAGTTAATCTCCGTTAAAAATGTAGTAATTACCTCCCCTTATCGATACATAGAAAACTTCCCTTTATTTTTACCGCACGGCTTAGTTTCATCATTGATTGCTTGAAAGTAATTTGCATTCATTAAATAGTTACGTCCCCTTATTGAAACCGTAGAAATTACATCCCATTATATACGTATTCAAATTTGCCTTTTTAGACACCAAAAAGTTAGTTCCCTTATAAAATCAGCGATAATGAATTCCCCTTATAGAAAACACAGCAGTATCAGGGGCGGGTACAGGATTTTTGGTTGGGACGTAAAGTTTAGTGTAATAGCATGTTTATGTAGAATATGGACACAATCAGCACATAGCTGACCTATTTTACTTATGCTTGACAGATTTTAGAGTGGCCACACACCGGCTCGCCCCTCCTAAATCCACTCTTGAGTATCATCCTCTGAAGTTGTTCCGGTAATTTCCGGTGATTTCCTTACTCTTTTAAATTGCGTAACAATTACTCTCATTAGACTAACTACAACAAATATTATTAACTCCCTTTGTTTTTTCATCCACCGTGAATGTTTCAAAACTGAAGTACCGCATGAATACAGCTTGATTTTCCGAGCTAGCTTAGCGGTCGATGTTAGTTTACAATTACGAGAGTTAGTCTCGTAATATAATATATTACTTAATATATTCCAGCACTCATACAATCGTTCACTAATTAGTAGCGAGTTTATTAATTGTTGGAGAACGACTTGGCTAATCAAGATACTAGACATGTTTTTACGCTGGTGAAGGTGCTGCAGGATAGAAGAATTAGAAACCTGATGGGACTAGACACAAATCGATGAACACCATGTTTGAACCGTACATTGACAAGGCTGAACACTCATAGTACCACACAATATAATTAGATTTTACATTTTACAATCAAACCTATTTATAACAATCACTTTCACAACAATTAATTCGTGGTCTTTACTAGAGGTTGTATTCAATCTGATATACAGTAAAACCTCGGTAATGAGACCACCTTTGGACTAGAAACATCGGTTTTAATAATGAGGTGGTCTCACGATCAAGTTGAATTATAAGTGAGGTATTAAAAGCCGTTCCGAAACATGCTTCCCTTTGGAAAAGTTTTATCATAACGAGTAGAAAGAGAACGGGGGCACAAGCAATTCCATTCAACCGATAAATCTTTCAACAAAAGTTGCCAATGTCGAATATTTTCGAAAAATGACGCCATGACAGAAATGGCTACAGTCCACAAAGACTTCTAGTAAAGCAGACGACAACGAAGAATGAATGTAAACGGACATCGTGACAGAACTGGGGATATTGATTAAAGTTTTAATCGTAAAGTATGTTATATCAAATGCTTTTGGATAAGAGACACTTGAAAGTAATGGTTTCAGCCAACAAACTTCCAAGCAAGAGCAGACGGCAAGGAAAGTAATAAGTCGTCATGACAAAACTGACTTCATTCCAAACGATTCCTCAGTATTGATATGTATCGTTTCTTTATATTTTGTTATGTAATGTAATTATTTAACGTTATATTTACACTGCTATGTGTATATTTACCTATATATGTTTGTAAATTTCACCTTAGGCATGTAGTTGCCGATTTGTGAATAAAATGAACTGAACTGAAGTAAAACAGACGACAAGGAAAGTTTAATAATAGGTCTACTTAATAAATATAGAGACAACGAGAAAAAATGGCGAAATTCAAGAAAACTTCCAACATTACCAACAACAAGGCAAAATATGACCTTACGTCTACAACATAACATCAACAGGTGGGTTTCTGTGATGTTACATTATCGATAAACGAACGCCTGCTAATTGTACATGCGTAAAGTCAGCTTTGACTCAAGGCGCGAACGTCTGAAAATACCAACAACCTGCCTTTCAGCAAAAAAAATATCATTTTTTATGTGGACAATATTTAATTAATTCACAGAACTAAAGCCTACAAATAATCGGTAGTTCAATGATTAATTAAGATTTTACAAACAAAATGCAAACGTCTTGGAAAGCTGGGTGTAGCGCGTTAATCTCTGAGAATATTTTAACCTACTTAGTCTCATTCACAAAATTCCAAACTGTTCTAATCACCGAACAATATGCTGGAATGCAAGATGACGTCATCACAGCCGTTTGTTTGAAAATATCATATGTAACATTGTTTAAACGAACACTCCTTGGTTTCAAAAACAGGAAGGTTCGGGATGCTTCGCACATTTTCCTGTCTGATTCCAAACATGTCTGATCTTATAACCCCAATTCCTGCCATGATAGCTTCGTCTGCTGAAGGAGGCCTTTGTTTCCTAAATTTACTATGTGTTTTATAAATAGCGTTCACGAAGTACATTCGATATATTTTAAACAAATAAATTTAATTCACTTCAGAGATACTTCCTGTAATTACAGCAATGAGACTATGAATTAGGAGTCTATAAGGACTAGGAATTAGGAGTCTATAAAGACTAGGAATTAGGAGTATATAAAGACTATGAATTAGGAGTCTATAAAGACTATGAATTAGGAGTTTATAAAGACTATGAATTAGGAGTCTATAAAGACTATGAATTAGGAGTATATAAAGACTATGAATTAGGAGTATATAAAGACTATGAATTAGGAGTCTATAAAGACTATGAATTAGGAGTCTATAAAGACTATGAATTAGGAGTCTATAAAGACCATGAATTAGGAGTCTATAAACACTATGAATTAGGAGTATATAAAGACTATGAATTAGGAGTATATAAAGACTATGAATTAGGAGTATATAAACACTAGGAATTAGGAGTCTATAAAGACTATGAATTAGGAGTCTATAAAGACTATGAATTAGGAGTATATAAAGACTATGAATTAGGAGTCTATAAACACTATGAATTAGGAGTCTATAAGAAAATGATAATAAGACTCTATTTGCACCTAAATAGTACATTTTGAGAATGCACTCAAAGCTTGCAAATTAGGGTTCAGCATCAATGTAATAATCGGACTTTCAACTTTGAATTGTTTTTTTTTGCAGTGCACTCGGATTGAAAATTACAATCATGCAATGTTTAAACAAATCACGTTCATTTGATCATAATTACTTTTTCAGTTGAGATAGAAATTGAAAAAAATCTAATTTGAGAGAGTTTATTTTTTTCAGAGTTTGTAAAAAGTGCGAGGTAATGTATGCTAAACAGGAACCAAGAGGTTCGTAAATGGACTCGCGTAACCTCAGACAAAAATATTTCAGTTTGTTTCTCACTAAATAAACCGGTAAAAATAAACGAAGTACAATGAAACTTCACTATTTAATTTCTTTCTCTCTTTCTTTCTTTCTTTCGGACAAGTATTCAATACGTGAATTAATTTCAAATTGATGATAATACCATTTCAATGCAACGACTATTTTATCTAGTTTCAAACCTGGTCCGCATATCGAGGTTTTATTGTACAGTATCGCTTCATTCTTTTAGCATTTTCTGTATAACAAGTTTTCAAATAATCAGGTTCAATACCGCTTCATTTTTTAGCATTTTCTGTATAACAAGCTTTCAAACAATCAGTTCCAATACTCGTATTACTTAGCAATGCTATTTGTTAGGATGGAAACATTCAAGGCCAAGCATAGAAAAAACAGAACCAACAAAATGTTCCTAGGAATGCAGTTTACGTTACCAGAATGTAAATGCATGCTATTAAATGATAAAGTGTGGTCTGGAAAAGTAACACAGAACTTCAAGGTTACGAAGATTACATTTTTATTGCTAAGCCAATGATAAAACCTGATTTACTGTCACGTGACTCATTCAAATATTTCATGAATGATAGAGAACTACTCGAAATAATACATTTGTAGAGTTAAGCTTATTGCTACAGTCAAAACTTGTTTGAGGCTACCTCTGAATAAAGACCACCCTGTGAATAAAATCGTCACTGATTATTTAGAAGAAACTGACCTCCGAATAAAGACTACCTGTCAACAAGAGCCACATTTTGTCTTTCACAAAGGTGGTCTTTGTTGACGGGTTTTACTGTAATTTAACTACTTTTTGATTTATTAATTAATTACTATTGATTAACAACATTAAAATGTTATGCAAAAATAACTGTAATACTAAAGAAATAAACATTATCAAAAATTGTTTAAAATGTATCAAGGGACATCTGTGGTCGAGTGGTTATGGTCTCTGACTAGTAATCACAAGCCACTGTGAGTTCGAATTCCCGTCGGGACCACACAAATTTCACGTGTAAGGAAGCTGTCAAGCTAGCTTACGGAAAGTTGGTGGTTCTACTAACGTTTACAACAAACTACAAATATCTTCATCAGAAATAAAAAAGGTGTTTGTTAAAGAACTGATCTCTGCGGAGAAGCGGTCTTTAACACGAATCTGACAGTAGTCATGTGATTGCATTTAGTTAAATGAAATCTAAATACGCGATATAAAATAACACAATAAAACAACAGGTTCAATACTCGTTCCTTATTTCCACAGGTTCCGGTGAATACTTCATATATTATTGATAGTTCGTGGTGGAGTGTTGTTATGAAACTTTATTGATCTATGTAAATTGTTAATGGTATAGATGAATTCAATACACGCGGATGAATACAATGTAACAAATGATCTGATTATGACCGTTCGCATCAAACAAAAAGTCCGAAGCGTCTGTCCAACTTGGTTTATGCTGGAACAATTATTAAAAAGTTTTAGTCGGACAAGCACAGACATCATTATATGAGTATCATTTACAAATATGCGCATGCTTCGCATGACTATTGATAATTGCTTTGATCTTTTCAGGGCATTGTTTTACAGACAACATTAATTATGTAGTGATCGTACAAAACAATAAATTCAGCCATGCAAATTTGCATGATTTTTTCCGTCTAAAATTCATGTTTGCGTTACTAAACAACAGTTTGCGCACGCGCAAATGTCCCAGCATAATTAGTCTATTTTGTGACCTTGTGGTGACTGTTATTATGTGAATTGAACAATGAAAAACATGGAATATATAATGTTTTCATTTCTTCTTTTAGTTTAGGGAATCAATCAGTAGATAAAAAGTCTTCATAACTAATTATTCATGTCATCCATACATTATTTAATGTCAGGAACTCGAATTATTCTATATTAAACACAAATGTACTGAAGAAAAATTTGATGGATCAGGAATGTAGTCGAGGTCACATGCACTGATTCCGATCAAAACTCGTAAACAATTTTCTGTCATACTGTAATAATTCATTATTCAACCGAGAAACAGGATTCTACAAGAAGATTGATTGGGTAACTAAATGAACAACTCTTGAGGTAACTGAGACTAATCTCAAAACAAAAGAATTTGATTGGTTGTTTTACACTTAGAACCAACACTGACCAATGGCGAGGCTGATATCGCCAAACTCCTAAGTCACACCAAAATCAAATGCAAACTTATTTGGACGAATGTCCTTCAAATTTGAATAAGCACAATATATTCTTTATGAAATTTCACCTTATCTTCAAAACGTCAATTTTAATTTTTTTATTTTATTGATTTTATATTTTTTATTATGATAGTTTAATTAGAACAAAATCAATCTAAGATTAATAAGGAAGACCCGTCCAATTATCAGGATAAAAATTACTAACAAGATGTGCCGTCTAATTACATGATAGAAACAATTACTCAAAAGAAGGTCCATCTTATCACCATAACGCCAAATGTCATAATATGACCGTCCGCCTAACATACATAAAGTCCTTCTATTATGCATGATGGTCTATCTTCTCCATCTATTCATGGAAAATGCAATACGGTGTTGTTTAAAAAGAAAACAAGAACAAAAAACAAAAGGTGACTCACCGTGTGATAGCAATATCCGCTTTTTGTAAGGCTATTTGTGCGCCCCTTTGAGCCGAGGACACTGCGTTATCAATTCGTTCCCTTAATTTGGAAGTCCGTATCAAAAACAACTTTGTTTTCTTCCCAGATGAGATAAGAACATTATTTTTATATTTCCCTTCCTCCTTAGTGCCTTCCTTGAATGTAGTTACGCCATATCCGTATTTCTTATTATTGAACCACTCTCCCTCGTATTTTAAGCCGTCAGATCGTTCACTAACTCCAAATCCAGCTCGTTTGTCATTTTTCCATTCTCCCATGTATGTTTCGGTTACATTTACGTCCGTTATATCATCTTGACTCACAAAACTTAAATTACTATCAGTATAAATGGAAGCGTTTGTCATACCGCTCTGTGTCGATTCGGCGCTTACATGGCTAAGACTACTAATTGTGCTTCTAACAGACCCGGTTTGTCGTTTAGGAGAGTCATTTATATCACCTGTGCTCTTTTGTTTTTTCAGTCGCAACCCCGATATTATGGTTTTACGTAAACTTGATCTCCCTTGTTTGTCGAAAAATGATCGGCGACGCTGTGGTGGTGTCTCGTCGCTGCGAGCTTTTAGAACGAACCCACCACGAGACTCGTCCAGTTTCTTATCTCTATTTTTAACAACCTGTTCGTCCTCATTTTCGCTACGAAGAGATGTCAACGAAGCTCTCAAAGCCTTTGGTCGGTAGTGCGCCGCCTGACCATACGGCACACTCTTCCGGACCCCGTAGCCGTGACGCATTCCCCGAAGCCATTGTCCTTGGTACGATCCTGAAATATATAGAGCATATTTAAATTGTGTAACCAACGTCAGAGATCTTTCATCTGCATATCTGAAAATCAAACATGTGATTTGTAAATACTTATGTATACTTATACATGTATATCATTAAAATATTGGATTGCACGAAATTATGTTCATTAAATAACAAGTATCATAGCGTGGAGTTTTCGTTTTCAAAACAAAACACAACTCTGTATACAGGGTATTTCAAGAATCTTGACAGAGACCCTGAAGCGTATAAGCAAAATATCAACTAAATCATTTATTACGACTGTCATCTTTTGCACAAAGCATTTTTTGAAAATATTTGTAGACAGACAAGGCGTCATACTAAGTGTTCTTAACGAACGCTCAAAGTAATCTCAAAATGTGTGTGTGTGTATTATATCTCATAGATCGGCCAGTGAGTAATCTATGACAAGAGAGTGAAAATATGATGTGAAAAAATTAGACAGACAGAAAAGCCATAAAAACAATTTCTTAAAAGCGTTGGACAAGATTTATTGAAAAATAGTTCGTCAAATTTGAGAACAAAGACAGTAAATCAAACGTGTGAATTTTTTCTCAACACTTCCGGTGTACTTTACTCACTATTCAACATTTACGTTCAATAAAACGGATCGAACATTAAATAATTTCGAATGTATTTTGCAAGGATAATTTCGGCGGCTGTGGATGTTCAAGGGAGATATTATCTCTAAAGAAAGCTATATATCTAACTTCAATGTTATATCTAAGAAGAATTTTGGCGAGTGTTCAGTTTTCGTGACTGCGCTCAACATGTGGCGGGGTCACGTGCTAAAGTCACGTGGCTAAACGCCAAAATTCGCAATGCATGTTATTACAATGTTCCAATCTATTGATGCTTAATTTTCGTCTTATTGCATGCAAAAAAATACTCAAGAATTCCTATTAAGATATAACAAAGATATCATCCTATGCAAGTGTTTATTTTAGCGTAATATCAACACACTGTGCATATTGCAATACACGGTGTAGAGGTTATTTTTATCCACGTTGTTTTGTCTAGTTTTACATCCAGGTCGTAAATTTGCTTGATTCGCGATAATGTATAACACAGCCACTGTCTCTTCTCCTTTGAATGTTTTTGTATAAATTTGTATCTTCTATGTCGTGAATTGTAAATCCATCCTTGAATTAATGAGTGTTATAGTAAGTGGTAACTTATTTGCGCCTCCGTTAGAGTAGTTACAATGCACTGTAGGTACAACAGTGAGTTTACATTATAAATTGGTGACTAAAATTCCCAAGAGTACCGAGCCCCGAAAGTAATTACGAATTAGTATTTCGTTTATACGAAATAATAATAATTATTATTATTTCGTATTTACGAAAAGCTATTTCGTTTTTATGAATTATTATTTCGTATTTACGAAGTACAAATATTTCGTATTTAAAAACTTTAGGGGCTCCGTACTAGAGTGGTAATTTTAGGGTCCCAAAATAATCTAATGTACTGCATAGATTACATGCTGTAAGCAGCTACGTCTTGTGAACCCTTTTTATGGTCGCTTTAAAGCGGAAAAAAAGAATTTAAGCAAACACGGTGCAACTTGTAATAGGAAATAACAATTTAGGGAATAACAATACAGGTGTTTTAACGCAACATAATTGCAATTCGTTCTTTAACAACACAAAATGGCACCGAAAGGCTCGGTCTCCTGACGCAAGTTGTCTCTAAATGGACGTGGCTTCACGAGCCAGTTCGTCTGTACTGCATAAATATGATATAATTACAATAGATACGAGTAACTTCAATATCATGTTGATTCCTGCTTCCAATAAAAAAGTACTTATGAGTTATTGCCGAAGATAGTAATAAACTAAACATATTTTGTATTGTTTGATTTCAGCGCTAAATGATTAATTAATAAATCAGATCAAATTGTTCGTATATTCAATACTTGTACTGTCGAATTAACTGATTTATTTTCATAAATAATAAACTTCACATGATCATAATTAGTTTATTCGTATCTTTTTATGTTTCGGTTTTAAACACATCAAGCGCGTGCTTTATGAAATATTTATTAATCATGTTGAATTAAATCGTTAAACGTGATTATCAATTATAGCCCAAGATGTCTGCATCGCATCTGCATGTGACTTTTTACTGCATATATAGACAGACGCCAAACAACCCGATTTATATTTTGTTCTGGAAAGGTCACTTCATCAAATCTAAAGCCGAGTAGACCCAGAATTGATTTAAATACTTACTATCTAAATCATTGCAATCGAGACGAAGCATTTTTCAAACGTTAATGAACATTGATTCTTGTCCAATAACTGACTTTGTGTAAGATTTAACTCTCATAACGAGACCAATGAACCTCATTTGTTCAACAAACGCAATTGTTTAACGAGTTTAAAACAATAAATATGCTATATCTACGAGGAAAATAGTTTTCTTAAATCCATGAAAATACAACAAACGTATTGAAATATTATGTGGGTGTCTACGTGAATGTGAGAAAATCTCAGACACGAATTAGTACGAACTTCAAAGCGATCACTGACAAAAAATCTTACACATTAAGATTCAGTAAAACCCGATGATATTTTTGTGCAATTTTTATTACTACTTGAATATAATGGTAAATTAAAACTTATAAACATAGTGATATTTATTCAATACATGTAATAATAATAATTTGTTATACGCCATTAAAAATATTATCATTATTTAAATAAAACAAACATTGTTGTCTTTTAAATATTATTTCATGATTATTGATAATTATATTTTTATTGGTATAATCAACCTTATCAACAACAACATCATCGTCAACATCATCACATTATCATCAACTTTAACAACAACAATATCATCATACTATCATCATCATCATCATCATCATCAACATCATAATTACCAACATCATGATTACCAACATCATGATTACCAACATCATATTTCATCATAAAAAACAACAACAATAACAACAACAGCATAATCATCATTAAATTCTAATGCAAATTATTACAGATATAAACAAACTCGGACCAATACACTCCCAGGATCTCTTTGTAAATATTATACGGCAATTTAGAATTTATGGTGATTATTATTTTTTCTCTTTTTGTTTCAACATTCTAAATTCTCACATTTAAAACATTAATAGCATGATATAGACACGTAATATGAGGGGTAGGTTGTTGAATTATTTATTGGTTTCCGGTCTAATGGATTATTATGATGTATTCATGAGGCGTTTTATAACCAGTTCAGTTATTATACTGCATGTGAAATTTGTTTTCACGTAGTGGGTGTTATAAAAGTTTAAAAAAACTAATTTATACATGTTTGAGATATTAGTTTACTTTCTTCAAAGTATTCATTATTTTTATAGCATTTATACATTAAAATTTTATAATTGTTACATAATTGTAGACTATCAATATGGTATAGGCCTACAGAGTAAACCTCAAATAACGACCACCTAAATTTATTGTCGTGTGGTGACCGTTATACAGAGGTGACCATTGTACAGAGGTGGCCGTTAGATTAAGTTTGGCTGTATCTCTAATATCGATATTTACACAAATAGTTATTGATTTTTATTTATCATTCATGCTATTCAATTTCATTTATGTTTTATTGGATTTTAGGTAATAGTCGATAAAATGAGAACTCGTAATTCAGTACTTAAGCCAGGAAAAATAGTCGTGTTTACGGTTACCCGGACGACCATCTTTTCGGACGCCGACCCTTAAATTTCTAACAGCAATATCCAAAGTATGAAAATATTCGGGGATGAATCGTACCTTCAATGTATGACAGGTATACTGAGAGAAAAAGAGAAAAAAATTGCGACTTATTTACCTATTTTTTTAAGTAACGGTAAACAAGACTGTTTTTTTTTTCTAGCTTTAACCACTATCAGTATTTATAAGTAGCACTTTATTTTTAGTCAACATAAGAATAGCGATGTTACACTTATTCCAAGCATATCTTTTATTAAAAAAATATTAAGATTGGCTCAATTCAGTTCAATGCCCCGTTTTATATCCAGTGTAGGTCAAGCAATAATTGCACGTTCATATTACAAGAGTATGTGCCTGTTATGATGAATAATATAAAGTTTCATTTACTGTACAGCCGGATGTGTGAATAGTGACCATGTGTAATGAAATGAAACAACAGAAAACCTTACCTAGTACCTAACCACCTAAATATTAAGACCACCTTATCATGACAACCACTTGTATCCAGACCGATTTCAATATTTTCTCTACAATTCCACTTGATAATCATACCAGATCCCCTCAATATTACGGCCATTTTCCTTGATCCCAATGGTGGTCTTAATATTGAGGTTTGACTGTATTTGGCAAACATTCATAGACCATATCAACCTCTATATAAAGGCCGACTTTGTATTAAAATCCTATTTTCTCCCCTAAGCGAACCTAGCCCCCAGATTTGACAGCATTACATTTTAACCGACTTAATGGAACTGCTTGGTAGACACATGAGATTAGTTTGTAGAGATATACGCGGCATTAACTCCGCTCTTAAAAACGTGGAGTACATAGCCATGAAATAACAGATTGTAGGTTTTCGATATTTGAAGCGCAATGAAAATAACTTCACGCAATAAAAATGTAGAATATTGAGAAAAAATGGTCTTTTGAAAAAGTTTTGCAAATGAAGGAAATTTTATAGTTTAGTTTACAAAACAGTAAGCAGTAAAGGAAGAAACAAGAATTTAAAAAAGAAAACATTTACTGTGCAATTGTGCATAAAGCATGGAGTTGCTGACGACGTAGAACAATATATTATTTAAGTTTTTTATATTTTGATGATAATTTTGAACAGTTATAACACGCAGATCTAAATTCAACTATTTAACTGGGTTAGTTTTGTCTATTCTACATAAACAGATGCTCGAACAGGCCATGCAAGCTTGAGTCATAAAAACTTCAAAACAGACATCTTCTTCTTCACCGTCGTCAAGAATCTCTTCATTATATTTTTGATTACCAACACAAAACAGTCATGACAAACAAGTCTTTTTTTTCAAATATCTGTGCTTAAACTCTAGCACCCATTGCTTTTTACATTATTTTTATTCGTCATTTCCATAAACTTCATCTAAAGTATCAAGTATGATGTTATCAATATAATTATAGTCATCATCAATATCGTCATCACCGTCATAATCATTTAAAACATCCCAATAAATATTTCGATCGCTTGCGATAATATCATCATCATCCAAATGATTATCACTGACACGATCATCAACATCATCATTGCAATCATTAATTAGATTATTATCATTTATATTGAACTATATAACACCATCAAAATCATTAACAGCGACATCGTAGTTCACAATGTCTTCAGCATGCTGACAATGACTTTCTTCGTCAGCGTAAACATTTTGTTCGCATGCAGTTTGTGAAAGTATTTCACCTTTACACGACTGTTAATTGACCAACCAGGCATTCCTGAGTTACCTATCAGTACTCTCACACTTCTCCGAAAGGGACTAAAAACTTCATCTCCAAGATCGGAGATGAGAAACAAACGACCTTGACAATAATAACACAAGTCACTTTGTCGACTAAAACATTAGCCTCGACTTGTGACAAAAAAAATCAATAAAATCCGGTAAGTTTCTGTATCATATTTGTATTCATGGTCCTTGTGGTAAATGAGATTATGTACTTTAGCTAGCAACACTTTCGTACCTCACCCTTCAGTTCAGATATCTTAATTGCCTTTTTGTTAAATTTTGTTAAACTTTACGAATAGCAGTGGTAAGAGAGAGGATGAAGTCCTCTGTTGCAACAACAGCATCAGCAAATAGCAAGATAAAAGCTCTGTTATTCTGAAGATAGTGGTTTTATAACTTTGGACACTTTTGTGGTCAATTTTCAGCTAAATACAAAGTTTAAGTCAGATATAAATGCATGTAAACAACGAACCGAGATTAACATTTGATGTATAAAATTATGACCATCAGCTAAGCAATTAAACAAAAGCACCGTTCGCTGTCTATTTCACACATCCATAATGGTAAGCATTGTGTGTATAGAATATTCTTCATATCATTTTTGTTGATTTTCTTTAAGGAATGAATTCAATGCAAATAAATAGAGCTTTAAGCAGTTGATCAAAAGTATAACTTCATCTGATGCCATGCGTTTTACACTTAAGTGACAAAAAAGTTGAAAAAATCAGCTATCAAAATTGTAAGCAAAGAAAAAATAGATTTTTCATAGTAGAAATCAGCGATAAGCTTTTTAAAGAGTACATTGTAGTTAAACTTCAATCCATCGAGTGACTCACAAAAATTGGCAAACGATTTTATAAACACGAAAAGCAAAATAATATACAAGAACTATATGATTGCATATTTTAATCTACGAAGATTTACTGTTCTATTTATAACCATAAAAAGTATTGATAGTGTACCTCTCCATAATGTCTATTAAAATGAAAATCGGTCATTAGAGATATTATTAAATGATTTTGTCGTTAATGTTTATTACATCTATAATAAATGGACACAAAATAACTTTGCTATATTGCGCATCTGTGTAGGTCCTGTTTTAAACATTGTTTTGGTTAAAATCCTAGGTTTGATTACTTTTTGCTTTTTCGCGCTCTTTTCGCTACTTAAAGTTTGCCACTTTTTGTGAATTACCCAGCACATGCCAACAAAGCTGAGATCGACATACCTCGGCACTCTTCTGTAAATGTATCTTAAATAGAAAGAAAACACATGGCATTAGATACGAAGGTCATTGTATAAGTATGAAAAGGTCAAACATATTCCTGACGACCGGAAAGTGCCGTAAAGTGCCCGAATGTGCCGAAACGAAAACGGAGAACATCGACCGAACGCCAAATTTGAAACAAAAATTTATGATCACATAAAACACAATTGTACAGACTTAAAGCTTACTCTACGATTTTAATGTGTTGAAAAACGACTTTTGCAGTATTCTCCAAAACACTTATTGTATCCAATTCAATTTACTTTGAATTAGGTCGAAGTCATATTCTACAAATTCTGTTCATTGATATCCAGGATGCACTCGATTCAAGCTAATGAATTAAATATATCTTATTAAATAAACTATTCACTTTCAACAGCATTACATTTGGACAATGCGTTTACAATCTTATTGCTAAGTCATATATGGCAGAGCGTAGTAAAAAATCTAGCGTGCTTATTTTCAGAGAAATATGAATGAACGAGAGAGAAAGCATAAAGCTTATGATATTTACACAGATATAAGCGTGCGGACTAGTTTACAGCTTAGTTCAAGAAAGTGGCCTCTTATTTGAAGTGGTTGTCTTTATTGTTATGTTTGCTGAGAGAATTATTTTATAACTGATCAAAAACAGTCTTCAATTGCATATTAATCATTCCCCTGAACAGTATTATCTTTTATGACCATCTTTGTTTTTTTATTTTTTATTTACGATTTTGTCGCTCATAAATATTCTTAACACACGAGTACCATAATGTGAAAAATATTCTATTCTGACCGTCCTATTTGTAACACAAATCACCCATCTGTCACGTAAATAATTAAGACCGGTTTTAGTTAACCGGAAAATCTGGTTTTTATCCGCATCACGCTTAATAACCCCAACGCACTTAAATGAAACCAATACACAATTATTTAATCCAACTGAAACAAATACCCATACTGTTACCGGAACAAAAGAATTGGTCATCATTTTAAACATCAGAGAACATTGCTAAGAGAATAATTATTTCATGACTTATAAACATCCCAGACGAAGTCCGTCACATATTCTTGAGAAAAAATCCTGAAAAAGACACAATTCTTCCGTCTACTGAATAAGTCAAGTGCGCTATAATGTAAAAGCAAGTTTGACCCAATTTCATGAATAATTGATAGAAATACAAACATTTTCAACGATGTGTAAAGGAACAAAATAGTTGAATTTGCTAACCGCCTCATCTAATGACATGCAGTAACATGTATAGCTAGCTAACAGACTCATAAAATTGGTCGTGTTGTGTTTTATTTTCAACCTACAACATTCTACGAACTGAATATTGATACCTCCGCTTAAATCCACATAAAAACCATGTCAGTCCTGTAGACAAGGAGTATTGTTTGAGAAAGTTAGATGAGATATATATAAATAAAAATGTTGCTACTTTGCGGTACAATATTGGTTAGTACTTCACGGTATAAAATGAATTCTTGGTATAGGGATTTTAGAGTTTAGAGCGACTTTCTGATTAGTATATGTGATAGTGTGTATGATGTGGGTATGTTGGTATATGAAGTGTTGGTTTGTCGATATGGTAGTCTGTGTGGGACGGTGCAATGTCTCGAAAGCCGGGGGTCATTTCGTAACCTTTTCTGTTTCAAAGGTTTAAAAAATCCCAGGTGTGCACCTGGATGGAACCACCGACCTTCCGTAAGGAAATGTGTGTAGTACAGGCTGGGATTTGAACTCACAGCGGTGAGGAGCTAGTGATTACTAATCAGAGGCCATAACCACTCAACCTCGGAGGTCCCCGCAATAATTCTGAGTGTGACATTTCAAGGGAGTCTGTTCTTATTTTATAGTACATTTTTAAATTTTACATGTTTTGTACATACACAGCCCAGAGTTATACCGTCATATTCAGCCCAGACTTCCAGATAATTCAGTTTAAATTGTAATAAACTTCTAATTAAAATGTGGTACATATTTATAGAAATGACGAACAGATTAAATGTCATATATGTTTGTACACATAGGTTACGGTGATAACTTGTCTGTAGTCGTTGTAAAAGTTCTGATCTGTTCGATAGTAATGAAAACGAAAGTATGAATATGATAAACTTGCTATGGCTGATTAGAGTGAATGAGCTTTCGATGACAAAAAAACGTTGCAGCAAAATGTAGAAATTGATTAAAAAGAATTAGTAAGACAACTTGTAAAGCACAACTGCACTACATCGATACTATCAACATAATTTCTATCGATCAACTTAAAGAAAGAAGGCAACAAAACCAGAAAATGTAAGACCTAATTTAATTAACGTCTAAATTTAAGAAGAATATTCCTAGTTTTTGAACAAATTTAGCGATAGTTGGACCCATTTCGTACTCAATTACAGTCGAACATTTTTTTTTTATTTTCTACTTAATTTTGAGTATCGATTTTTTTACAACGATTACCTATCCTGTAATTTCTTCCAGACAGTTAGTGATATAATTGTGTAAGTTTTATAAGTAAGTGTTATAAGGTGCGTAGTAGATACAATGTATTTATTATATAGTATGAATAAATAATGAGTCCCGTAAAAGGAAGAAAAACGGGATAAAAAATACAAGACGAGAAATGACGAGACAATCACGAAAAATTACAAGAAATGGAGAAAAAGGGTTACGTGCTGTAGACAAAACAAAAAAAGTGAGTGAAAGACTTATCAAAAATGTTAAAAATTACTACAATGTGCAAATGTATTAAAAAAGATTTATTCAAATATTTCAGTTCACGGCATTCCAGCGGTAGCCATCATGATTGCAAAATACAACCAATCAACGCTGTTTATAATCTTGCATCAGATCTTTTCTTGTTTGATGAGAGAAAAAAAAACGATTTAAAGATTGTATTTTATGGTTTTATATAGACACTGACTGATCCAAGAGGCTCTGTGTCTAAAGGGTAACTTTTGCGATTAAATATATAAATCAACAAAACTTAATAACTTTCTAATTAAAAATTATGTCGAATGCTAATACACTAACAAATTTAGTTCAGGAACCAGTCGCAATGCCAAACTTCCATATGATTGGCTGAGCATATTTTGAAAATGGACCACTCATAGACTGGACTGCTACTTTCAAACATAATTTACATATGTTTACAAGAAAACCGGATACACAGTCTAAAATTGGATTAATCAAAACCTTAAAATGGAGGAAAATATGCACATTGTAGTTTTTTTGTAAAAGTAACAATTAAAAGAATATATTCACTCACCACCAACACCCCGGACGTAGGGTGAGGTTCCTGCAGGAAAGAGGGCGTGAAAAGAAAACACATACATGAAATAAACACATAATTTAACACATACATTATTTCATTCTTTTAACGTAGTTTAGACATCATTTATATCTAAAGCCGATATCGTGTAAATGATAATTACGTAATTCTAAAAGGTTCAGAAATAAATATATACACAAGGGTACGTTGGGGGTCACATTTCGTAGATACAGAGGCTATACATTCAACCTGTAAGGTTATCATTATTATCTCAAATACTTCATCATACAACTGATGAATAAATTTACATGTGATAAATGTTATATTCAGTCGAATATTTCTGTATCTTCCGCATAATCGAGATGGTATCTCGATAGAAATCTTAAAAAGAACATGTCAATATGAAAAAAATGAGGACACATGTTTGGCTCACATTGACTTCAAATGGCCCTAACTAAAGGTCGTATATATGAAAACATGCCGAGAGTAGCTCTGTGGATATCATAAAACAAATGATTTGGCATACAGTGTTCCTCACTCATCATGATTCAAACATATTTGATTCACTGAGTCCACATGGCTGAGACCAAAATAATACAATCTTATGTTGAAACAAAATTTATTCACCATGGCCTCTGACTGATTTCGGTTTCTTGTAAAAATATATTTTTCTACAAGAAAAAGGTATAACAACTGCCCATTCTTCTCACTACACTAAGTTAAATTCATAATCGGCCTTATCATTCCGTTCAATTACCTATCAGTAAGTTAGACCTGTTGAAGTGTTCGCGGAATGTTTTTAGCATTTTTCACGATCATCAGAAAAAAACGTCGAGCCGCTTGCCTCGTTAATTATGCATTTCTCCGAAGTTTGGCGGAAATTGTTGATAAGATTTCCGAGGAAGGTAGACAATTAATGAAAAGGGGTGTTACCAAGCAATGTAGAACAACAGGAATTCTAACAACTAACATGGATATAAAAAAAAGATTTTAAACAAAATTAATACTTCCGGTAATGAAAGCAGATACACAGTAGCCGAGTTGAAAAGTTCTTCACAGAGAAGTAAACAATAGAAACCTTTCACAACAAAATCAAACATAAGCGAATAAATGACAAAGCAATGAAATCAGCGCTTTCGATGCAATTACCATGAGCTGTCGTCTGTCAATGTTCCGCCAATTATCAACAGACAAGTAGCCAATAATAAATCGATAATATTGACCACGACGTTGGCTTATTTATAATCGTGACACAGAATGGTGATAATCAAAGGTTTTGTACATATTTCTCACAATAAGGTCATTAATGAAGGTAAGTGACTGCGACATATTATTCACTAAATGACGCGAGAATTCTATTCTCTTGATATGCAAGCATCTATATGATACCATACGATCGATATCAGCTGGCGCTTTCAATATGGACCAAGTAACTATGGCAACATATTCAAGCTGTTATGTTGAAATCACGACGGGTTTAAGTAACTTTACCTAGAGTTATAGCTTTTTGTGACGAAGTTTAAAACAATAAATAAAATCGTTCATGGAGACATTTGATAATAGTTCGTTAATTAACATAACGGTGTGGGGGTAAAAATCTCCAAAGAAAATGGTTTCTAATTCGAAATCTACATCAAACTGTTCATGTACATTCCTTGACGAAAACCCGAATGTCAAACTTTGAAAAGTGCATTTCATTAATTATATATATATATATTTAGCCCTTTCACCGAGTAAAAACCATGTTTCAAAATTACAAACAGTATAATGTTATATTACACGTATAATACGTGTAATATAACATTACACGTATAATACGTGTAATATAACATTATACTGTTTGTAATTTTGAAACATGGTTTTTACTCGGTGAAAGGGCTAAATACTGAAACTGACCAGGATCGGTAGGATTATTTCGCACCGATTTATATACTCTCTGGAGAGATGTTGCTGATATAATAATGGACTTCCTTCGGTGCATAGCGGTAAAGCAAGTATTATATATCTCCCTTCAGTCAATGTGAAGTGTTCACATTGATAAGAGGGTCCTTAGTTTGTTCTGTAGAAAGCACCAGACAAGCGTGGTTCTAACGCGTTGTACGTTTCAAACAAAAGAATATATAATCGCTTTCACCTTTTGCGGATGGATTAAGAACAGTCCCGAATGACTAAAAATGATTTTTATTGCACTCACAAAAATGCAATTATCTCATTATTAAGTTGAAATACACAGAATAAGTGGACACTGGTAGGATGATTGTGACATCGTTAAATTTCACAACGCTTCCCACGTCGTAAAATCATCTGCCGTTAAATGTCACAATTTCATGCATTCTATTCCGCCGTTTACTGTAGCAACCCCACCTGTGTTTTCAGGGAAAACTGCAGGCATTTAATCAGATTCAGACGCTAAATGATATCATATCAAGAAAAAAGATGGGCCTACCCATCTGGCTGAGGCATTAACAGGCAATGTTGCGACAGTTTACGAAAAGTGCGACTTTTCACGGCGTTGAAACATTTTACGGTGCTACATTGTTGATATTGAAGTGTTTAGTAAGAGAACTTTTATTACATAACTCTAGACATTCTGGGACCAGAAAATGGAAACATCGTCATTCAAATAAATTCCAAACGCAGCATTTTATAACATGAAATAGTCGGAGTAAAATTTCAACATTTCCCAGTTAAAACCGTGCATAAACCTTTTCATAATTCATAATACAAAACAAGCTCTCCAAAGCGACACCCTTTTGGAGAAGCAAAATTATGTTGTTGATGAGAGGTTGTTGCTCTAGAGAGCTTAAATTAATAGTTAAATCGAACAGAGGGAAAATCATGCTGTTGTTGAAGGAAGGTTGTTGCTCAAGAGAGCGCCGCTCTGGAGAGGTTGCACTGTACCAAGACATTCACCGACATTCTATCAAAGACAGCACATGAGGATCACACTGATCTCCTAACAGCATTAAGCAACGGATAACTGATTTTCTACGAAATATAGAAACTCATTTCTGTTAGATAGTACACATTATAAAAAGTAAAATTTATGAGCATAAAGAATGTAAAAGCTGTTACTACAACATTTGGATGGATCTTCAGAAAAACGTATCAAAGAATATCAAAGAAATATGTGATTATTCAGAGCATAAATAGTGATACAACATTCTCATATTTTTCATATTCAAACATTTCAGAAACGATTTTGATTTTAAACGTTACAAACCCCTTTAAAAGACTTTCGGAATTTTCCAGTAACAAGATTTTCTTACATAATCTGAAGCCTAGACCCTGATAACAGCGCAAAAGTGAACGAATCCATTTGTCTTGAATTACACGTCCTAAGATATCATTTGTCGTAAGTAGATATATTGATCGCCATTCAGAAATGATCAAAAAAGTCACCAAAGTTGATTATTCGTGGCTTTATATAGCCAGAGATGAATGTCAGTATAATTTAAGAATATTTTTCATCGAAGAATTAGTAGGTGACGTAGATAACATTGATGACATGACTGAAGATATAAATATAAGGGAACCTCTCAAGTCTAGGTAACTGATAAGAAAATCACCATAATCATGACATATTTGTCGCTATCGACTTTTTATCCAATCCCGTGCTTTAAAAATCTTGACTAGAAAAATAACATTCTAGGGTCCGCAAACCCTCTAATCTAGACATTTCATCAGTTCCGAACGAGCCCGTTTGTAGTGTAGTGACTAGTCAATGGTTTGACTGCTTCATAATAGGGTCTTATAAAGATTTCAACCAGTTGAAAAGTGTACAGTAAAATCGTGTATGAATCATTTTATAAACTGTAAAACCTCCATATAAAGACCACCTCAGCAACCAAATGAAATTATCTCAAAACTGAGCTGGTCTCATTATCAAGTTGAAATATAGAGGAATTATTGAAAACTAGACTGAAATGGTTATACTGATGTGGTCTTAATATTGGAGTGGTCATTAAAAAAAGGTTGTACATTATACATTGCATAGTGGGTTTTAATGAAATCGAAACGCCGCTTTCTTTTATTGTGCTCTTTATCCAAATATATATGTATATATATATATACATATATATATATATACTGATGTATCAACAAGACTGTTTTCGACTAATCCTTTGCCAGTTGATCATAACATATTGAGCTTCATGTGACACTAAATTGGGACAACATAATTTAACCGAATTTCTCAGACATGAATTGTCAATCTCAATTTCCTCGCTGCTAAATAGATGCCTTAGGATAGAAATACATTGAAGCAAAGAACAAAAACTAGTGAACAAACGATTTTGACAATCCTTCATTCATTAACTCTTAAAACTGACTATCAACTGGAACATTTTACTTACAGTTTATACGTGTACATACCAATGCTTCTTTGTTCAGAACAACATAAAAATACTTAACTTAAAATCACGCCAAGTCTTAGAATAATAAGGTCGTAGACAAGGCCAGAAGAAATACACACTTTTTACGGTTACTTGGCCACCAAAAATAGGATAGATGGGTCGCAAAAAACTTCTTTATTTTATTTCTTAACATATCTCTAGTACTGTGAACGTACGATTCGTACCAAAATATTTCCGTACTTCAGATTTCGCTATCAAAAACTTCGCCAAAAAGTAGGGTTCGACGGGTAACCAAAAACACGACTATTTTTTCCGGCCTAATTAAAGCGGAACACCTCTGGTACGAGAATCATCTTAATTAATACCTATTTGTCGATACCGGTTTATTATTTATTGAATATTTTCCGTAAAAAGCATTATATGATTTTGTCAACAAAAAATTTCTTATATGGAAACTAAACATACCCGGACTTATTCTTCGGTCCGGAAAAGTCCGGATTTTAGAGATTCATTTCAATATACAAATTCACACCACTAACGTCTTAACATCGACTTGTAGGTCGATTGTTGGAGTGAGTTAAATAGTTGTAAATTCTAGTATATCTAATTTTGTAAATCTGAATATAATAACGGAACATAATATCAAGAGCATCGACACACTTAACTCGACATATTCCGACAAGATCGTCATTTCCAAATAATGGTACAAAATAAGATGCACATACAATAACTGAAAACCTGGTACAATATCGCCACCATCATTTAACAGATCAGTTGTTTACAACAATTGTTAACCACATGCACACTTTGGAAACCAGCCACTTCAAGTGTCTGGTCTCATCCTTATAAACATAAATATCTAATAATAATATCCGAAAATATGTTACGTCCGACCATCATGCAATTATTATTTATATGCATCAAGTTCATTCATCAATTAAAGCATCGCGGTTTCATCGCTTCTTAGAAAATTAGTTGCTACCGGTTACTAGGGTAATCGTTAAGGAGAAGTCAATCTCCTACGTACGAAAATCTCAAGATATTGTCAGTGGAGATGATGCTTGTGGTTGTTATATTAACCCTAACGGGTGAGTATTTCGTACGATGTGTACGAAATGACCTGAGCAGACGGTACACCAGCATTCACCAAAAAACACATCAAACATCTAGTGGAAAAACTAGTTCTAGTATTTATCAAATGGTTGATGTAAACTTCGTGTGAATCAGTGTCTTTTAGTTCTTAACTTGAAAGCCAGATAAAAAGGTTAACTTTATATAAACCATGAGAGATAAAAGGTACGCAGTTCGACGCCTTTATATTTGTGTCTTTATACAGTTAAATGTTCAGGGATTTAAAAAAAACTTTGCAGTTGGTATAAATAGGATGTTCTGATTGTAAATGTGGCTTAAAGCTTGTTACAAAAGTATCGAAATATACTAAGTAAAACTACGATATTAAGATCTATTTCGTGACTTTTAAAAATTGGACATGATAATGAGGCGGGGACATAATCTAAATAAAACAGAAAATAGTAAACTTTTGAAAACCAGCCCGAAAAATGAACGATCGTTATAATACAATGGTTGTATTACTGAAGTGTTCTCCAAATATGGTTTCATTGAGGCTAATAGTTTATGTCAATATAAAAAGCCAAACATTGTTAAATGCATGTATGCCATTTGTCTATTTCCATAAAAATGTACCGTAAGTGTAGCTATAAATCATTGACTAATATCCTAGTATGACCTTTAAATGTTGTTCCACATCAAATTCAATTCGTAATTCTCGCAAATTAGATTGTGTGAAATGTACGAAAAGTGTATAAAGACCAGTACAAGGTCGTATTCATTACATTTAACCAGCCACATGGCGAGCCCCTTAATTTGAGAGGATGTATAGTAAATTGCCCGTATCATTGTTGATTATTTGATGAGTTGAAGTATATCAACCCTGTCGTAAGTTCGTACACAGAAAGAGAAGAATATGCGAAGAGTTAAGGCATGAAATCTCGTGTCAGACACAAACAAGTACATGTACTGTGCATGAAATCTCGTGTCAGACACAAACAAGTACATGTACTGTCTAATCTGCGTTAATGAACGCTTGTCAACAAAACTTAAGTCAAGTCTAGATTCAGATCTAAAAAAATATTCTAAAGATACCAGATTTGGATTCTCACAGAGGATGTCTATATACATATATCTGACCGTATGATTTCGCGATCAAGCTGGAATAGGACGGACTGGTGGAATCTTAGACAGTATTACATATTTCGGTGAATTTACGGTCACATGCTTTACCCCATTGGATTCATAAAAATATTTCAGTAAAACTGTACTCGAAGATCATCTAAGTATTAAAACTACCTCACAATGATGCGGACCGGCTTTCAATAATTCCGTTCATTTTTACTTTGATAGAGGGAGAACTTCAACGTTAAAACCGCTCATCGGTCTCAAAGATAGTGTTCATATGGTGGCTTTAAAAGTATTTCAATTTATCTCAGAACAACAAGACAGTTCTTTGTATACAAAGGTTAGGAATTTTCATACATACTGATTTATTCATCTAATTCATTATATATACAACATATACTGAGCTGTAAACGAATGCACTACAATAAGACAAGTCTGTAAGTTCTCTTATATATAGTTTCCATGGTAACCTAATCATTATTAGACAAGGTGGAACTAGTTAAGAATCGAGTTATGAAGATGGTTCGTGCTTCGATTTTACAACACAAAATTAATATCATTGCGGTTGGTATGGATAGTGTGTTAATACAGAGATTTGACGAGTTGTTGAATAAGAAAAAAAAACGCAAAACATTAGAAGCAAAAATCTCTACTTTACAAATTTATTTTTGCTTTTACGTGACATTGTTTATTTTCAAATATTTTTTCAGCTATATACCGCGACCGGTTCACCTAACCAGTTTTCCTGGACTGTATACTAACCAGTACTAACTTACCCTTCCACAAGGAGCCAGTAACTTTTCCATATATGGAGCAAAATCGACGTTTTTGTCAAATTTTCATAGAAGGGTATGACACGCCGCGACCGGGATTTGAACCCGGATCGCCGGGTTACAAGTCCAGCGCACTAACCACAGGCCCACGGTCGCGGGTTTACAATTTTAACAATCAACTATTCAAACTGGGAGGTACCAGAATTTCAACGAATTGCACTGGATTTCTACAAAAGATACCATAACACTAAGGCTTTACTGATGAATCTTATTTCATACGACATGATTTAGAAGATATTTTAAAATACAAGTATCGTGATTATTAATCATTATATAAAACTATAATAAAAGTACGGAACCCCTAAAGTGACATTCTACACTTATAATTTAACTTGTAGCATTCTTACCAATGACACTTCAGTGATATATGGGGATAAGTTTACTTTTAACTATTGGTTTTAAATCAGAAATGGCCTGTTAGTCCACATTACGCTAACAGCTATCCGTACATATCATCCGACTTATCTTTACAGCAGTGTAATGTTACAAAATTATACAGTATGAACAAATATCGCCAGATGAATTAATTAGATGAATAACATAAGACTAACATCAGACTAATTTGTCTGATGTAATTGAATTTCAATTATTCTAAAAATGTAATACGTTGCGTTAAATTTGTCTTGATATGAGATCAACAACGCATGAAAATACTGAAATACTGTGAATTTTCATTACATCAAGTGGTCGTAGTAACTGTACGTCACCGTATTACAAAACCTGTAAATAAAGACAACCCTAGGGAGAGAAACAGAACGACCATCATACACAGTTGACCTTAATTTAGATGTTCATCTTCCCTTTAATCAATGCACGTGAGCTTAAGAGTGAACGTTGTTTACAGGTGGCCGTTAATGCGGGTTTGACTATAATGAAAAGACAATGAAATATTTCCAAGAATGTAATTCTAACCATTGCAGTACTTAATTACTTGGCAACGACCATTTACATAAGAAAAAAAAGTTATTTATGTGATTAAGGATCAACTTGACTGAGGCATATACCAGTCTTTAAAGTGCGTGACGGCAAAATACCGTCAGCTATCACCCATGTGACACGTATGGAAGATTTTATTACCCTCGTGCACGAGGCGTTCAATATCTAGCAACGTGCATAATGTCAAACTTTTGTTCGTCTCGGAATAATTTCATGCACCAAAAGACCCATACGGTGAGAATTAACAGAAATAATACATCGAATTATCAATGATTTATAGACCATGGCTGCACGCGAGCAATTGATAACAGCAAATAGACAAATACCGAACTAGTAACACTTCCCTCATTGATTAATAGAAACGTGAGGAATGAAGCTAAAATTGGATATCACCTAAAACAAAAAATCTGATTTTGAACATACATTACGCCAGATAATGACAGACAAATGATCGAGAGATTACACTTTGAGAAATGTTCTTTTAATCTTTTTGCACTTGGTACAAGAGACAAAATGGTAGAATCTTGATACATCAATGCATAATACTGTCCACACCTGCTTATATAGACCATACGTATGGAGTACATAGTACTTACATAATATTATAACGATTAGGAACTAATTTACTTGTCTTTATCAGAAACACAAATGAATGCAATATGTGACGCATGATCTCAGTGAATTGTCTCCCTTTAATGGATGACGTCATAGTGTATTTAATATGTATTTAATTCCAATTACATTTTAACACGATCAAACTAATCAAATGACATTCGTCCTCCAGGTCAAGTTCATTACAAAATGCACAAAACGTTTGTTTCTGGGAATTTACTGAATACCTACAAATATGGATTTGTACAATAGTAGTCTGAGTCATAATCCGTAATTCAAGGCATTAACAGAAGGCATATTGTTTGAAGTACATGTATTTTCTATCAAGGATACGTCTAATTTTCACAGTCACGCGTTTGTTGAACAAATGCCACTCTTACAAGCATTCATTATTGAATGCATAAACAAAAGCTCTTAGGAGACCAAGCGTATATTTCGTCTCATACATGTACATCCAAGTATGCAAACCTGTGCGAACACGTGTGAACATAAACATAAGCAGTATTTTAACTATGCATTTGAATTTCAGCTTTACAAATTTACTGCAATATAAGCTTGTTTGGCAGACTTAAGTTTGAAACCAAACGAGAGCTAGAATATGCTTTTGGGAGGATTTTATTCAAGGTCAAACGTTTGCTGTTTATAAACGAACTCGACTCAACGACCGGAATGAATTAAAGATTATTCTCAACACTGAAATAATTGTCCCTTAAAAGTCAAAGACATGAATTGCAACACTTTAAATTAGCCTCCAAATTTCAACACTAAGACTCACGTAAGTAAATTTTAAGAAATTACAATTTAGAGTCATTGTAAGTAGTAGCAACTATATATTCTGTATTTAAGTGTCTGGGTTCGTTGATATATTATCATCCTTAAAATTCGAAAATAACGCATTATTGACAGTTATGTTAAGATCTAAAATATTTCACTAGTTAGTAAGCGCGTGCTTTTCAATTGATGAACGAAACGGAAGTAGACAGTCTGGAGCGACTTCCGACGGAAGTGAATATTCTAGGCAAGTCTGGAAACATGTATAATTTTCTCCTTGCATTAAAAGATAAGTTTATGTACATTGCTCCGAATGAAAATTATTTAGATGATTTCAATAATGTGGCTAGAATTTTTATAATATAGAATCCGGCCTTACCATTTCGTGTGATCGTGTAAATGACATTGTCATTGCAATATCATCCGAACGTTTGCAATTCTAGATTAAGCATACTGTTTGCTGAGTGCTATACAGCTAGACATATCAACAGATACCACATTTTAAAAAGCTAAATAGTAAAACCAGTTAGACATTGAATATATCTTAAAAGCGATGTTTCAAACGGAAAATAAATATTACACATATTTAACAATTCTGAACGAATCGTTTGTCTCTGTGCACTAATCAATTAATTTTTGTATGTACAGACGTAGAGTCCTTTTTTCAGACCGACACTTTTTCCTGCGAATTATTCCCAACATCAAATCAGGGGATGTAATTCGCATGTTCTATTATCAATTTCTAGATACAAGGGTTACATTTACGACGAAATTGTCGACAAAAATGCTTAAATTTTCATTTTTAATTTTGTTTAAAAAACCTGGGATTTATTCGTAATAGCCATCAATGTTCATGCTTCTTGCATCAATTTTCATTATACCACAGCATTGTACAAATGCTCGTGATATCTTAAACGACAGCATATTGGTTCCCGAATACGAAGCATAAAATCTGTGGACAGGAAGGGTCAATGGAAACCAGTTTATCGCCTTTCCATTTGCAAACACAATTTTATTATGCGGGGTTACTTTTCTTTCTGTTTAAAACACCAATACAAAAATCAAACAACATTGACGTTTGGATTCATGATTAATGAGAATCTAACTAGTTTCTGGGAGGTCACGAGGTACACTTTTGACAGGTGGGATTTCTCTGAACCTCTCATTTCCGACAAAATTCATAACATCATCAAACTTTATTGTATTCAGGTGATACATAAAATAACTCAAATACAGTAACAGTATGTGATCATGTATATTAATTATAAATTTGTTTAAGACTTTGAAATTTTTGTCTGGCTCACAACTCATAAAACGAATTACATGTATATTGAACATGATCCATTTCCGAAAAAAATCAAATTTGATTAAGAGGGAATTGCATACATGATTAAACTTAGATTATCAAAACTCAGATAGAAATAGTAACAGACAACATTTTAAATCAATCACACGAATTTTTGTAATCAACTATCTTGAAGATATCTCAGGGATTGGAATTTAGGTCACACAATTTTACAAGAACGTCATGGTGGCAGTGAAAATGTGTGACCTATAAAACATAACGTTATATTACGCGGATTTCTTAAGACAGAACACAGGATGGTCGGATATTTACTATCCACTTCATAGAATATGGCCCTTCTTTGACGAATAATAAAAGGACAAAGTACGCCACAAAGGGAATGTCGTAAAATTCTGATAAGTCAATGTCGTAAAACGGGCAAGCTCATACAAACTCATCGACATAATAGAGATTCTGTGTGTATTCTCAGAAACAATTAACTAATTGTCGATACTAATACTACATTATCTTCTGTCGAGGGTCTGCTCACACATATAATTAGTTCATTATGGAAATTGCGTTACAGTAGAACTCATACAGCGGTCATGAAATGGATAAAAGACATACTAAACGATATCGTTGGTAAGAATAAATCCGGACAAAAATCTATTTTAGTGATTACAATGTTCTCTTGCTCGATCGACAAGTTCGTTTTAGTTCAGAGGATTCATTGCCTACATTTGTATTTTGGCTTTGACAACAGTTGGTAATCACACAAATAACTCGCTAAAATGATATATTTTCGTCATTCACCAGCAATAGCAGGCAAAAGATTTCAAAACCAATAAAAATAATAAACAAAGAATTATTTTAAGTTTTTTTTTAATTTTAACACAGGCCTTCATACCCAATTATGTCTATGAAACGAACCCTTTTATAAGAAACCCAACCAGTTTATATTTTGGAACAATGTGGTGCAAAATATCAAGCAAAAATAATTAGTTTTTAACAAAAATGAACATCGATTTATTAGAACATTTTTTCTGTCTGAAATAATCAGATTGCCGGTCACGTAATGAAGTATTATCACTTACAGATGCCACAATAATGATTAACTGCTGTATCTTATACCCGGGCTTATCAGCACATTATTTACATAAACATCGCATAGAGTGATAAAGATCTTTCCTTGTAGGCCACACAATCGGTGGTATATCATCCTGGACTGATTGTAATGTACCTTGGATGCTTAAATATCTGTATTTATTACCCTGCAACTGTTATCTTATATGATATGCATCTCAAACAACAAGTTATGGTACATTAACAAGAGAGTTCCAGGATGATTCTTAAGTCCGGTTTGAGCTAAATTTTAGCGTTACTCTGTCAGTTGTGTATAAAGAAGGGGCTCTGATGAAACGATACATTTTATACCTGCTTCGTGAAAGGTATATAGTCGACAGAGCAAGGTTGTTCAAACTAATGATTATTGATTGATTGGTGTTTTAAGTCCGTAAAGCCGAAACGGTGCGAATTGTTAGTTCCAATGCCAGTTCGGCTTTGGCATTCAAGGAAAATAATGAACGCGAAGTCCGGATATTCAAGTATAGTTTAGAGCCTAATCTTTAATAGTCTTTTTCTCTCCAAATGAAATACCGACAACAGTAACCAAATAGGTCTAAACTGATATTAAATTGTACACATGACTGTAAACTGCAATATTCAATGTATAGATTTGGACACCAAAAAAAAACATCATATACTATGTTCTGTTGCCTGGAAATTTAGATGAGAATGCAACTTCGACTGTATTGGTAATATAACGCCTTAAATTACAACTATGAAAGCACATTGCAGGGTTAAAGTGCAGCACTCCTAGACTGGACGTTTGAAGCCAGTTTGGCAGTACACAGTCAATAAACAGATCATTCGTCCCAGCAGTGTTTCGTACATTGAGTACGATATTCTCGTGTGGTACATAATTAGATAAAGAGAGAACATTCATTAATTTAGATAATGGAGCAAGTCTCATGGTGACGTATTGATATTTTAAGACATGCATGTTTAACAAATTGCTATCAGCGAATATTTGGTTCCGAGCACAAGCAGACGGACATTTATTTGTTAAAACTTCACGACATAAGAAGCATTTATATGCAAACACAGACGTTACACACATTAAGAAATTGTTAATGGTGGTAAAGGTTTGTGTCTGAAAAGACTTGTGAATCCCATGTGACAAACCTTTGACATCTAAATTTTAAACTAGACGAAAGGATTGACACTAATGTAAACTATACGCAGACGATCAGCGATAGTGTGATATGGATTTTTCAAAAGTATATATCTAGAGTGTAGGTTTCTATACATATTTGAATTGGAAATGTTTTAAACTAGCTTCACCCATCCTTTCGTCTGAATCTTGAGGTTATAAGCCTCTGCTTTAGGCAGAAAATCGGCTGATGACCTTCACAAGCATTGGGTACAATCGCTTTCGTCAATGTTCTTCCATACTCAGGAAAGTGTACTGTTTAAAACATTGACAAATTGTAATGCATCAAGACCATTTGACCAATTTATTGAAACAACATTAAAGAGATGTATTGCGCAACATGGATATCATAGAACAAATGGCGTAAATTAATACTTAGTAAAAATCAACAGCATTTATCAATTTTCCAGATGATCACTTCAAGTTACGTGACATTCTCGAGAACTCTGCTTCCTGTCACGTGATATGCACGAAGAGGCCACTTCCTATCACGTGACACGCTCGAAAATACCACTTCCCTTCACGTGATACGCTCGGGGACGCAATTCGCTTCATATTGACATACCTCGAGGAGATCACGTGATACGCTCGTAATTATAACTTTCAGTCACGTGATGCGCTCAAGGAAACCACTTCTTGTCATAAGGTATCCGTTCACATTGACAATGGTATTTATTAATTTTGACGTCGTATCTATTTGATAAAAATACCAATTCAAGCAAATAAATATATGTGTTTTCTCGCGAAGGTACGTGATATGCGCATGTTATCTTTTTCAGCCTCCATCATTCTCATTTACGTCAAATTCTATCACAGAAAACCATTGTTTGACAAGACAGGCAAGAAACTTACGCTACAGTGGTTTTATCTTCTACACAGACTTCCAGAAAAGAAAACATATGTTTGTCAGAATGATTCGTTTTGAGGGATGTTCTAAATATTGTAAGAAAACAATGAAATGTAACATATAATTATACGATTATTTACCTCAACATTTTACATTACCGCTATTTATTAGATGTGAATTTCCGAATCGTCTCAGAATGGACGATGTATTATTTTTCAATTGAAGAAAGATGTTATAATGTTAGTTCATATATTAGTAACCTCATATCACAAATGCCGATGATACTTTATTAACGACCCTCGTATTATAACAGAACAGAACATATTGCACGAACAACCAACGGTGAAAATGGTAGTTAATACTTGTGGTATTAATTATAAACATTATCATGGAGGCTGCCTAGCTTTAATCTAAACAACAGAGGAATATCTACATGCAGAGAAAGCCGTGAAAACAGACAGCACAGCACAGAGAGCTAACACAACAATGCTTGAAACGTTTATACTAACTTTTGGCACGCGATTGTAACTGTTTCAGGTAAACTGAATATAACAGAATTCTGGAGAGAGAAAAAAATTACTCGGTATTTCTAGAGAAATATTCTGGCAGACTGAAGTAGGCATATTGACGGGTAATCACTTTGACCTCATCCAACGGGGACGACGAAAATAAATCGAGTTTTTTTCTTTAATATCATTTTTTAAGTAAATTCAAATATCGGGAGTAAAAATGCGTTGTTCACAGTTTGAAATGGTTGTGTCTTGTTATTTTTATTTGCCTTCTAAGGTTTACGCACTTCTCACAGGTTGTTCACGCCAATTAATCTAGTGTGGGGGTTGGTGAGTTTGTTCGTAGGTAGGTAGTTATGTGGGTGGATGTAAGTAATTTGATTATCAACATGTGGCGACCTCATTATTCCATGTACACAGTCAAATAAAAACTCAGGTCTAGCAACTGTATATTGGTTCAAGTCAAATAATAAAAAAATATCCGTTCCAATATGAGCCCAATCCGGACGAAGCGAGAATAATAACAAATTCTATCGAAGTGGGTTTCGTAAGAACAAACCATGACAGATGTTGACTTCGAAATATCATCATGTTGCTATGCAACGTAAAAATGTTTGCAAGCTTGGGTTATTCGAGGGCAGCTTTCCAGTCTAAAGTCGACAAACTAACATCACGATATCGTTTTTCCTTGAACTGTATTATCTATTTCACGGAACTTGTGACAAACATTTTAAATACCGTGAGAAAGTCCATTTTTCTCGTCGACCAATTGGTATCGGCTGCTTTTCAGAATCCCGTCAAACGAACGTGAAAATATTCCAGTACTTCCGGTGGTGAGGTTAAATTCCAGTTTGTCCGTAAATGTTCCATTCACGTGACAGATTTTTAAATCTCGAGAGATTTCAGACTTAGAACATGATTAATACAAACCTAAAGGATCATTAATTATTTATAAGGTATTGTGGTTGAATCTGAAGCATTACTACAACGGATGATTAATATGTTAACTATGCGAGGCATAATTATTTACACGACCGACACACAATGCACTTTAACTTTCACGGAAAGAAGAAAAACTGGGTATACCAGAGTTTTGACCAAATCTATATTTACGTATAATTCTAAAGTTGTCAACAAAACGACGATTTTTGGTTGCTTTTGAATAATAAGGCAATGACCCTATAAAATGAAAGTGCGTGTACAAGAATAAGAAATATGAAATTTTATTTATAACGTGTCATCTGAGATTTTTCGTTTAAGCTTTCCTTTTTGTTGTTATATACATCTGCTGACCCTTGTAGAGAAGAATGTTGGTCATATATGCCCCTCGTAAATTATGGTTTATGTCTTCAGAATTATAATCAAAGTAAAGATGTTTTCGATATGATTTCTATTATCAGATGGTAAACAAATACACTAAAATATTCGTGTTACGCAACGTGTGGGTCGACCCTTTCGTAAGAAAGTTTGAATGCTATCGTAAAAAAACTTAAATAATATCCAACAGTGCATGATGATAAAGAGGGCCAGGTGGGATGTTTCAAAATTGCTATTATCGCAGTTCAATGACCTTCGCAAAAATCACGATGTGATACAAAATAATTGGTCAAAAATCATGTTATACTGAGTAATTGGTCAAACACATTTTCTCCCACATATACTAAACAAATATGAGTCGTTAGCTGACGTTTAACCATAAAATGTCATATAATCATGTAATCAATCAACTTCGAACATTCAAAGAACATTTATGCTCTTAACGGACAGATATTTAGAAAATTGGACAGAAAAAAATAATAATAAACGAGTGTTGAATTTTAGGTTCTCCTCCCTTGGACTCGTGTCTCACGGTTGTGTATGATAGAGACAATATTAATATAATCATTTCTTATAGAATGTCCAGTAATATATATTTGAATTTACTGAAAAAGTAGAATTTTCCAAAGTCAGTTTCTAAATCTTGATCAATTTTAAACAGGAAGTTCATAACACGTGATGCCTGATTGGCTCGGAGTATAAGCTCAAAAAGACCAATGACTACACTGCTTTCTAATACTGGTTTCTCAATTCGACTCTTGCAACATCGCAGTTGATTGGTTAGTTCAAAATTTAATCTCACATTAATCAATGATGAAGGCGTATTCTGATAGTGATATCTATAATCGACCAGGTCAAGTCAAAATGTATTTATTGCCGGGGTAGTTGTATAATATTAGCCCTAAAACAAGGCCCTGAAGCATTGAGACAAGAAAATCGACAATCATGATATTACGTAACCTTGAGACCAAATTATTCAGACATGTGTTGTTAAATAATCCTAGACTCTTAACATGTGGCGGCTAGGGAAGACCTGATGATTAATTATCATAACACTAATCATATGTCATTGTGATAATTATCATCCGCCATGATAACATGATAATTGATCAGCATATGTTAGTCTGGTAAACATATGGGAAGATCCTACACGCATGTATGTATTATATATGTGGTGTATGAATATTTGAGGTAAGGCATTTACCTGTATTGCCAATGAATACATATGTTTTATACGAAGCCGCTAGATTCATATCCTGCTGTAAGGCGAGGCAATATTTATAATGTATATAAATACGTATGTACATGTATATATCTGCTAAAACAGTGTCAGATGATGTACGTATAATAAATTAATTAAGCAATGTACTAATTGCTAACATAGTTTATTTGTCATAATGAGAACAATGTATTTATGTATAACATAGCGTCCTTGATGATGTCTACAGTGAAATACGATTAACAATGGTTACACAAAGATTTTTTCAGACAAATTACTGTAAAAAGAAAATCTAAACGTCAAGACCTTGTTATGAAAATATACTGATGTAGACCCCTAGAATGTTCTTAAAGCTTCATTTATTTTGTACGTTTGTGTCTTAATTTATTCAATCAAAATTAGGATCCTGCTTCTGCACTTCTTTCAGTATCCAAAGTTTAATTTCGTTTCCGACCTTTTAAGGGTTACCGCTTGGTAAATAGCCCCAGACTATTTTTAATCTGAACATCTGAACACTCATCTGTGTCTACTCGGGACAACTTGTAACATTCATACAAGACAGTAGCTAATTTTAATTCCATACAAAATGATTATTGATATCTGGTGTTGATATAAAAGTTCATTGAAAAAATACTGAGTCCATACTTTAAAAAGACTAGAAGCAAACTTTTATGATTTGTTTTACGAACCGACGAAATATGTACAGTAGATTGTAATAATTATAAACCTGTATATGTATAATTCAGTCCTTGTGATCATACAGTATAAATATGTTGTACAGTATAAACCCTGAAAACCGGACCCTTTCCGAACTGTACCAGAAGTCCGCTTTTCTGAGAATTCCGGTATTCAGAGAAGTATTGACTATAGAAAAGAAAAGAAATGGGACTTGAAAAAATCATCCAAACTCCGGTTTTATGTATTATGTTCCTGTTAAGTAGTCAAAATTTCATAAGAATGTAGCTGAACTGTATTTTCCATTCAGACCTAATGTACGTTGGTGAATGACGCGAAATCCTTAAATTAACAATTTGTAAGTTTTCCTTTCAGTGTTTGTTCAGAGAATTATCTGAAGTTGAAGCCGTGGAAAATAAACCTCACAAATCAAGAACATCGTTTTTTTTTCAAGTATTAATACAATTAAGATCACTACTTGACATGAAATATGTTGTTTATATCATTACCAAATTCCTAAACATTAACATCATTGCGCAGTATTTCATAATAAAAGAACATTAGCAAAAATGTTGTTAGAAATTTTACCAGCGGTAACTGTAACAGTCATAATTTCTAATCTCGGGGCGGCGTTGGGGCATTAAAACAATTAGTAATACACGTGTTAACTCTTTTAACTCAATTAAATCATCATGCCCGACTCCATTCATTCATTAAATCATAAAAAACGTCACGTGATCAATGTCTAAAAAACGAGGCCTTAAAGTGTTTTATCAAACAGTTGAGGGAGATAGAATATTTTAGCATTCACAGGAAAAGCCGGACCAAATACCGATAATTTCAATCTTATCATCAGGTCGACACTTTCCGGTTATGAAGAGAAGGGTCGATAATGTTTACATAAATGCAACAAGGATATCTAAAATCAGGCTGTTCTGTTTTGACAATAATGACTGACTTCCATACGTTTGTATTTATTCAGTAATTATTGAATATTGATCGGTTATGGCTAAAGTCCATACTATACAAACCCGTAACACAACTGCACGTGACCTAACTAACACCCAATAATCGGAACAGTTCGGTGATAATCGTTACAACGATGTGTGCTCTGTAATTATTATATCTCAGTAAAACAGACTAATAAATCAATCCGCATAGCCCAAACATTGATTAATTAAATGCACTTCGTTCACTCAATGGCGTTCGCGTTTACATAGAAAGCGAGGTTTGGAAAAAACGGTAATTTGATGGACCAACCTTTATCACCTATTAAACTAATTGATGTTGTATTAAACAAGCATTAATGATTGGGATGTTTAAATAATTGCTATTGGAAGCAAAATAAAATCGGGAAATAACTTTTGTTAAAAGCAAGTTGGTAACTTGTCTATTTATTTTACCCAATTACCGGATGAAACAGCTAGATAAAACAATACATGTCACATGCATGTACGTACTGAAGCACGTCGAAACAGGAAAATAGCTCATCCGACCAGCAATTTAGTCATAAATGCATCATCATAACAACACGCTTATATTCATCTGTAGTTTTAGTGTTGCGCGTTTGATTGTATATAATTCAAAAACAACATCCAGGTTTGGCGAAAGTGCTTAGTGAAATCTCAATGGACGGAAGTGAAGTACCTAGTACAATTATACTCGTGAACAAAATTCATTAACGGGAGAGTAAGAATGTCCCTCATACACACTGAACCTTTATTCAGATTCAGATTAGATTCTATCAAGTCAATAAATGAGTGTTAAAGCGTGAAACGTCTTCACAATGTGACCTTTATTAACAGATGACCGTTAAAATCACGTTTGACAGTATGCACGTGTGATTTGAGCTGAGCATATGTAGTTCTTGGGGTCTCACATTTGTATTTGGCTACAATTGACAGCAGCAACTCAGAAACATATCATCAAATATTGTATTCACGGTATGCCGACAGAGATGTCAAAACAGGAAAGCTGGCTTAATGAAAAAACGAATGGTATCAGAACAGGGCATAACCTCAATAAAACCGAACGCTTCATGCATACAATTTGATGTACTCGCATGAAAAGCAGATTCAACTAAACATAAGTCAAATGAACAAGCTGTAATCTAAATATCAAAGTTGTCCGAATATGACAATTCGACGACCACTCAAGATCAGTGAAATCCTGGTCACCCGTAACTTAACCGGTTTTTAATCAAATAAAAATATTTTACATGAGACATAAGTCTACTCCATCAACATTTTGAATATACAAAAGGACGCACATACGACTGATTTTTAAAAAGAGAAAATAATATATAACAGCAAACAATATTTCAAGAAGAATTACATAAATATAATTCGACACAACGAAGAATAGAGAGCTTTATATTAATGGTTCAATATCATTTTAAAGAATTCTTCTTAGGAATTCATGCAAGATATATCAATTTGATAAAACGCAAAGAAAATAAGATGAATACACTAGTAATGAAATTTGAAACAATGATTGTTAGGTATACAAATATACAGCCATATTGTATAGGTAATATACATTGTATGCATATAGTTCCTTTTCTACGAGGTATTTTGAACCAGTGCCAAAACTGCCAAAATCATCTCATTATTATACACAAATATAACACACGATAATCATACAACATTAACTTAGGTACGTGCTTACAGAAATTCCCCTGACTGCATACACGTGTGTTTCATATAATGGAATATTGCTGTTACCATCCTACCGACTGGTTCTTAGTATTCTGTAACAAATGTACTGAGAAAATAAACTTGCCAGCCGTAGTATAAACGTTAATTATGCATGCTTAACCAATCTCATTGTATCCGATGTTCCTGATTATTTGCAATTTGTCGATTTGCTCTCGTCTTCTTATTAGTAATTGTTCACTTTTAACTAAATACATAATTTAGTATTAACACCAGCATGTAAGAATATTAGATTATTTATCATAATTTCATAGTTTGCTATCGTAAGAAAATTCCCAATAAAAATATCATGGAGATAGTTATGCTTTTGAATTGAAAGGTTTTAAATTCATTATAATTGCACCATTAAATTTAATTCTAACCGATCGTACCGTATTTATGAGGTACGGCTTACATAGCTTTTAAACGTCACGAAATTCGTCACAGCCTTCTTGAATATATCTTAAAACAAAATGCTGACTAAGCAATAGCATTCAGAATGCACAACTGAAAGTCAAAACTTTTATAGGGAAGGATTGTCATTAAGTGGTTGAATAAACGCAGGTTTCATTCTGTCCGCGTGAGTTATTCATGTGTGTGGATTTACACCCGCACGTGCTGAATTATTGACGGTTATACTGGTATGTTACATGTTTCAGGTCTGGAACACATGTGATATTTAACTGATAGCCAAACGAATCAGGCACAAATGATTTTTAGGGGGAATAAACTTTTATGACGTAGTTCTCACTCTGATGACGTGTGCGTATTTCCGGTGACATAGTGCTCAATTAGATGACGTAGTACACATTGGGATTTAAAAAACAAATGTCTCAAAAGAACGTTTACATATTCACTAATTGAGCTATTATTTATGAAGAAAATTATTCATTAAATACTCTATAAAATAGGCAATAACAAAACAGAATTAAGCCAACTTCAATCTTGTGCTTGATGTCATAGCCTGGTTTCTATGGTAACAATGCTCTATTTATTTTTGTTCATACCAAACGCTAATCATAGATACAGCAAAACCTCACTAAGCTACAGCTACAATACCAAAACTACCACATTGTAAAGACGTTAATTTTAGACTTGGGCTTCGTAATATTACACTGCTATACAATTTTATAATTGGGCCACATCTGATTATAATCATAATGATTATTTTTTACTCCAAAAGTCGTCTTAATATCGAAGTTCAACTGTACCATGAATTTCAACCCAAGCACCAATGCTTCTAACAAAAACCGTCTGACCGTAACATCCAGGGCATAAATGATCATAATGGCCATTTAGTCTTGGTTTATAGTTGTAATAATACACGTACATTTGCACATTTCCAGCGAACCACGGGTCGTCCAGTTATATGTAAGATTAATACTAAATCTCCCGTGAAGGGTTTCACAAAATTTCATGAATATTCATAAACGACATTCTACAAAAAGCAATCAAACTGAAGCTAACGTGATTGGAACTTCTAAATCGTACTTTACGTTCGCAAATACCATTAGTGACATATTTGTTCCGACAAAAAATTATCTCATGGTCTATTAGCAACATATACCAGATCGATGAAAAACTGAATTATTTTACAAAATATTCTAGCGGACTAAAAACGAAAGCATAAAAAACTCCTGTTTTCAATAATGAATATGGTGCCAACGGAATCCCAGTATTGTTAGCGAATTTCGAAGCAGCAGTAATGTCTCCGGGTTCTTCTGTGTTTTACCATATCGACCTATTTACCAATAGTAAATAGCATTAAAACCAACAGACAACTTTTGCAAGACAACCGACCTACTTACCCAATAAAGCATTAAAACTTACACACATCTGAATAAAATCCTGCACTGCAACTAAAAGAGGATAAACTCAGCATATTCACAAATGGGGACTATTTTCAGGTTTAAGTCTAGTAGAAGTCAGTGTTGAAATTTAACAGAGCATTGTGTATAAATACAACGAAACATAAATTATTGTAAGTAAATTTCTCTTGTCTACATCCAACAAAATGTAAGACGCAAAATTATACTTCCCAGTAACGCATTCAACCGAATATCTTCCGTAATAGTATTAAAACTAGTGAAAATGTATAATCACAGAGAACTGGCTTTTATTCAAAGATGGTTCTTACCTACGGTTTGGATCTAGAACAAGGTACAACACATTCTACACCGTTGAGACAATTTATGTAAATCATCGCCACAAATATTTCAACTGTTTCTCAGACAAAGGTCGAGGTTTGACCAGCAATCAACAAACAGTATTGATTGATAATAACATAGCCAGACAATATCCTTGACAGTCTGAACAGTCCTAGTTTTACAAAGATTAGTTTTTACGTGGCAATGGGTGACAATCTGAGTGTTGATATCATTTCAACAGCATTTCCAAATTGTTTATAGTGTGTCAGAAGAATGGTAAGAAGCCATCTTACAAATCTAAGGGGACTCTGGCACGGAAATCAACACAGCGTTTGAATGACAAAATCAGCACTACGTACTATAAAAAAAGTTACCAGACAGGACTAAGGTTCCAGTCTTGGACAAAGCACCGAAGCAACAAGCCGGTTTTGAATCTTGTCTGCAAGTTTATGAGTACTACATCAGGGCACCAGAGCCCAAATATACAAAAACAAGACATAGAAAGACTAACTCTACAATTTAAACATTCATGAATTGTCAAGGATGATCGATAAAGACTCCTAGGTAATAAAAGGATAATAATACATGTAATGAATTATCCAGTTTGAGAGACTCGCGTTTTTGAAAATCCAATCTGACACATGTAGTACGTAAAGCTCTCCTTCACCAAGTTTTTCATCATCAAAATTGATACTTCGGGTGTTAAACGTCGCACCAATAGTCAGGGTCATTTGACGACTTCTCCAGCTTTAACAGTGGAGGAAGACCCAAAAGACACCTGGATAGAACTTCCGACCTTCCGTAAGCCAGCTGGATAACTTCCTCATAAGTGAAATTTGTCATGTCTAGGTGGGATTTGAACTCAGCGCAGAGGGACTAGTTGAGTTTTTAAACTGGTAAAAACTACTAACAGGAACACAGTAATGCCTGTAAAGAATATCTTTGATATAGCCGCAGTGGTCTTTATTCGAAAAGATATTTATTGAACTGAATAATTTTATGTTAAACCAACAATGAAACGACCAATGTTTATGGCTGGCTTGAATTATAATAAAAGTTCAGCACTTAGATAGTATGTGTTGTTGTATATAGCTACGTATATTTCTTCATACTAATAACAGTGCTGAACTACACGTGTGACTTGAACTCGATAGCTTAAGCATGCATGTAGAATTCGAGTTCAATAATGATTTGTCGACGGTTGTGATGCTTTCAAAACATGCATGTTGGAGCGACCAAAAACGAACTTAAAATAGCCACTCAATCGGAATTTACATAACACTATTGATCAGACAGAAAAAACGGATTGAACCTCTGAGAAATGATCCGTATAGCACAATAATGCGACCTCTAAATAAATTCAATGATGAAATTATCTCCCCTTCGTAACCCATTTTGTATGTCAAATTAACAAGGGTGAAAGTTGAAAATTTTCAAAAATCGGAAATCTTAACCCCAGTGCTGCAGAAACAATATAAACCAGTAGGAGCCGGACCTGGGAAAAAAACGGAGGTTCCGGAAAATTCCGGGAAACTTTTAACCATGAATTAATGTTTGAAGCAAACGTATAACTGCGGAATGGTTTACCTAGAAAAATACACGAGAAATTGCAAAAAGAATAATGAGCAAAAACCGCAGCTTTTATGCTGATTGTTCTGATTCCATTACAGTCGTTTTGTGTCCTATGTCATCGCTCGTTTTCCCCGTAAAACCCATGCATTGTTAGTTAGGTAATTATGAAAATGGTCTTATCGTGAAAGTTACTAAGATGTTAGGATAATGTGCACTAAATTTGCTTCTACTAATGCTTATGACTGGCTGCTAATACCGAACCTATGACAAATAGTGGATTTTATAGAAGATCTTCATATTTTGTTTCAAATGCGAATACAACCTGACATATTTAGGATGTGGCATAAGTTCAACAGAAAAAAGTCATGGCATTCGTGCACTGCTAGTGTTATTGTATAGTACAGAATCCGAGTCATATCAGAGAGCTATCAGTCTGGCTTAAAAAATGAATTGATTAAATTTACGTCCATAACAAACTACGTAAGTCTTATATGTACGATTCCTGTTAGCTGTTTATACGTGCATATCATAATGTAAAATATTTGTCGTAAATAGGCTGGACCCTTTTTCATCCACAATTCTAATCTGGACCCCCCTCAAATCCGGACACCTCTATGACACGGATCCCTCAGTGACCCGAGCCCCTCCGATCACATTCAGTCCCCAAATTTCGTTTTAGTATAGACTAAATACTTAAAGGTCTGAATTATTTAAATGACGGACAGTTTGAGGGCCTAAATGTAAAACAACCACGCTATGTTGCACATTTTTAACGCATACAGGTGTTTATGTATTTGTTATGAACGTGCGAAGTCGTGTGATATGATGATATATTATATAAATTAAATCTGAGGTAAGCGTATAAGTTATGCGGTAAATTCGTTGTTAAAGGCTGATTCAAGGCAGGTGCTGCTATGTAGGTTTGAAATTATTTATGGTACAACAATCAATATAAACTACGTAATTAACACAGATACCAATTGTCTAAAGTCGTAATTTCAAACACCTGCTAGACAAAATGCCGTCCTATCACTACCATCAGTACTTTGATTTGAACTGAACGAAATATCATGAAATGTAGGAACACTTGATTATTTTGGGAATAAAACGACTCCATATTTGTTTTTAGAATTCGGCAATTTTGAAATAACCAAATGCATTGGCTCTGCATGACCGGATTTTTAGTGTCGTAAAAGCAAGACATGAAACAGAAAGAAAATGCTTAGGTACATAAGAATACACAAAATGAACAATCATTTTTTTCTTGTCTCAAAGGAAGTACATACAAGAAACTAGGAATTTAATTTCACACAAGTCTTACTCCGGCTGTACCTTTTTACTTTCACCCAATTGTTCAAAGCAATGGGATGGTTAATATTTTACCAGAGCTGTAAAGACGAACATTACAAGAGGAAGTATCGAGGACTAAATGCCAATACAAGAATCATTACATATCCGCCTTTTTTGTTATAGACAATCGATTTTACTTACACGAATCTAGAATCGGTACCGATTAAGCGATAATGTGTTCGGTTGAACTCAAGGACTCAGACACTAAATTTCTGGGCAAACGCTAAATCACTCAAAAACTCGACGGGAGTTTCAAAGAATTTCCACGATGAGTAGAGAATTGTTTATTAACCTTATTGCTGTGTATACGTGAGATGATAGAACTGTGCGAGATGTCAGTTTGGGCGTTTTAAGACTGAAACAAACAGTGATAACCAACATGCGCAATACAGTTCAACCTCTCCAAAGCAACATCCTTTGGAAGAAGCAAAATTATGTTGTTGATGAGCGGTTTTTGCTCTAGAGAGGTTAAATTAATAGTTAAATCGTACAGTGGGATAAAATCATGATGTCGTTGAAGGGAGGTTGTTGCTCAAGAAAGGGCCGCTCTGGAGAGGTTGCACTGTACTTGTAAGGAAGGGATGGCGGTAAGAATCATTGTTTGATAATCGGAAGTCTTATTCGAACCAATGTATCGGCGGTGTATACATAAAATGACCATCAATTGCGATTGAGCGGTAATCGGTTGCCGTGTTGCGTATATAGTTGTTACACAAACCGATTCATGAGTGTAGGATTCTTCTGAATAAACGTTATCATTGCTACAATCAATAGATCATCAAGATTTGATTTGTTGAATGCCGCTAACAAAGAATATGAAACTAGGTTAATGTAGAGCATGCAATGTTTGTTTTCTACCATCTTCTTATCAATATATCCCGTATACTAGTATTTGCGATTTTTTACGATAAGTCCGAAAGATGAATATTTATGATTAATATCAGTGTCTTTTGTCTGCGATAGTGTGAAACGTTATAGAATAATCGTAACTGAAAAAACAACAACAACGGATATGACAGACTGTGTACATTTCAACATTTGTAACATATGGAAAACGATCGAAGCCGTGGCTCAGATGTTACCGATATGCCGCGTAATAAACAATCGAAGAACAGCCTACGTAAAGTGGATCAAAACCAAAAGCTTGCTTGTTTAAAGGATTCCATTGAATGTTACCCGTAGCAGAAGACAAAATTGGGTAATTTGATGCCAGACAATGAAACAGATAGCATTATCCGAATGACGGAGAAACGTTTGGAATGTGTCGTGTCATTTTCGCGCGATATTGATTCGTGTACGAAGCAAATTGTCGTCTGCTAAAAATCAATACAACCTCACATAGTTTCATTGGCTAATATAGGGTAAAGTTGTAAAAAAACATTCTGCTCTTACATGCAAGGGATACAGCCTATCAATGATTTGATTACACAACCATTTTGATTTAAACTAATGATGATACTCATCCAAGGTTTTCGTCTAATTGTGTTTGTTTTCTGCAATATTTATGAAAACCCTCGCCGTCTCTCTTAGTTCTTACGCTGTTTTCGTGTCAAGCACACAATAAAATGTGATTGTACGTGAAAAATTAATTACATACGACAGGCGAGTTGATTAAAACCGGAGCTGACAAACTGGAGGATATTACGCCAAATATGACAGAAATAATAAGAAGAAAATAGTTTATACGTTGGCAGTTATGTAGTACAATGTAGCGTGTACGTTTAACGTCCAAATATATTACGTTAGGCACAAAATAATAAATTTGAGTTATCATTGTTGACAGACGCTTGTACAAACCAACATAACACCATAATCACGTACACACAAAAACACAAACTTCAACATACAAGCAGACGACGTCCATGTGGTTATTTATACATACCTCCGTCAGCGTAGGTTTCGCACCCATACCCGTCCTGAAGCCCCGTTGTCCACGTGCCCTCGTAGCGAGCACCGGACGTTGTACTCTGTCTTATTCCATAACGGCCCTTAAATCCTTGAGTCCATTCACCTTTATAAACCCACCGACCTTTGGTCTCAACCCCTAGCCCGTGTCTCTTGCCCTGGAACCACTGACCCCGGTAGGTGTTGCCGCTAGGCCATGTGTACACACCCGATATTTCAAATCCAAACTGCCACGCCCCAGAGTACTCGCCTTGTCCCTTGGGTCCAGTGCAAACCCCATGACCGTGCGCTTTACCTTCTTCCCAACCTCCACAGTAGGTACCACCGTCGTCAAAGTCAAAACGACCGCCGCCCTGCGTCATTTGGCCAAGGTCAAGGTCACACAAATAAAAGCATCGAACTCGAAACCCAAACCGTCCTAACCGTGAGTACGACGCAATGCATCGGAACGTCGACCTTTTAAAACCAAATAATTATTTTAAAAAGCTCAATATTTCCACGTGATTTGTTTACTCCAATTTTCAAAGAATGTCGATTAGATGTAAGCATGTAAATTATGTGTAAGTATTTTTTCAATAATCCACTTTTTATATAATCCGTTAACTTCCGCGTAAAAATCTACAAAAAATGTATTATTCCGAAAACTATCTCCAAGTTAATTTTTTACCGCAGGTTGTAAATCCATACAGCTTCCATAGAGACAATTGCTATTAATACATGAAAATAACGAAGGTATTTTAGCGAAACACTGTATTGCTCGAAGGCTTACCAATTCTTTCAACAGCGAACAGTTTTCTCACAGCTGTGCCGGCACCCGCCTAGTAGCTCTCTATCCTAGGTTTTTGCGGCCCCTAGGCCGGGGAGAGATCCCTAAATCAACACATAGGTGGGGTTTTAAGACAGAGTATATATTCCACGTGATAAATGAAAACACAGTGATGCGAAATGTTCACTCCAGAACGAATAAATTATGCGAAAGCTTCATCCAAGCGTCTATGTAACTCCGTTCTTGAGTTGCACAAACGCCTGTAATCCATATATGGCTTCCCGTTTCTATTGGGCGCTTGATTCACTACTGTAGAAGCCTTGAGTAACGGTACAGCCAAGCAGAAATAGAACACAATGTTGAGTAGTTTGCGAGAAGACACGTCTAAAGCAATTATAACTGTTCTGTCATAACCATACCATTTTATCCGCTGAAGTGATAGTACGAACTAAGCTTGGTCGAGTGAACATACAGAAACGGTTTACATCAATCTGTAGAAAACGTCAATACTGTACGTATGCGCGCAAAGCCACGAGTCGATCGGAAAATTTTGTTTCCAGCGTATGGGAAAATAATGGATCATCCTTGTTCAGAAATTCAACTGCATTGATTCCCTCTGCAGATAACACGTTTGTTTAGCATGTATAAATGAATAATTCATCAGTATTGTTGACATTGTGTCGCTCAACACCGACCATCGAGGTAAATATTAAGATGGTTGACAATAGTTAATATGGTGCCACGTGGCATAGATACATATCGATGATGTTTTATAGAAATAATTAGATGTCTGTAAATTGTTGACTGGATCGGGGTCAATCAAACATGAAGACTCTGACTGGATATAAATGCAGCTATATATCTTCCATGCAATTACTTACTTTACGCAAATTCCGTAAATGTATAGTTTACAATGTAATGATCAAGATTATGAAACTAGGTAAATAATAATTGATTCTATTTTGTTTTCATAATAAGTAGGTCAGGAAAGTATGTCATTCGTGTGATTAATATACATGTAAAATTTACTTGAGCAATAATATGCTTACATTTTTTACAATTTCAAGGATGACATTGACTTGCCATAAATAATATTGTAATACCAAAAAATGTAATTATTTCATGAATTCACATTGGAACAGAATCATTTCTTAGGTGTATTCTTAAACGAAATTCTCACAAATTTAAAACCAAAACTCTTGAATTACTTTTTAACATGTTTTACATGAATGAATGAAACATTTATGACATTCAATTTTAATTGTATAACCGGTTCAAAATTCTGGAAGGTTATAAAACCCGGTTCGAAGTCAGACAGTTTATCTTTGAAAAGCATTAAATTTTGACCAAAGATAAGTAATCGTTCTAAGACTAGACTGATAAACTAAGTTTCCTAAGCCCTGATCCCAATATGCTCCTAGAAAAAATACCCTGACCCGCATACTAGACATTTTTATCGTAATATATACAGAGCAGCCATTAAATACGGGTTTAGTACGTAGTTCTTGATTTTATGCCTACCAATATATATGCAAATCATTTATATCATTCAGTAGTAGGCAAACTGACATCGAATAATATCCCTCTTTGATAAAAGGCTCTCAATTTTTCGCCATATGATTGATCCATCGAACTTATAAGTAATTGTCTGGATTAGGCGCAACTCGTGTGCGGAACAGACGTAAAAATAAACACAATAAACGCTAATGAGAAGAAAAATTGTTTTTTTTTTATTTAACGACACCGTTCTGCCATATACAACAGACATCCATGTTTCGGTGTTCCACATTCGCAGGCAAATTGTGTATATAATAACTCTTTATATTTCTATTACACGAGGGAGCTTATTGTCTCTTAATATTTCTTCTTCAATAAAGATCCCGGGGGACGGGCTACTTCGATTTACTGCTTACCGCTTCTATGTCGTAATATATAATGTGTACATGGCGGAAAGGAATGATTCGTATGCGGGTCAAATTGAAACTATATAAAACTGTACTGATGTAACAATAATTCGTGTATGAAGTAAACATGTAGGCCAATGACAAATCAAAGTTCATTATGTTTTTGTTTTTTTAGACTCATACCAGTGCATGATGAAGCAATAACAGTAAACGTAAATTTATAGTAAAAAATTCATTTCTCATCAATTTTACTATCATTGAGAAATCATATAAGCATGCACATGTGTTTGTAGATATAAATTGTATCAGCAGCAAAAATCCAATACATCTTTTTGTAGTATTTATAAATAGATAAGAGATATCACCAGTAACTTGCACGCTCCAGACCTGAAACTGTTACAAATTTCATCTCATGGTACTTACATTTGTTTCACAGTTTTTAATCAATTTTACAGGAATTTTAAGACTCATTTAAAAGTTATAGCCAAGAAACGGAAGTGTTTTAGAAACAGGCGGACGCGCGAACGTACAATCGTGCGAAACCATAATCCGGAAGTGTTTCAGCAGGCATCCCTTTTTGGGTGTGGTATGAAGTTAGTTTCGCTTTTTTTGGGGGGGGGGAGATGTGGAGATTGGAGTTCTCAAATTTCCAACAGTACGCCAGAAACAAATTTATTTTCTATGCCAGGATAAGATTTCATTTTATTTAAAACCACACAAAAAATATTGATGTTCAAATTGATAAAATACCTTTAATATAATTATCATACAACACAAAAAATGCACAATAAAATAATATGCACGCGATTTCGAGAGATTCCAAAATATTGTAAAAAAAATCTTGCTATTCCTAGAGCTACTATAAGAATGTATCATAAAGGTGTTTTTAGCCATCATCAAAAACCAGCCCCGAATTATATGTATGAATTATTAGCAAAAAAACTACAACTGTTAAGTAAATACCATTAGTATTTTGTCAGAACGGTATAAAAACCGAATCCCGTACTTAAGCAACCCACCGGATAACATGTATTCCGTTACGTAGAATTAGCATGTTTTTTGTAATACTTATCCTAACACAAAATTTATCACAAAACAAGAATTTCAAGACTAAATTCCAGCTACAGGTAAAATGTTCATAGCGTCTGTTAATTCGGGCTTTCGATTTATATTTAATTATTCTCTGTATTTCAGAAGTTGACTTTGATGTCAATTCGGGACACGAACTCAGCGAGTGTCTTTCTATTATGAGTATTAAGTATTAAGTTCATGAACGTTCAAGTTTGAAAGACGAAATTCGCTATCTCGCCCAAGTCAACAAAGTATTCAAAGAAGACCGATAGAGTTACTTCCCTTTAATTCACTACAGGTACACGCGACAAACTTCCTGCAGATGTTTGTGAAGGTAACGCTTTTGTGCAAACGACCTGCCACATTTACTACACTTATGATTCTTCTTCGTTGAGTCATGAATCAAAGTATGTGATCGCAGATTTGACTTGTCAGCAAAAGACTTGTTGCATCCTTGGTGAGTGCATGTAAATGGTCGTTCTCCGGTGTGTGTCCGCATATGACCTTTCAAAAGCCATGAACGACTAAACGCCTTCCCACATAGAAAACACGTACTTTTCGACTTCGAGTGTGATCTGAGATGCGCTATATAGACTGATAAGGCCTCAAAAATTCTGTTACACTCGCGACATTTTATCATCCTTTGTCCGTCCGTACTTTTGACAAGCTGAACTTTCAATTGTGCATCTCTCAGTTTCAGTAGTTTAGTCTCAACAGACGACTTTTCGTCAAGATCACTAGGTGTAAGTTGGGCAAGAGGGGCGTTGTCAAGGTTACTGAAAACATCAGTCGAAACAGACGATGTACTATCTTCACTCTCGGCTTCATCACTTTTCTTGTCATCTTCCTGTACAATATAATGGACTTTGTTCTTAATAATAAATCTTTTGTCATCCCCAGACTGTTTAGATGCATTTAAAAGACCAGTATCAGATGGGTGGAATGTGATAACGTCAGGTAATCTGTTGTCTTCAAAATACTTCACCAATGGATTGGTAATTTTGTTTTTTTCAACATTGACAGCATCTGCTAACCAAGATTCTTTCTGTTCTAAAATATTCTGACAATTCGTAGTTTGGTTGTTATTTAAGTTTTCGGAGGCTGACAGTATAAAACCATCGAGGTGCGTGTCCTCATCATCTGAACTGTCTATAACATCGGATGTCCCGGTCAGCGGATAAGTCTTAAGGAAATGATCACCCAGTGACAGACCTACAATAATTGCATTGCGTTAAACGGGACAAACAAGCAGAACAAATAAATTTTCCATTTAAAAATTACTAAAATAAAAATAAAATCCAATAATTCCCTATTCCCGAAATCTCTAGATTAAAAACATCTCGACAGTTAGTTCAAAGACAAAAATACTATAATCGACGTGTGTTTTAGTAAAATATTGAAATATATATATATTTATCATGTATTTGAAGACCGGTCGGCAGGTAGGTCGGATATCTAAATTACTTTCTAAGATGATTTGTGAATAAAATGCGAGACAAACAAAACTCGGGTGCCAACAGGCTCCAAAGGAAGGTTCTCCAAATGATATCTGACGAATCAGAAAATGTTTTGCAAATCCATCTTAATGTATTTTTTTCATCAGAGAAGAAGTCTTAAGATTGTATGACCAAATGGGTCATAAAAAGCCGTCTACAAAGGTAAAAATGAAACTTGTAATATTAGTAATAATGTAAATGTCAAGGACTTTGCATAGACTCATTGTTATTTTATAGACAAAAGTCTGAAATAATTTCCTTACTTGAATTTTCAAATCTCGCCATGTTGTTTTTCATGTAATATCTCAAGACAAATGAGATTTCACTCACTGACTTGTGTCTCTTCCTTTGTCGAGTTTTTAGGGAAGTCGTCCTCTGATCATCCCTTGGGGGTGGCTGTGATATGGACGATGTTGAAGGCTTCGAATTGGAACCAACTTTTTTGATAGACAGACCGGACCTCGTGGTCATCACGTTGACGCCCTGTTCTGAATACAAAGAGTTCTCATATACAATATAAATCGAGTCATTTGGTTGTTTAAGTGTTTAAGTGTTGTTTAGGACATCGTCTAAGTAGTGGTGTACTGGCAAAAGATATTACAATTAGTAATTAGAAAATATACAATTAATTAGTCGAATCGTGTTTATAATTACAAACAGGAGTTCAGTGAATGGTCTAAGTCTTTATTATGCATATTTCGTGCAGTTAAACACATTAAAGTCGTGTTTAACAGGAATCTCGTTGACCTTTGAATAAATGCCGCGGTGTAATAAAATAAACTCGTGAATAAAAAAATAGCTCTGCGCATGGACCACATTTTTATATCCCTATGATGGCCATTATTCATGTTTTTTTCTAAAGGTTACACACATTTTTGTGATTTCTATGCAAGCATTGATCTTCTAATACGTGGAGTTAGGCTCAGAAACCTAAGTAGAAATGGTGAGGAAACATGATCCTCCCTGAATGCATGCACTTATTTAGTGTTGAAGAATAGTGATATTAATATCATTGTCAATAAACGTGGGAGCAGTCCTTATATGAAAGGAGCAGCCTTACAAACTATGTATAAACAAAATCAACTATGACCGACCATTATTTGGAATGCTTGAATATTTTGGGGGGGCAAAATGGGGACGATATCACAGGTACCTTGCTCACTGAGCTATTATTTATAACAGTCTCCTACGAACGTTAGGGGTCAAACAATACGTTGGCCCCATACCCTTCCTTTTCTCCTATGCTTTTGAAGTGGTATATTTTTGTAGCATTAATAAATTAACCGATTTTAAAAGATTTATTCAATATCAATTGTTACAAGTTTATTATACCTGTTAGTTAACACTTTGAAGTAAATACAGTTCTAAATTTCACCACTGTTGTATTAATTATGGATAATTTTAGTTATGTTTGACCACTTTTTACAGTATGAAGTAGAATTTTCATCGGCTTCTAGCCTACAGTGTTTGAAATCTAACAGGATTTGCAAATTAATTACTTGTAGCACATCCTCTTTTGCTTGTTTGTAGAATCTAGTGTGAATGGATTTCTTGCCCCATTTAGTGAGTATTTGGGTTGAATAAAATTGTGTAGAACACGGAAAGAAGCACGCAAATTCTATGAAAAATAATATGCATGTTTAAAGTCCAAAAGGAATGAAAATCTTTCAAAACAACGCAGGTGAGTATAAAGCTAAAATAACATTAATGACCGTTTACTGCAGATTCAAGCCGAAGATTACGAGAATGAGTAACTGACAAAAAGAACGGGCACTTGCTTAAATTTTAAAAAAATGAAAGCAAATTCCTATTTTCGTACTTACCACTTCCTCCACAATAATAACCATATCTGTAGTCACGAACTGCATACAAGAAACTTTTCGGCATGTTCAAATAACTTCTAGAATATTGCCAAAAACGTTGTAATTTTTCATTTGATGCTGCATAAATACGCACTTCTAACAAACCACTTGTTTTGACGTTTTATATATCGAGATCTCGCATAGCGTCATCAATGACGTCATTGATATTGCGCAAAGGTATGGTATAATAAATTGCATAGTGCGTAGCTGTACATACCGGGAAAATGCGTTGTATATTAGTCAAAACCACGTCATTTTAATGGTAAGCATATTAAAATGGGTTTTACATAGTTCATATTACATCAAACAACTGCAAAATCAGAAAAGATGGATAGCTACTAAAGGCTAGATCTAAAAATATTCGCCATGATATGACAGATAAAGGTCATGGTCACATGACAGCACATGACGTCATAGATGCCATACGAACATACTTCATAAAAATTCTAATTTAGAAATATCATAACCAGTTTAAAAGAGTAGTTCTATCATGACTGCAAGATGCCCAGCCACGTGTATCCCCTCACCCTACTAATTTAGATTCTGACAATACTTATGTTGGTTCTCGACAGTGGTAGATCTACTAAGGATGGCCACGGAATGAACTTTTCACAAGCCAATATAATTATTTTAAATACTTATTTCTTCGCACAAACATTTGTTGATATTTTCAACAAACAATTTTGTTTGCTCGGATATAATTTTAATACTTTTTAATTTTTATCATATTAATTTATCTAAGTGAAAACCTCAGACTTAAAATTATAGATCTATTTAAACCTTATCAAAGTTTCTAACATAAATTATATCTAATGCAACTAGTCCGTATAATATAGCCTATAATGTTTAAACCCATGAAACCCCGATCTAGAGTAGAAAGTAGTCTTAATTTGGTGTGTCCCTCTGTCGGTGGAGTGAATAAAGGCTACACTATTTAATAGAATTAACATTTTTTGCACTAGTAGTAGTGGTTGTAGCTTAATTTTTCGACCAATAAAAAAACAATACTAGATAGTTCTACTACTATAAGTGATTCCCATGGAAAGTAATTTCGAGGTCTTTGATACGGAAAAACGGAATTATGTTTTACTAGTGTGTTATTATTTTGACTAAATAACAATCAAACTTGTATTGACTATTCAATATGTTACGTTCATGGGGTTAAAGAAATCAGCATGCTGGTAGATTCATTAAGATTAAGTTTGTTCAGGAAATTCGAATCAGGTCCAAGACTCGCCTATCTAAATGTTTCAGGAGGTGACTAATCAAATGAATTAGCACAATACAAAACAGCTCAGTTCACATATTGGATTTCCATGTATACGAAAAATCACAGACGTATGCTAACTATTAGCGGCAGACGTTGGACACAATGTGAAATGACGTCACGTATTTTCCGCTATTCCGTATGGTACTACTTCAACCGGAAATTAAAATGAAGATAAAAATAAACGAAAACAATCGATCATCAAAAATAAGAGAGAAATCTTTGTCTGAGTTCACAGATACGGAAATTGAGTCAATTTTTCCAGCGTCCGATATTCTTAACAGAATCAATTTTGATCATGTATATTCCACCAGCGGAAATTCGAAGACACAACGAAAATTCGAACCCAAGGAATCAAAATCATTACCATCCGTTGGTAGAATTCACTACGATAGGCGACATGGTTCCAGCACTCAGTCATTGGACGCAAGCTGGTCTGATAATTGGGCAGACGATATTTACGAAGAGCTTTCCTCAGACGAATCACTTACAGATGCGCCATCTATGTCACTGAACGCTAATTCAATTCAACAAGTATTCCAACGTATGATAGATCTGACATCATTAGACGCAATTGCTAACCAGTCGTCCGATCAGAAAGCAGCTGACAACAATGGCAAAGGTAAAGAAGCGCTAAAGAAAGTCATGTTCGTTGATCAACTTCCCGGGACTTCAGAATCATCGCCCGTAACGTCTACTCATCTGATTTCTTCAAGAAACAAACTTAGTGAAATTGCAGCACAGAAACTAGAGACACAGGATTCCACAACAACATCGAAAAAATCCAAAAAGTCGACAAAAGCACAGAAGGCAAGCGAATGCCATGCATCACAGACAAAATTTCCTAAGGAACGAGATAAGCGTAAGAAAACGAACCACGGGAAAAGTTTTGTCCAAACTCAAGGTAAAGATGTTGACAAGAAAAATGTCTGTTATTCCGTCGATGAGGGTGACAGGACAATTGCCGATAAATACGCGGAAGCTGAACGTGAAATGAAAAGGTTATTAAAATACACAGCTGAATTACTTGTCCGACGCTGGGGGGAATATCTTTGTATGAGTACTGAAAAAATCAGGACTTTTGAGATAGAAAATGCGAAACAACAGAAAATGGTTGAAGACGTCGTGGAAATGTTAGAAAACAAAGATTTGTACGTGTGGCAACTTATTGAAGATTTGCAATTCTTCTGAATGGATGTGCTGCAGTTAAATCTCTGATCGTGAATTTCGTTTCTATTCTTTTAGTAAAGATGTTTGCATAGTGAAATCTGTATTTACTCGTGTTTTCCTGGTGAATTGGCGTGATCATTAATCATAAGCTATGTAAATTAACAACCAGTGTAACGTTTAAATAGTGTTGTATCATTAAAAAACTATTACTTGAAAAACTCTAAGAACAAAACATTCATGACAATGTATGAACCATTTCATATAATAAAAATACGGAAAAAATGATGTTTTTAAGTGCTAGTATGAGAATTTTATCACTGGGGTGTTATTTCTTTGTCTTCACAAAGAAGTTCCGCCCAGTTTCACTAGAAAATAAAAAGTAAATATGAAGTTAATAGTTGAAATGTTATTTTACAGTTGGCATAACGTGAAAGACAAAAACTGTTTTTTCACGCAATAAAAAAACCCCATCAAAGTAATAAATATAATTGATATAGAATCTGATTGTAAATAAGGTCACGTGACAAACAAAATGCAGTTAAACCTGTTATCTGCCGCCTGTGGATAAAAATCAATCTGTGAATAACGTCTGTTATTTAACACCATAACACAATGCTTGTGAATACTTCAATATACATTCTGATTAATTTTGCTGATGGAGAATAATATTAATACAATAACTGTATTGTTAAAACTAACTTAGAAACATTTACAGACCGCAGCCATGGTCCAGTCATGGCAACCCAATAATCCAATTTTCTTAAATAAATTGATGTTTGTATATTAGCTTTGAATTTGTAAGAGTCTAAATTATGCTTATGAGGCAGAGGGTTCATCAGTAACAATGTCATGTGTCATTATTAGGTAAGAGGGATGACTGATAACTACAGTTGTACATAGAAAAGCAAATATCACCATACATAATTATACTTTATTCTACTTATATAAATAATAACAATAAGATGAAATCTTCACAATAGATATTTAACTCATACACTTCAATGAACCTTCTCATTCAATGAACCTACACAGGACAAACGACTACAAAATTTTGTATGAATGTAAATACAGCTTATTTTCAATAGAACTTGAGGTAATAAATTTCGTATTTAACAGTCCAAATTATGAAGACATTAAGCAATTTTGGGAGACTTCTGAATCAGTAATGAGATTCCAAAACTTAAGGTAAGAAAAGTCCTGTTTACAGTCACTTATACCCCCAAGAAAAAGTTAGGTAGGTCGAAAAACTTTCTAAACATATTTTTCAAACTTTGAGGGCACGATTTATCCCCAAATTGACACTAAAAAATAAGAGTCTGTTGATCTGACATAAACACAACTATTTTTTATTCTGGTCTTATCCACAGTAAATGGTTTCATAACTGAAACATGGAAGAAACCATTTACATGGGTGAAATTGAACATTTTCAAAAACCAGGAAATCATAACCTCAGAGTCACGGAATCAATAGAAACCAGTAAGGTCCGGACCTGGGAAAAGCCAAAGGTTCCAGAAAATTCCGGAAACTTTTAACCATGTAAGAGTTCGGCAATGAATCAAGCAGTCTAGCACAGGCAAGTTGATACAACAATTCATTTTAAATGAATAAGATATTACAGAATTATAATTAGAGCAATATCATTAAAGCTTTATTTTATTGGATCAGACACTGTCAGTTTCACTTGATTACCAACACAGTTGACTCGAGCAAAACCTTCATATTTTTCAGTCCACACCTGAGTTAAACTATCGATATCAAGTTTTTCTAATTTCGAACAAGTGAATTCGAGAGTTCGCAATGGTATTCGAGCTGATAATTTTTCAGTTAGAAAATCAAGGAATTCTACAGACAAAGGAGAATGTACACCACAGTGGTTGATGCTAATTTCATCTAAATTAGATAAATCACACGCTGAAGATTGTATTAATTGCTGTAAGACATGATTTGTAAGTCTGGAATTTCCTGACAAATCAAGTTTTTGAAGATTTTTACACACCGCTGGCAATCTAAAACGAAAGAAAATACATGACTTGTTAATATACAAAAGTGGCTTCAAACTTCAACTCTGAACAAAATTTGATGTTGGATTCAATAACTCTTATTACAGTAAAAGGTACTACAATAACAATAATATACAAACATTTAAAATGCATATCACTATTAATTTCCATTCAATATTAATTGATTTGTACCGTGAAATGTCACTGTTTAGACCCAACACAGAGATCAAAGCAAATATCATATTAAGGTGGTCTCATAATCAAGTTGAAATATAGTAAAAAAGCATTAAAAACCAGTCAACAATTAGTAGATTATGCATTGAGAAAGTCTTAATATTTGAAGTAGTGTCTAAGAAGGTTTTATAAAACTAATGACAAAAATAATTAGCAGAATACATTATAAATCAGGTGATCTTTCAACCTAAGATACACAGTACCACATTAAAACAAAAGGAAAATTCTTACACAATATAACACATCATTAATTTCATTAGCAAAATCTACAATAAATATAAATTGTAATTCTAAAAATGTGGTACTTCACAGGGGTCACTTTTGACCCTTTAAAATCTAATGCAAATGAACAATCCAGTGATTTCATAGACAGTATGAATCTTTCATCTAAGAGTGTTCATTGAAAACAGAAAATTCATACCTAACAAGGAAGTCCACATCTTCCATACATAGATTACACTGTGTTAATATCACCTGTTGTATGGCACAACCATCCTACAACAAATGATATACATAAAATATAGTAAAATATAATACATTACATTACATTAAACATACATACATTATTACATTAAAAAGACTTTTAACAATCTAAGTGCTAGCCCCAGATTTAGTATGCAAGCCACACAGTGAATGTGACACCGGGATCATAGAAAAGATTTTTCCATTTTACATTAATTGAGTTAGCCTCCATTAATGTCTATATCAAGCCTTAGGTAACTGCACGGTTAATAAGTAAATGCAGCAATTTCTCCTTTTTTTAAACGGACCCTTCCCAATCAAAAATAAAGACATTTTTCCCAATTCCTGACCTAAAAATTCCCAATTTTGGCATCACAACACACATTCTTCCCACTTGGACTGGACCTGGACCCTTTCCAAAAATTGCCAAAAAATCACAGAAATGTACTCTTTTCTGCTTAGTTAAGGACACTCTTAAAATGCATACTATCCACACCTGTGATGGCTTAACATTCTGACATTTTGAAGAAATTCAACAGTTCAAAGTCAAGCCATGATCAACAGAATGGTACTCTACCATGACACACTATTTTATCATATATGTAAGTTTTACATTAAAGTCTTTGTTTGTGGGTCATATTTTTTTGCTTCGTATCAACAATATTTTAGTAATCAATGAAGTCAGACTGCCAAATATTAGTCCTAGGTAACCAACCTATACTAACCTGTTTCTCCACATTCCAAAACACAAAAAAATGACAAGTTCACAATTAAATTGCAAAATTGTTAAATAGGTATTATGTCAACCTACCTGAGATGCATAATTATATAGGTGTCTGTATAACTGTGAGGAACGAGTGTCTGAGACAGTGCCAGACAAATCCAGGGATAAAATCTTTGTAGGATTTTGACATTTCAGAAACAATTCTACACCGACGCAACCCAACTCATTGAAAGATACATCAAAGTGTTGGAGACTAGAACCTATAGGTAAACAATAAGTTATACTTCAATGACGAGAATAAATGAAGCTATAGTCATAGCTTAACCATAGTACAGTACATACTTCAATCATAAGGATATAACAGCTGAAACAGAACTATTAATGATGGACAGTAAGACCTTAATATTAAGGCCATCTTGGGGACCTAAAAAACATGGTCCTTATAATGAAGTGGTCTTATTATCAAGTTGAAATAGAGGAAATATTAAAAACCAAACCAAAATAAGTGGTCATTGTAATGAGATGATCATATTATTCAGGTGTTCCCTTAGTGAGGTTTCACTGTATTGCACAAATCCTGCTAATTATAACTGAAACTTACATATGCAAAAAATATATGTATAGGGTATATTAACTACCTCATGCCTTCACACAGAGCTTAGAATTGGTTTAACTTGTAGATGGTACAAGAAATGTTAAACATCTTACACAATTATTGCTTACACTATTAACTTGCATGACAATTTTAGAAGTTTTGGGCAATAAAAGCATGCACATATGGAGTCCTGAAACAGGGTCAGATATGACTGGGTATTTTGAATTTGTTAACTTGATACAGAAAAACTTTTCTTTTGCTTAAGTCTCAAACCTATAACATTTTGAATATCAATCTAGCACCCTACTAACTGAGCTACCTAAGCTGATAAAGATATGAGGAAAAAACACAGTATACAAACCATGTAATGCTTCTGTCAGCTGTAAGCGATCAGAATGAAAGAATTTTGTAGTAAGTTTACATGAAGAAAGTTGAAGTCTTGTCATATTTCTGAGTCCTTTAATCAATGTTGCTACGTGTAACAAACTCTCATCATACAAAGGGTTATGACTCAGATCTAAAGTGGTTAAAGCCTGAAATTTAAACATTAACCTAGCAGTTGATCAAAATTGCTTGTCATGAACTTTATGTAAATGATGTATTTATGTACTATAGAGATGGTTAAAAATCCCTGTAAAGCTGAATAAAGCCAACATTTCTCCAAAAAACATATCCTTTTTTTGTACTTTTCCACTTTTTATCATTCTTTGCAAACTGTTTTATCATTAGTCAAAAGGTAAGACATCTCTTATAAACCCTGGACTGGACGTAGTTCATTTCCATTCAACCATTTATTTGCAAAGTCCAAAAGAGTAACTCAACCTTTTTCAAGACATCTCAAGATCCTTCAAATATTGTGTCATCCTTGAAAAAAGTGGATTATTCAGCATGGAGCAGTCCATTGCATAAATTATGGGGGTAAAACTTACTTGCAATGACTTCTTGCTAGTATCAGAGACAGTGGTAGACAGAATGTTCAGACCTTGTGTTGTAATATCATTACAGGCTAGACATAGAGAGGTTAAATTTGGTACAGTGTTCAACATCTTACATAAATTCTCCAGCCCCGTATCTCCAACCCTGTTCCCTAAAACAACAACAATAATTATTTTTTTACATAAATCAGGTTTTACACCCGTTTTGAAGAGTATTCCATTTTTATACCAGCAGGACGTTTACCTAACCAGTTTTCCTGGATTCTTCACCAGTACTAACCTGGTTCTCCACAAGTAACTGCAAACTACTATCTATAAGTATGATCAGCAGTGGATGACAAATCAGATGAAGAAACTTTTACTAACCCGTGTGTTATGTTTTATTTCATTGTAAAACTTTTGCACTAATCGCAATACTATCACCTTTTAAGAATAACATTTTGTTTTTACATATAGACAGATAAGTAACTGTGAAATTTTACCTCTAATATCCAGCTCACGTAGACAAGTTTGGTGCTGGAAAGATCTCATTACGGGAAGAAATCTTTGAGATTTCAGAGCTAAGTCTACCAGAGATAATTTACCACTGATCTCACATGCTCGTAACAAAGTGCAAACATTTTTATAGCATACTGAAATGAAAGAATTCATAAAACAATATATTAACACAATGGCCAAATATCTGTCATTTAAAGTTACCGTAACATCAAGTTAATGCAAAATCTTTTGCTAATACACCAGATAAAATCTTAAGTAATAAAAATATTCAGTCTTTTTACAATCTAAGAAATAGGTCTAGCAATGAATTGAGTATATCTAATATAGTTGCTTTTATGCAAAATTAAAAACTTTAATACAGAAGAGAAAAAGGTGCTTTAGTTTTTCAAGCTCATTTTTCACATCATTTACCAGTTTTTAAAGTCTGACAGGCATTCTTGTAGCTTTCTGTCATTGGCGGTTGTTCATCTTTACTGTCTACAAAACTTTCCACCTGCCATATAAACAGAGAGCATAAAAAAATCTTCAAGTGCAATACTGAGCTCATAATTTAAAACAGCATATCTATATCAAGACTTAACTTTTAATCATCTAAGAAAATTTCATAGTACTACTACATTTTAACACAGCAACAACAGTGGACTCAAGTATGTTTAGCCTTGTCAGACACATAATATCAAATGACAACTGTTCATTTATTGCATACACTGGTAAGCTTGCTATCAAGTTCTTTATAGTTACAAATCATGAAAAAAAAACTGCGTTTTAATTTCTGGTAGTAAGTCCAATTGTCACTTCGACTTAAAAATGAATTCAAATCCTGAAAACATTGACAGCATAAAAATTATACAGAACCATACCAAATCATTATCAGCCAACATAAGGCTGACAAGATCCTCTGGTGAAAAGTGTGCCCCATCTTTACCAAGGGTAAGTTTTAACTTTACTCCTTTCATTTTGTAATACCGTCTAGCAGCTTCTTCTGCGAGCCACTCAAATGTCTTAGTACCTTCTTTGTCAATGACTGGTATAATAAGTAATACACCTTCAATGTTCACTTTAATTTTAATTACAGAAGTCACAGGATGTTCTCTATTTAAAGCAATATTATTCACTCCTATTGACTGGTTTTCATTAACTGGACCAGAAAAATCAGATAGAGGACACAGTCTGCTATTGTTTGAAGTATCTTTTGAACTCTGAAAAACACTAGTCCCAGCGAAATCAGTCAATTTCAACTGCTTTTGTGCTGATTTTTTTAATCGTTGAGATTGTCCAGTTTTTGATATTTGAGAAGTAGCACTGGTGCCATGATCAATATTAATAACCTCAAAGTCATCATTATCATCATCATCAAACATCACATTAATTTCTGGTATATCCATTGATGACATATTCAATTCATCATCATTCTTATCATCATTAACACTTATATCACAGGCATTATTAGCACTATCAGTTGCATCAGGTAAATCATTATTATCATCATTATTATCACTATCTGAGTCAGATTCAACAATTTTTAACCTTTTCTTTTGATTACTCGAACAAGATTTTCGCCTTTCAAAACGTGGATCTGGACTAATTGAACCAGACCTGCTTCTTTTTCGTATATTTCCAGTAGATAAATATCCATTGACATCAATTTTTTTCTGTTTCTTTGGTTTCATGTCATTAATCAACCAATCATTGTCTATAAACTCTTCTTCTTCTATGAGAGCAGACTTTGCAGATTTTGGTGTCTGTAATTTCTTAATGATAAAATAAATTTAATTATGTTAAACAACTTATAAAATTTATATAATTAAATCTATGACAAAAAACAGAAAAAAGCCTGGTTAAGGCAGGCATAAATTTGCAATGGTAAGGTACACAATTTAAGTCTATACAATTTTACTAAAATCACCAACCAGGTATTCAGGACAGGTGAAAATTCCTTTTCTTCACATTAGATATGTATTAATGTAACGGAATTTACTGAAGAGAATTTTTTTATGATTATAAGGAAAAAAAGTTTCTGACAGGTATATGGGGCCAAATCTTGGTCCCAAATCAGTTCCCAGAACCCACTGCTAAAGAACAAGTTCAAGTGTCATTTTTCATATCTATCAAAGGATAAAACAACTTACATTAGGTTTTGGCGGTTGACTGGACTGTTTTGCAGATCTGCCAACATTGGATATAGCTTGTTTGTAAGCATCAGTAGCACTAGGTTCATCAACATCAACATCTTCAAAATCGACAGTATAAAAGTTCTCCTTATCATCAATAGAGTCAACTTCTGAATTCTGTAAATGATCTCTGAAGAAAATTTTGAAATAATTGGATTTTAGAGATAAAAATGAATTTAGAATTCAATATTTATTGTACAAAAGGTGACGTTTACAATAATATCATAATAGTCTACATAAGTATACAAAAAGAATTTTTCAAAAAGTTCACAAAATTTTATTGTCTGACATGTAAACTTAATTCTGTAAAGAAATTTGTATTAGCGTTTAAAATTATATTTTTGAACAACAATTTTCAGTTCTAAGAACTGGTAAATAATTTTAGTCTAATGTCTGAGATTAACTGACTAACATATTACCTGGTTTGTGTTGGATATTGTTCACTATTATCACCTTCCCTATCAGAATCACTGTCCATTATAATATCATTTCTTGAACGAGGTTTCACTTTGTTAAATTTTCTTGAAGTAGATGGAGGTGATTGACTGGCACTTTCAGAATCAGGAACCAAGGCTGTTGTCTTTAATTGAGATAGAAGCTTGTTTCTACTAGTACCTGTAGGAGATTACAAAGTTCATATCTTATTTCTTTTTTTTTCCTGGGTTTAACACTGTTTTTCAACAATTTTTCAGTTATATATGGCGACCGGTTCACCTAACCAGTTTTCCTGGACTGCATTCTAACCAGTACCAACTTACCCTTCCACAAGGAGCTGGCAACTTCTCAACACATGGAGGAAAGTTGACATTTTCGTCAAATTTTCATAGACGGGTATGACCAGATGTGACTGGGATTTGAACCCGGATCAGTGGGTTACATGTACAGTACACTAACCACTGGACCATGGCCTATATATCTTAATTCAATTCTGAATATCAGTAGAATAATGTAGAATATTGTTCACAGTTTACAGTTACCTGACTGAATATCAGTAGAATAATGTAGAATATTGTTCACAGTTTACAGTTACCTGACTGACCCTAATATTTACTGCCAACCCAAAAGTTTCTTACAGCAAAATCCAAAGTACCGTAAGTTCTGAGGACAAATCAAGCCTCCAAATAGGATTATATTAATGAAAGGTACAATTAGAAATAAAGAATAGAAAACACATGGCTTGGTACCTGCCAATTCCATTTTTTGGTCAAGTAACCATAAATCTGATATTTTTTTCTGGCTTAAATTGAAAGCAAAGGGCACATTTCTAACACAACACACCACCACACTTCATTACTATGAGGTCAAAGATGTTATAAAATCAAACCGAGACAATTTGATAACAAAACATACATACCTCTATAGGCTGGATTTTTTTCTTTCAACATCCCAACAAGGTTGTTATATTTAATCTCAGTCCGACGATCAAGTGTTTCATTCTCATCTCTCAGTCTTATTAGATGATCCAATGCCGTCATTTGCTAACAATTATAATAAATAATACCTTTATTGTTTACAAGTACATCCATATATCAAATCTGTGTAACTACAAAAGTGAATCAAAACTTTAAATAATAGGCAGTTATTTCAATAATTAGTATCATAAAACTCCTTTTTTACATGTATATGACTCATTTCACACAGAATGCTCAAGATTTAATTTTTAAGATTAATGCATGGGTGAAAGTTGAATTAAAAAAAAAAAATGGAAATCTTAACCTCTGTGCCACGCAAACATTAAAACCAGTAGGGTCTAGACCTGAGAAAAACCGGAGGTTCCGGAAAAAAACTTTTAACCATGTTAATGAAAGATGTTTTACTACAGAGGACAAAAACATCATTCCACAAGCAAGCTTTCTGCACTCAACATAACTTCAAATACTTCAAGTCTCCAAAACTCAACCAGCTGCAGATAACCACAAAATTGAAGAGATACAGTAAAACAAATCAAGGAATATTTCACAACAAACTCAAGCCTATGACACATAAACCTGAACAAAAATACAAATCAAAGACTACAAGTTAAAGTGCAATCACCTGAAGAAAGACACATAACCTGGGTTTGTTTCCTTCTATAGCAGGAGCCATTTATAGGAGTCTTCTCCTCAGGAAAAATCTTTAAAATCATGCAGTTTTCCCCGAAAATTCAGTTAACATAAGGTTTTTAATTCCCCTCTTTGCAAAAATAATGCGTTGTCTTTCCCCCAATTTAACAAAAAGGCCCCTTCTCCAACCTGTGAAAAAAGCCCTGATTACACAAACTATGCAGCTCTCACTAAAAGTGAAATACAAAGCATTAGCAATAATTCAAAGAAAAAAAATAAAAATATTACATGATCATCTTTGGCCCAGGCATTTGCTCCATATTTTAACAACAGTTCAACAATATCCAGCCAGCCAACACTAGCAGCATCAATCAACGGTGTCATTCCTCCGCACTTATCACCACCCCTGTGGTTTAAATCAGCTCCATTTTGTAGCAGATATTCTGTGACATCATACCAGTTGTTATTAGCAGCCTCGTGTAGAGGAATCCAGCCACTGTGGTCCTGTACATTCACTGGATGACCCTTAAAACAGCAAAATGTTTGTACTACAGCTAACTTGTTTCTTCATGTTTTGTAAACCTCATATAGTCACCACTGTAATAAGACCACTTCACTGTAAAATGTCATTACAAGTTCTAATTTTCAGGCCAAATTTTTATATATTTCTTCTCTCTTTCAACTGTATAATGAGACAATCCCAGAATTACAACCACTTGTCTTTGGTCCTGAAAGTGGTCTTAATATTGAGGTTTGCTGTTCTTTTTCTCTTCAGGCCAAAAATAAATGATTTTCCCCATAGACTACTTAGTGTTCTCAGTATAGATCTTACCTGGTTGGAATACATTATTTCACATAATTTTCAATGGTTTCAACTGGAAATGCCAAAATGTCATTCCAATAAACAAATTCAGAATAATATTATTGAATTGCATAAAGTGATCTAATGACCAAGTATCTGATATTCAAATAAATGCAAATCTCTTGCATTTAGCATTTTATATGACTCCTATTAATCAATTACAGAATTTTTCAATAGATTATCAAAACAATTAACACATATTTACCACACATATAATTTTTCCCAACTACAATTTTATACTTTATATCAAATATTTGGGAAATAGTTCTCAAAAATCAGTGGACTTAATATCTGTGTAGTGGTTTATGCAGTAAAGATTCTTACATACATAGAATACATCGTGACTTACATCTTGAATCAGTTCTTTCACTTTCCTTAAATCCCCTTTGATACAGGCTCTGTGGAGAGGGGTCTCACCAAAATCATTACGCTGAGAAAAAAAAAACAAGTATAAATTCTGAAATTGATTTATTGTTTGTTCAACAAAGAAGTGTCAATGTATTTATAATATTCATATTTATATGTAAAGTCTGTGGCTACCTAAGGTAAATAAATCACTTCATCTCATGAGGGCACACATACAAATTAACATACATACACAATACTGATGTATTATCATATTATGCATGAAATTCAGTTGATTAAATTGAAAACAAATTAACTTAAATGTAATATAAGTTTTTCAAATTGTCACACAGAAACACATCCTACCAACATCTTATATCCCTGAACTCATGATTGGGATTCTACAATAAAGCTATGTTACAGAATTATCCAGTATAAAACTAGAACACTATGTTCTACTTACCTTTAATTCTTTCTGCCTCCGACCATGTCTATGCACTGTTCGCACTGTTTTCACAATAATTTCATCATCTTCTTCAAAAAATGAAATTTCCATATTTTTATAAACAAACTAAGACTACAAGTATCCATGGAAATATCTTGAAAATGCATGCGTTTCATGACTTACTTATAATAGAAATTCTATTAATTTAATAGGATAGAAAAAGTTTGGCAAACAGCAAATGAATATTGTTCTCTAAAGAGCTAAACATAACAAGGAACAGCCTTACATAAAGTTAATCAGTAACTTCACAAGCTTAGCAAAAATGAAAACCTTGATACTAATAATCACAATTTATGTCACCAAATGAAAATCACAACTAATTCTTGGTATATAACAATAAAATATCATGATAATGGCAACCAGCCAAGAACCTAAAAAATACATTGAACTAGATTTAAGCCATGTATTAAAATTTGGCAATCAGACATAACTTGGCTGTGAACAGCAGAAAGATTTAATTCACAATCATATATGAGAGGGGAGGAAAATGTAATATAATCCAAAATAATCATTTTTTAAACTGATCTTGACTGGAACAGTATACTTTTATTGCAAATTCAGGAAAAAGGGATTCTACTGTAAGTAGTATATTTCACATCATAACAATTCCAGCAAGATACGTTTCCATACCTGATTCAGTAAGGTCAGACATTTCTACTTCATCTTCAACAGGTAACACAGTACCATCATCCATATCTTCATCCACAGCTTGACTCTCTTCTTCAAGCTCCACATCTAATACACCATATTTTTGTTTCACATGTTCCAACTGATCTTGGGTTTTCTTCATCAATTTCTCATCTTTGTTGACTTTAAAAAGCTCTATCAAACAAGTCAAGGATCGACACTGAAAGATAAAAATGCTTAAGTACAAATCAATATATTTAGCAATGGATCATTTCATAATTTTGACAAAAAGGTTTATTAGCATAAAATGCACAAATTTTGGACCAAAATGCTTAAAAATATTTCAGCGTGGTAATAGCTTTTTGACATGAACATCTTTAGTTTAAATAACATAACTTGGTATAGAATATGGAAAATTTCTCCATTATTCTTGACAATATATCTTGATATTTAATAATTTTAATCAATAAATTTAGATTTTCAAAATGACAACTGATTATGCAGCTTCATAGTAAGAGTTGACGAATTTATAACTATTCCAACCCTACTCAAATATCACCCACAATGTAATTACCTGGAGCCTTCTAATGCCAGCCTTTTTGGCTGCATTATATGCATTAACATAAGACATCTGAACAGATTTATACGGTTTATCACACTTCTCTTCATAGGTTGCAATATTTAACCAACTTCTACACACCTGAAATGTACTCAAAATAATATAAAAAAAAATTGTGGCTTGGTAGTTTGTTTTGACACATTTAAATCATATTGTTATTTAAGTACTGGAGATCTGACAGTTTTCATGTTAAATGTATTCATCACGTTTAACTACAGAAGTGTAATCCTTACAATGAAGTATTAACAGATCAAAGAAAGACTAACTTGTTCAAAATCTCCCTCCTGGTAACAATCTATTTCCTTCTTGTAATAACTAATAGCTTTCTCATACTGTCCACAGTCACAGTAAGTTTGAGCGAGTGATATATAGATAGGTATCAAGTCTTTCTTCTCTCGTCCACTCTCAACACTGGCTGTAAGCTACAACATATAACATTATCTTAACATCAGTAACTTAACATTAACACAATCAAGAATATTTCATTTCACTAAATTTCATGAGTAAAAAAAAGAAAAGCCTACAAGCAGGATGCTCACTATATTTAAAAAGTTAAGGGTAAAAAATGACCCTTGGTGGATATAATTTGAAGAGTCAACAAAATTTCTTTCAATTTCAACAGTAGATTTGACTCTTCGGTATAAATTCTCAACAGTCCTAAACTTTGTTTTGCTAATTCAAAGAGTCAAAATGCCATTTTAAGGGTAAAAAGCCCTGACAAAGTAAGTCGACAAAAATTTCCTTTAAATCACATAGTTTTGCTTTCTTATACAGGTAATGATTTAAACAATATGCAATCAGTCCAGTCTCATCATATGTTAGCCAGGTACAAATTTAACAATAAAATATATTATCACAAACATACATGGAAGCCATTTGTAATATTGATATTACTGATTCACTAACTTCATCATAGTAATTACCTGGATTTTTTAAATGTTTCTCTTTATAGGAAAATAAAGTGCATTTTTGTATTACAAAGTTTGTTGTTTGAATTGACAGTCTTCACTAAATAAGTAATAATACCATATTGTCCCTGAAACTGTAAAACAAAATTAAGTTAATTACCTCCTTGCTATAAAACTTGATGGCAAGTCGAAATAACTTCAAATCAACAGCACAATCTCCTAATTTATCGTAACATGCTATTCTAGCAGGCACATCGTCTTTACTTGTTTTCTGCAGAGATTTTGTTGTTGTTTCCATGGATACGACTGTGAATTATGATACAAGCAATTCATTATTTCTAGGATCAATTTGTAGTAACATTCTAACATAATAATGAAAAAAACAGGAAATTAATAAATATATGACAACTGGTTAAAAATATTTTCTTGTTATTTCATTGACATGCACTGTAATAGTGGCCTTAAGATAAACTTAAGTAAAATATCAAATAATGTATTTATGAAGTTGTGGTACCAGCTTTATATGTTTCATAAATCTTTATCTGTTCCTCTTCATTCTTCTCACACATTTTATGAGCTTTCTTTAATAAGTGCCGGGAACCAGGGAAATCTTTCAATAAAACCAAAACCTGAAAAATGTCAAATACACTCACATTAATGCTATAAAACTGAGGGATTTTTTACTTATATATAAGGTACTGGTAGATGGACCCATTCCAATTCCAAAGTAGTGATCATTTTTCTCAATTTTGAAGAAAAACCCCAATCACTGTTTGAATATTATGCACATAACATTACTTGATAAACAATTTTGCCACTCTATGAATTGAGAAATTGTCCTTCAAACAGTTAAATGACTGATTTTCATTCCTTTTTTTTGCTTATTGTGAATTAAAGTAATAAAGGAGCTTACAAATCTGTATTTGTGAAAAAAGTCTTAATTTCAGCGCAAGTGACTATGTGAAAAAAAAGCAATTTTCCCAATTTTATTGGCACCAGTACCTTAACCAAAATGTGGGAAAAAATCCTAAAAATTGGATAGAGGATTTTCAATATAGCTAGATTATCCGAATAGAAAAAACTATCAGTTCATAATTACAAAACCTTTTTTTGTTAGTAACCACCAGATATGAGTGTACAAAACAAAATTTTGAATACTGTGCTATAACATAAATGACTCAAAACACAAGATTAGTCATATCTTTAATTAAATAAAAAAATTTAGTGACTACGTACAATTAACACAATACTGATACTGGTCTGGTATCAAACTTTCTTCAATGAAAACAAAAAGAAAACAGAATAAATAAACCATTCAAATTATCAGCCTTATCATCATCTTATATGAACATACATCTTTATAATTATTACTATGCAGTGATAACAGTATTTAATGCACCAGTGAATGAGATAATCATAGTGATGGATAAGCCAACCTACAGCATTTCACTAGACAGAAATTGATTTCATTTGAACTGGACATCTGCTAAGTGGACTATCAAGAATTGGTGGATTAATTTGGTGTTAAATGTTCGTTAGAAGAATACTTTTAGGGTAATTTGCATCAACAGAAGGAGAATTTATTGGCATCCTAATGATACCTATGATATAACAATACATAGAGAAATAATGACATAGCAAATCATTCATTCACACCATCCCTTTAAATGCTGAATTTCTAACTCATTTGCCTACTGATAAGCCATCTGTAAGGGTTGATATAAGAAGGCTGCAAAAAAAACTGGAATTCAATCAATGCTTTAATCAAGGATATTAGCACAATGTATGATAATATACCTGAGATTTTGAAAGAAGACATTCTATTTCCTGTTGTTTGTTTCTCAATTTTTTAACAGTGTCGTAAGCATTGTTGAAATAAGTAGAAGCAGTGTCAGCATCATCTTCCTTCAAGCAAATATCACCCAAAGCTTTCTGACAAATATACAGAACTTCAAGTAGACTGTGAGATCTGAAATAACATATAATTAATAATTATATCAACAATACATAATATTCATAATAAGAAACAAATAATTAAAAAAATAAATCACTTGGTGGTACAAATATTTTTACTGGAAGTACTAATAAAAAGATAATAAAACAATCAATAAATGTTTAACATAAAAATACATAATTTACTTTACTTGCTGTGTATTAACATATATCAATATACTTCAAACCCTAACAAGTAAGTTGCAACCCAGATTTCAAAATTTTCAACAATTAATACTTATAATGGCTTGAATGATGATTATTTTCATGTTATCAACAACTTACTGACTAAGAGTGCTTTTATCGTGACTTACTGACTAAGTGTAACAGCTTTCTTCAAATACTCCTTGGTTTTGCTATTATCCTCTAAGCCTTCATAGACCAGACCTGCAATACATAGTATCAGTTAATACATCATTAGTATTTATAAGGTTCATGACTAAATCAAGCTCAAAATATTCACAGAAAAAAAAAAACAAATTAAAAGTCCTGAGCAGTTGGATTTTCAGACTATGATGTTTTTTTTTATTTCAGATAAAAAATGTACAATGGCTTCATATATAAAAAAGATCGAACATACAAATTAGAACTGGCTAATTTACTGATGAAGACTTCAGGTATTTAATTTTTGAAGACTGACTCCTAAATAAGACTAAATGTTCCAAATTATCTTTTAAACCAAACTTCACCTTCTTTGCATGAAAACGTATGGTAAAAAATAATAGAGATGCTTGCAGTCAACAAAATCACTTTACCAAGGTTATAAAAATTCCGAGCCCTCATATCGACGTATTCTTTCTCATCAATAGTTCCTTTGATTTTATCACAGATTTGTAGACTTTTCAGGTAAGCTTCTTCTGCTTTCTTGCTAATCGACTGTTTTGATTTTATACTGAGATTTCTGTCCCCACTTTGTTCCAGAAACGTGTTTCCTATTGTTGTTAAGGCTCTCTGTTGTTCAACTAAGTCATTACATTCCCTGAAATAAACGCAATGAAAAGTTTAAGCTGTAAAACATATATTCTTATTATTTGATGATATTTACTGGATAGGAAATTAATTTTCTTTAACACATGGGAAACCAGGCCTCAAAATGTAATATTCTGAAATAGCAAAAGTGATCATTAGTCAAGAAGTCCTTAAAAGCAAAATGAACATGAAATTGATCTTGGACCATTTGTAGTGAACATTAAATGCTAAGTTCAACCTTGAAATTTTGAATCAATGAAAATTGAACAGTTACCTTGCCAACATAAAATATTTCTCATGCAAGTGAAATGCTTTTTTATATTCTTTTTGTTTACAATAGCATTCTCCCAGAGTTCGGTAGCCTACAGCGATATCAATTTTCTTAGACAAAGCTTCAAGAATTCTAACTGCTCTTCTGTGTTCAACAACAGCTTCTTCAAAATTTCCTGTTGAAAATAAAGGTAAACATTAACCATGTAGGAAAGGTATTACAGCCATTATACTACAGGTCAACTTGCAGGTCAACATACAAACCTCATTATTCACAGAAAGCATAATTGATGTATATAAACATGAAAGTGATAAAGAATGTTTTTAAAGGATACCAAAACAGACTCAAGAGGCTGTATGTGTCTAGATCATAATGATAAAAAGGTTTTGTATTTGCTCTAATCATTTTATTCCAGTCATATCATATATATTTCAGGCATATATAAAAAATGTTGGCTAATACATTATTTCTTGCTCATATAAATTATTCAAATAAATAAGTAGGCATTTTGTTCATTTATCAAATCATTTTGAGATGCAGCACAAATATGACCTGTGCTATTAAAATAAATAAAATAGTTCTTTGGGCATATTACCAACACTATTTCATAATAATTTTCACTATTTCTCACCATATTTTTCATGTAAGTAACCAATGTAATGAGAAAGCTTTGCTTCACTGTCCAACTGGCCATTCTTCTCTGCTTTAAGCCTCTGTTTTTTGTAATCTGTAATAATCAAACATGTATATCTTTGTTTTTGGCAAAATATAGCAAAAATAAATGGTACAGCTGGACACAAATTCATGGTTTCAGGACTAATCTTGTTCCCTTACTGATCTCAATTGAGGTCATGTAGTTGTTTTAAGCCAGTTTTTACTGGTATTCCTGTTTCCATATACCTTATATATAATATAGGCCATTAACAGAGTGGAACTACTAATTTTCATGTATTTTTGTTTGACTGAGAATGAAACAAAAGTCTAAAGGAGCATATTTTGGAAGAACTGCTTACTTATTTCATTTTTCACGGAGAATAGTGAATATGTCATAACCAGATATCTTAAATATATAAATAGCAAAATATAGCAACTAGACAGATTACGTCTTTTATATAACAAGCCACATGATTAATGAAACAGTTGACGGAAGGGCACTCTCAATGGAAATTGTTTTTTTCAAATTTGTATTTTGCCAATGAATTTATGCAATGCATTGTCAGGGCTTGAAAAAGTAATAATAATTTATGTGAAAAATTTATTGAAAATAAAATATTTATTGAAATAACCTGATAATGGTCCATGTCACTGTCATTTACTAATGAATTAGAACACATAAAACTACCTTCTGGTAGTATCAGGTAATATGTGAATCACTCACAACGACAAGGTTTGACACCAGGAACCTAAACAGTACAAGGTATATTCAGCCAGTCAGAATTTAATTTTAATTTTAATCACATTGGCAGATATACAAAAAAGTAACCAGATATGACTACTAATGTACTATTGAACCAGTTTATCATGGATATGCAAAAAATATGCAGTCAAACTATTTAAATGTTATATGTTATCTGTTGGTTGATCACCATCTTGGCCCAGAGAGATAGATTACTTTCATAGAAAAAAGCCATCCGAGAACTGGGAAATTTGTGCCAAATTTGTGGCTATGAAAACAAGGCAGATCAATAACATGTGGGTTTACTGAGGTTTCTGTAAATAACAAGTTCGGTAAATTGATTTTACATAGTGATTGTCTTGGATGTTTCGGTAAAAAGGTGTAGGTGTTATTCACACTTCATCAGTAAATAATTACTCTGGACAATTGGGGAGTTGATATTTTTTTAGGATTCATTGAAGTTGAATATGTACATTAATTCAGTATAAATTATGATGAGTAGGTATGCAGTTTTTTCTTAGTATTTGAAGATTTTACAATTTAAACACAAATATTAAAAACATTATGGGTAAATTATCTATAAAAATGTTTGCATGTATAATAATTTCATGCGGAAATAAATAGTTTTTATTTTTTATTCAAAATAAGTACTTGTTGATCATTTATTAATGATTACACGTAGTAACAATTTTTTCAGAAACTGGTCGTCTGAACAGTATTCATAAACACCATTCACGTTATAATAATGATTATATTTGTAAGTGTTGCTGTTGTTGATGTAGTCCAACTAATTAGACTGTTTGTGACGGCGAGACATTTTTTGATTTGGCCCCAACCCTCAGTCTGACATAGAACTGCATATTTGTGTACGAAAAATTCTAATTAAAACCCGTTGGGCACGATAACTACAACATGTGTGAACAATTTGAACCGTTTGGTAGATAGGAAACATGTTTCTAAACTCATACAAGCATAAATTATTCCACCATATCATTTCTGAAAAGTGCACTAGTTAACGTTTTGTTTGCCTCCACTATTTCTCTACGGAAAATGAAACCAGTGAAATGGCAGACAACTGGCGGTGTCAAGGTAGACATCTACCGGTGTCATGGTAAAGACTTCCACTGTATATAACCCATTACGGGTACATTCATAAAGTGGTATTTACACAACTCATTTAAATTTTGTAATTGGTGCACGCATCTAACGCAGTAATTGTACAGAGTGAAAGTTTGGAAATATCTTGATATGGTAAAATATATGGTATGGCATGGCCACTTGAACCCGACATGCTATGAACAATTTTAAGTCAAATATTTGAATTTTGGCAGTAGATACTTAGAATTTATGGCTCATTGTTAAGGATTGTTGTTTTTTCTATCGACTTGAGTAAGCTATACCAGTTACTGATGCATTGTTACGTAATTTATGTTTCTGCACAAAAATCTGTAAGGCTGAGAGGATGGCCCTTCCAAATTCATTTATGAAATCAGCCAACCCTAGAGCCGAGTAAGTAAGGCTATAGTTGATGAAGATTAATGTGTATCTGTTCAGGAGTTTTTATATCATTATACTTCAGGGTTGAGAATCTGCCCGATTGTGTAGAGTAATTATTTACCGATAAGGTGTGAATAACACCTCTTTACACTTTTTTACCGAAACATCCCACACAGTCGCTATATAAAATCAATTTACCGAATTTGTTATTTACCGAAACCTCCAGCACCCAACACGAGCAGACCTTTCTATAGATCATATCCTTGTACAATGTGACTAAAAATTCATTTGATGCAATTGGACGAGATCATTATTGGAACGTAAAACTGTATCCTAATTCTAAGCACAATGAAAAAATACACTTGTACAGAAGTTCTGGGAGCAAAATCGCTAAGGCCGAAACCATCAAATCATCTTCGCTATTCCAAACTATATTTGGTATACATAATTAAATCGGCTTACTGTCAAGCAATTTTGAGTCTTCTGAATCCATTATTGGCTATTGTTACATTTCACCATCGCTATAATAGGCAAATATTAATTCATTTCGATATGTTTACATTTCTCTAATTCGAGCTTCGCGCAATCTTTAGCGCATGCGCGAATTGTATTGAAGCTAAAGAAAAATATATAGCAAAAAGAGAATAAATGTTCGAGAGTCATAACAGCCGTACGGAACATTTGGCGCTATTCAACACACCACGACATCTTACGTCTACGCGAGGAGTTTGAGCATTCACGTACAGTCCTGTTGTGATATTCACATGTTTTTAAAAATATTCAACTTGTTGTTCAAATGTATTTTATTGTGACGAAAACAAGCATGTATTATCAGTAATTTAATACGCATATATTATATGCCATCAGTTCTAGAAAAAAAACTCACCGTGGAAAATTCTAGCGACTCAATTTTGTAGCAAGAATTGATAAAGTACTTTATTATATTCTTCAACAGATGTGTCCTGCTATTTATCAGACTAATATTATGAATTACGGGCAATGAAATTGTACAAGGGAAGTAACTACTACGTGAAATTTGAACATAAGGTTTTAGCAGTTATTTCCCTTGACTATTTCTACACTGACTGATCGTGAAGTCAAAACATTTTACTCCGTTAAGCCATTGGTGTATTAGTAATTAAACATTCACGGTAAGCAAATGGCTGTTTTTCTTGATTCAGAGGTTTACAAATATATTGTTTACATTCAAACTCAAAATGGCTAATATTATGTGACGGCATGTATTTTTTCAGTGGGTGAAACGCCGTTTTTCAAAAATTTTTCAGTTATATATGGTGGCCGGCTCACCTAACCAGTTTTCCTGGACTGTATACTAACCATTACTACCTTATCCTTCCACACGGAACCGACAACTTCTCCCAAATATCAAGGGAAATTGATATTTTGTCAATTTTTCTTAGAAGGGTATGACCTGCCGCGACCAGGATTTGAACCTGGATCGCCTGGTTACAAGTCCAGCACATTAAGCGCTTGACCATGGTCGCGACCTGACGACAAATATTCCAATACAGTAAAGCACGGCGATAATGAATTCTTTGGGATCCGAATATTCTCTTCAACTTTGTTTCACTGTATCCATTTCATTTAAATAAAGAAGCGACAGGCCCGGGGTAACTAATGACTTCAGCATATTCGATTTTTCATTTTCTCAAGCGAGTTCACTGTTGCCATGTTTTACTGTATTTGCTCTTTCGTGGCGCTATGTCGGTGATCAAAGTGTATGTATAGTGGCATTAGAATAGGCATTGTACCTACAAATACAGAGCAAATATTGTCTGTTTTTATTGACCTGCTGGTATGACACATAATGATGTCTGTTGTAAAAATGATATTTTACCGACTGATTGGACCGGATAATTCTTTATTACCCTCTCCAGGTAGCATCTAAAACTTATCTTTAGTATTTGTGTAATACGCGTAAGATATTTGCGACTAAAACATATAGTTTGTCGTCCGAAGAAAGTAAAAAAAGCCTCACTGAACTTGGCAATATTTCACCTGTTGTACTTAAAGGAGTAAAAACGAGTTTTTCTCTGGTTTCATTAGTATGTTCATTGGGTGAGTTGGGGATTTTTAAATAGTTTTAAATCTTTGAATGCCGCTTTTGAGATTATTTTACGAACAAATTTATTTTAATAATAACAGTGGATGTACCGTTCCTCGGGCCTAAAATGGCTAGGGTCGCGAGAAAAAATTTAAGTAGGTCGGGTAATCAGAAACAAACGTTTTTTTTTTTTTGCGCTTTAGACAAAGTTTTACCGTTTACACCGACCGGATTTAAAAGCTCAAGTCGTAGACTGGTCATATCATGTACAAATCGTAGAATTGTTGCATGAATCATGATCGTAGGTTAAAAATGCAGTTAGCATTATAATTCTCTGCATTGTGTTATGGTAAGCTGTCGAAGTATGCGAGTGAAGACGATTCATTTATCATTATCACATTTCATTATGTCAAAAGAAAACAAAATTAGTTATCACCAAAAATAAGATCTGCCAGTGGAGACAATAAGTCCCGCTACTGTACAGTGCTTCATGGTGCGTAATAATTATACAAACGTGGTAATTACAATTGTGTATTAGCTCGTAAAAATGTTATCATAACTAATCTACTCCTTCATTACGCGAGAATAAGTTTCATACCACGAGAATAAACATTTGTGGAGTAATCATTACGGTGCCTGCGGGTATTGTTAAAAATCACTGATACCTAATAGTTGCCAATATAGTTATAATTACATTGAGTTGCGATACCAAAGGCAAAACTGTTATTCCATTGTGTAGACACTGATTCGCTTGTTTTTAAGTGTATGCAATGCCATTAACAGAATGGGATAATATGTGTTTTCATGTACACAATGTTTACAAAGAAGTTACAACAGGTTGTCACAGGTGAAAGAAAATATAACAAATATTATTTTCTAAAACGTACACATTCGTCATTTCAGAAAAGAAAGCATGCAAAGACATAAATATACATATATTGTCTTTATTTCTGCAAATAATTACAAATATGTGTGAAATGAAAGACTAAATTAACTATAGATAACATTCAATTCAGTTTTGTTCCTCCGTTTTGTTTAAATGTATTGTTTTATAAGTAACCGTCTAGAAAGCCAGGATCGCAGGAAAAGTATTTGATTTTGATACTGACCACAAATGTGATTTTTAGGCCGAATCGGGACAACTGATACAGTTCTGAACATGGTGAATTAATGCTTTTATAGTTTCCACGATTTTGATAGTAATGATAACGCTTGGTTTAATATCATATCGTATATATTACAATAATAAAACTGTGTACATTATTTTCTTCTGTTGCTACACAATCCTATAGCGCCCACATTAAATTTTGCTAGTACCACGTGATAATTATCGTTTTAAAGGCGACAATTATTGTCTAATGAGTTTGGGTTAGGGCAGGTATAAGTGTTTCTGATTTCTAAATCAGACGAGCATTATCGCGAGGTACTAGCCAAATTTAAATGTGGATACTGTATAATTCCGTAGATTGCGCTTCGCCTCAAACGTTGCCGGCGTTATAGACGTGTTGTATATATACGATCGCTGGCAATAAAGGGACACATTTAGACTGGCAAAAAAAACCCGTCACGATGAAAACTTGAACAAATCACTTCAAGCTTCATTCATAAATGTGCGTTTACTGTATTGATATTATACATTTATTATAATCATGACAATATAGTACAGATAAATTCAAACTAAACTGTGTGTCGTATGTTTAGGTGGTGACTTTGCGATAGGTATTTTTATGTTTCAATAGAACTTAACATGTGTCGTCGTCAATAAACAAAGTGTTCAAATCCTTGATTCACCTTGTTTTTACTTTAAGGTGAACTAGCAAAATAAAATTAAATGAAGGAAGTTTCTGAATTTCGAAAATCAATGATAAATCTGTAGACTAGTACCTTTAAAATCACGACTTTCACTGATGAAGCGTTATGTACTGTTTAAATCAATTTGTATTTCACAAAATAGCATCCGGTATTTTAGATGAACTTTCATAACGAAAGTAATATTTCTAGCTGTAGACACAGAACAGAAGCTTTTTTTCGAAGTAGCATTTTATCAAAATGTGCCTTTGTCCAAAAATAAGTTCGACTTTTAACAAAATTTAAATGGCTAAAAATCACTAAAAATTATACTTCTCAAGTAATAGTAAAATCAGTTTTTGCAGCTTTCATGGATCCGGTAGTAAAACAATGTATTTAAAATGTCTATACTTTCCTGTACAACATTTTCATTTAAAATCAACAAAAAGTTGACAAAATATTATAATTATTTCCAGTGAACAGACACACATCAATTGTACCACCAATCAACAATCCAAGTAACTTGTACTTTCATAATGACAAATAAGGCAGTCGAAATAACATGTATGTAACCACGTGACTTAATTCTTATCACAAAATCACCGAAGTTTGACGGAAACTTACGAATTGACAAGCAGCGTTATGACCTCGCCCTCTTTGCCAAGAATTCAATGTTAACCCGTATTCACCAAAGCCCAACACTTATAATTATAGGCTAAAACATCCATATACGATCTCATAGCGCAGATTTGCGCTAAACACCTTTAGAACCGCTCTGAACCTTAGTTACTGCCCTTTATTTTGCTCAGTAACAGTCTCCTACTCAGTGCTCTCCCCTAGCAATGTTATAAACTGGTATAAGGGGAGATAATTAATATTTTCAAGGAGGAGTTACCATTGATCACTATTTAACATCCTTGCGCCAATAACAAATAGTTTCAACAAGTCGAAAACCTACGAGCGCTTAAATGCATCCTCATCACACCTAAATGTCTCAGCGGAGTGTCGTGAACAGAATCAGTCAATGGCAAGTCGGATATTCCTAGAAGTTCGTGATCTTCTTCCATATCCATTGTGACATCTTCAAGCATTTCTTTATGCTCTTCACAGCTTCTCTGTAATTTCAGTTTATGAATATCATGACGGATGGATAACAGTTTTCTAGCTAACACCTCATCTTCCTGACGCATTTGTTGCTGGAAATAAATCAGAATTAAATTCATTGCGTGCAAGAAGACGTATATACGAACAATGTGTAAGATATGGTACACCGTGTCTGATCAATCGTAGCAAATGAAATCGAGGACTCTAGGCCAATAACTACGTACATGTAAAATGTACTTTACACTTCTTGGTAAGTTAAAACACAAACTTGAGGTTTTACCAAAATTTTCCTGATACGTGAATAAATTATTTTTATGTGTTGTTAATCGTTTGAACGTGACAAATTTTAACACCGAATTGGTCAATTTTTTTCTCATTTGATTTGCAATCTTCGTTTGTTTGTGGTAATCAAGGAAAATAAGTTCATCGGATAGCGTACACTATGGTACCGAATCATGGTCTTATTGTAGTCTAAATAGGGGCTTGGGGGATTTTCTACGCAGGAATAAACCTTGATATGTATGATAAATTAATTAATTGATGCTAGGGGTTTAATTATACGTTGATTTAACTATACACACTCTAAAAATGTTCCAAATGCATTCAGGAAAGCGCTATCGAAGCGTTTATAGGATACAACGAAACTTGCCCAAAATTACAGACATTTACGTAGGCTATATCTTACCAATTCAGTTCGTAGCCAGGCCAGGGCTTCATTTATTCTGTTCTTTCGTTCTTCAGTAAAACAATCGTCTTTATACTGACCACTTTTGTCCGCATCCAATTTTGGAATCTCATGAACACGTGGTTTGTTCATATGTTCCTGTTGCCAGGCAACTGTACTTTGTCTTCTAGTTGACAACTTCAGTCTGGCAGTGGTTGCTTTTAATTCATTTAAATCCAAATCCTTATCTACATTCGGAGATAACAAATTTGAATTATTCACTTTTGTCACGTTACAATTGAAATCTCGTAAAACGAAGTCAGGTTGCGATATTTTAACGTCATCAGCAAGAACGCCGGAGTCACTTCCTGTTGGATTCTCGTTCTCGTCACTGTGCGAGATTTCAATGCCATTTTCGTCTATTACACACAATGTTGGTCTTCTATACTCTCTCATTTTGACGTCTCTATCCTGAGAAACACGTCCAATACCGGATGTAAGATCTGCTACTTCATTTGAAGACATAAAGAGCTCACGCGAAACCAAACTACAAACAGAAAGAAAATAATGCTAAAAAACAAGAAAATCTAGTAAAGTGCTCGTAAAGTGCAATTAAACACTTTCCCTGCTTTACCAAAAAAAGAAAAGTAAAGCTTTTGCACTTTGGAACGCTGAAAGAACATGTTGCTTTAGTTTTTTCTGCATTAGTTTAAAACATGTATGAGTTAATAAAATGGCTTAGCATAAAACCGTGTTTTAAATATTCTAAATATCACAGCGAGTTTTGTAGACGTCATATCAACACCTTTATTCTTGCATATTATACGAAGTTTCCCTAATGCCCTATCAGATTTCTAAGCACAACTAAATTGCAAGAGTAAACATTCCTCGCTTATGTAAGGCCATTGACAAGAGTTTTCCACTTGAGGGCGTACTAATTATAGAAAGTTATTAACAAACACTTTAGGTGACTTTAGTGTTCATCGAACAATGCACGCCTCGCTCAGGTTTTCAAACAAACGTCCGCTTTGTAGAATTTCTTTAGGTTGTGTTGAACTCTCCGCGCTGTTACAAACGTATCTGATGAATGCATTGGAAACAATTACTGCTAATTCGATATTCGTTACACGGAATCAAGATTTAATGACTTCCTGGGAAATGACGCTGTGACATTTGTAAGCATAAAACATGTTTCTCTGCCGTCTTTATCGAATGTTGAAGAATTATTGAATGCAATTAAGGTCTTTAATTGGCTTTATATCATGTGCAGACTGATAAAAATTGTCACAAAGTTGTTTCTTAGCATTTACTTAAGGAGAGTCTTAATCCTTACTGTGCTGCTGGAAAATTATATGACAATTTAATATGACTGTTAAAACGTATGGATGAGAAAGAGTCTGGAAGATTTCCCTCCCTCATGTAATAGTTTGCAATTAAGTGCTGGTTATAAATTTTTATTAGTGTGGTATCATTGACAAGTAGTTAGCGATGAGAAAATACCGTAAATACTTCCTTGTTTGTGAGTTTTCTTTCATTACACAATAAAGTACAATAAGATACAATGTATAAATAGGACCTACAATGTATGTTTTTAAAAATCTTACCAATATTTTTGTATGTTGGTAAGTGCAAAGTGTATGAATACAATGCATTAAATAAATGTGATAACATACACACTCTTTACTTATTTGAACAAGTAACTGGTGTTGTCCGCAACACATAATGTCCCCTAGCGGTTGCGCCTTGACTCAATATGGTAATTAATCTGCGTAACAGTCACACATGCATTAAATACAACAATAATTAATACAGAATTTCATTCACATGGCCTGAATAAAGTTTGTTATTGCAGTATCAAGATTTTGCAACGTGTTCTTTACTATTAACATTACCATAGCGACCAGAATTGTAACCCTGGGAGACAACAAAATAGTGCACATAATCTCAACATTGTCACTTATCGCAATTAACCAATTTTCATTCACCTATCTTCACATTGCGACCTATTCACATATCAACTCTCATCATCCTAGGTTGTTTAGTTATTGAGTTACCGCAGAATCCAGAAGTTTTGGGCGCATTTTTACTAATTCCATTACCACAGCAACGACAATTTTCTTGCGATGGTGAAAACAAAACAACATGCATAATGTACACAATGCCACCTATTCATATACCAACTTTCATCATCCTAGGTTGTGCAGTTATTGAGTTATCGCGGGATCCAGTTTTGAGCAGACAAACGGATGGACAGACATACAGACGGACGGACAGACGGAAGGCAAACCTACAGTCCCCTCCGTTGTGAACACCGGTAGGCGACTAATGAATGACGCAGTAGGGTTTTCTGCCAAATAAATTAGAAATATAAAATATACGTAAAATGTTCCCCTTTTTCTAAAATACTTCACGATTCTCAAGCGTACACTAACTTACATACTTTATGCACATAACTGTCTTATGAATAAATTTTTAGTAAATCAGGCTGTTATTAATTTCTGTCGTTGGCGTGACATTAATGCATAAAATTGTACGTATATATACAATCTAGAGTAAGTTACACTCGATATAAAAAAGTCGAAGAAAATAGGCCTGCAGACTGATTACTGAGACAGACGAGATGCAGCGTCTGCTTGACACTGATGATGTATCGAGCGTTTGAAGAGCATCAAATTGTAACTCTTCAAAATGGAGATAACAAAATACAAATGGTTTGCGCTGAATAGACCAGATGTAATTATGATACGAAAATTGACGACTGTGAAATGAATCGACAGTAATTTCAACTGGATACAAATTATATAACATGACGAAGATGGATCAAAGTAAAGAAATTATCTCAATAATAAAGATTCATAGGGTTGATGAAAGTGATGAAAGACTTTTCACTGTAGTTTTAATTAGGTTGATGTCTTTTTCCCCATAAGGACGCCATTATAATGTATATACATTGTACATTGTACTTTATTTATTGAGCGATGAGCAATTCATAATTTTAAATACCTCGCGTGTTTTGTCATATCTTTAGATTTTTTCAGTAAGAAGTTTTGATATTAACTTAAGCTTAATGTTAAAAAGAGTATAAGTTTTAATAAGTTTACTTATTGTATAAGGCAGACAATTTTACCAGTGCTTCTAGATAAGTTATCGTTAATATAACACCTTTTGAAAATCGCATGCCTTGCCTGGGGCTCAAGTTAATGCGTTCTGCCGACTGTGCTAGCCACAGAAGTGATATAATAAGGGTTCACAGTACAAGGTTATAAGTAATGACGATGAGAAAAGATGTTTACGAGTGATCCACATTATATTACGATAGATCCAAAACACCTCGCCGTGAATTATCTCCCTGCACAGAACAATTGACGACAGTACATCGGAACATGTATGCACAAAACGACCGTGTTATTTTTAATTTTAATGTACATTTTACATAGAATTTTTCTGGGCGATTACAAAACTAGAATTTTTAAAAATACGTACCACATAAATTGTTCACGTCGAAATCGCAATTCACTACATCCAAATCGCAGACGTCATTTCAAGGATCTGACGACGCATTAATTATTCAACTCCGTCGTCTGTAAATACATAAAATAGTTTTATTAAATTCCTCTAATCAAACTGGGCAACATAAGAACAGATAGTAGATTTAAATTTCAAAAGCTTACTAAACACGCATTACTTTTCATTACCGCAACAAAAACAAGCTAAATTCTCATGACACAAATTGCAGCCGAAATGCAGTCGTCTGCTAAAAAATAAGAAACGCAGTTTGACGCGTGCTTTATAAATATCACTTGTAAATCATTCAAGTAATCAGTTTTCCTGACAACCACAGGGTTTGGTTGAGAATGAAATGTTACTCTAAATAGTTAAGACGGTTTACTTGCAGCAGACATAAATAAGACACAAAATATACAAGGTCTGCGCTGAAGGCTACGTGGACATCTCGTCTGCGATATTCAATTCAACATGCAATTTCGAAATAATTGAATAAATAAAATATTTTCTTATACAAAGAAGTTTATAACGAAAGTTCTATTGAGTTGCTAGCCGACCAGTCTGCATTTTGCAGACGATAAATCGTATATCAGCGTATAAATGAAGATTGAACTTTAAACAGACGATCGTTCTCTCCAAGTCATTGTACAAAATCAACTGGTGCAGAATTTTTATTAGTGTATTAATTTTTCCAATCAAATACAAATGATTTAGTAGAAATTCCGACTGGCCACATATCTATATCCATGTACAAACACATGCACATTAAAACAGAATGATTGAAACATAATTTGACCGCAATAAGCGATACACAAAATTAAAAATAATATTCTGATTCGTGTAAAGTAGACCGGCTAATATAAAATACACGGCTAAACCCCGTTAAAAGTCCACCGTTTATGAATTCCAGACCTTGGTTATACGGTGGTTTGATAAAATATTAGTTTCTAAATCAGAAATAAACGGACGTGGTCTTACAGGTAGTCTGTCACGTAAGTTTTACCGTATTTTTATAGTCATTTTAATCGTAATTAATCTTACAGATAATCACTAATTAGATAACTCGTGCTTTAAATAAATGTACAGTGCCACCTCCCCAAAGCAACACCCTTTGCAGAAACAAAATTATGTGGTTGTTGAGAGGTTTTTGCTCTAGAGAGGTTAAATTAATAATTTAATCGTACACTGGGAAAATCATGCTGTTGTTAAAGGGAAGTTGTTGCTCAAGAGAGGGGCCGCTCTGACGAGTTTGCACTGCACCAATAATCCCGTTTTGAACTCGAAACACATTGTTTAATTCAGTTTAATCCAGATTCCAGCGTTATCAGCATAACGTTATGTACACTCTAAAAATTCATCTAGAAATTAATTCCCAGGTTTATTAAAACTTCATTTTAAATATTTTCCCACAATAAATAATGGAACACCTTACTATAAAATTGTACAGATTTCATTTGTATTTCAACAAACCGTTTCCTTTCGATATTCCCCGGTCAGTTTTTCTACAACTTATATAACTATTAACATATTCAAGCCTCGTGATGTTACCATCACATGTCAGCACGAACCAATTTCTTAATATCACAATCTTTGCGCATAAACAATTTCTAAATAGCAACGGAAACTTGCACAGATGACATTTTACAAAAATCTAGCCACATTTTCCTTATATAGTAAAGTGATATTGCACTGTATAGACCAATTGCGATGCAAGGACGTTCGCATCTTGTTTCAGATATGAAATAAACAAACAAGTTTGAAGTTTCAGGATCGATTTTCAGAGATGTTGATGCATTCTGTACTGTTACCTGACTTTTTATACAACTCGAAATTTCTCACCACGTGAGGCCAATGTGAAAAAGTTTATGTGATACGCAGTTCGCAAGTCACTTGTAGCGTAATTAATACATGATGCCACAAAAGGCGAATATGTAAATAAATCGGCATTCATTTCAGTGAGAAAGATATGAAGTCTCCTCATAACAACCTACATGTGACACTTGACGTGTTTTTATAATCCATTATGCAATATTAACATAGTTAATATACAGATTTTTTTGGGCCAAAACGTATCAAATGTGTGTTGGTTTATTAACTTGTGTTCTTTTTAAAGACATTTCTCAACAGTGCAGACAAAAACTGCGCTTAAGAATGCCAGGCTCTGGATGTCAACATTTTTAAATTCCGATGATAGGGGGGGGGCAGTACGTTAATGGGATTGTGTATAATGATGCATTAAGGCCAAAATGGTCCCATGGACCAAAACACACTCATCATGTATAGGTAGCCCCCCCCGCACCGCTATAGTTTATTTTTACCTTATCAATACGTCCAATTATTGTCTAACCGATTTTCAATATATATATATAGAACAACCAGTTCGGTGAGCCTCCAAGTAGCTTATTATTATAGTTTTATTATTAAAAATCATATGGTTTGCTATGACTTGTTCATGTAAGAACCCTTTTCTACATTAATTGCGTAGAACACATAAAATGCTAAAGTGCAGCTAATCTGTGTAACTTCACTACGTCAATATTAAGACCATTTTTTATCTCACAGGGTGGTCATAATATCAAAATTTCACTTATGTCATATCAGAATATAACAGAATAATAAACCAGTCCTACACATCGCCTACGCGCGGATACAGTGAAACCCCTCCCTAAATCCCGGGATCAGGTCATTCGAAAGGTTCAGAGGGGATGCCAGTTAAAAAGGGGGATTTTGAATTATATAGTATTGAAGTAGGGACCGGAACAGTTGGCCGATTTAGAGGGGAACCGTTTTATAGAGGAACCGGTTTAGCGGGTTTCCACTGTAGCATTATTGCACATTCACCCCGTGATTACTGACATGCAGCGCACGTGCAATCTCCCAACTTAAATGAAAAAAATGTTTAGCGTGCTATTAGATTCAAGTTCGCGTTTAAATATTTCAGATACCAGTAATTATGTGAAATAATTTCACGAATCACGGTGTATTTTATGTGATTTATCAGAAGTTAGTTTTTCTTATTTCTCACTTTTATGCCGAGCATTACAGGAATAAAATGTTGAAAAAAAGACACAGAATCTCGCCATTATCTGCCTGCATCGACATCAGTTGCACAATTATCAGCATGGATGACGTAAAGATTCTTGGTATGCGTGCATATGTTTATAATTCTCAGTAAAGCCGCGAACTACCACAGCGTTTTCTGGTGCATATTTTTTAAAGAGCCAAACTCAGATACGCTGTTTATTTTTTGGAAATCTATTAGCTGCTTTAATCTGATCGTATTCTTTATTAGAATTAAAGTTTAGCACAAAGTGTGTCAAGGTTAAAGTGATGTTTTTATTTACTGTAATATCTGGTCTTCAGTTAAATAAAAATCTCCCTAGCTTTATACACACAATAAAAATATGTGATCCTAGTAATTAAATTTGTTATTTCATCTTCATGAAATATCAACAAATCATTGTCTATTACCAAGAAAAATAATTTATTATCATAAATAATAATTAATTTATAACCACTTCAATTGACCCTTTTATAATTTGAGTTTCTGATGCAAATCTGGGGTCGGTCCCTTTAAAAACAAATGTTTCAAAAAACTCCACAAACAATTATTCTGACATATGGTATTCGTTCCATTCATTTTTACCTACTGATCAGTTATTAGTTTTCTAGATAAAATCATGATAGCTTTTGCTAGTAGCTCTCCGATTATGGAAAGTAGTTCTGAGAATAGCTAGATTGACTGCAAAATGAGGACTGTGAAATGAAACAGATCAAACTTATTTAGGCATAATACCAGATTCACTAAATATACCGAACTAATCTGTTTGTTTGTATGGAAAATGATGTACATTGTGGAATAAAGAAAGGAAACAGTTTAGTAAAAAAACGCATTTAATGCGTCAGATTAAAATGATCAAATATGAAAAATTTCAAACCAACAAAGTCAATCAAAGTACTGAAAGTACTCATCAATGAATGTAAAGACAAATATCCTTATTAGTTAATACATCACTCGTATATTCCATAGATATGACTATGTTCGGACTTGTAACATGCGTTTCATCGAAAGTAAACACTTACTAAAGATTTCTTTTTTGTATTGGTGGTATTGCAAAAACAACAACAACAACAAAAAACAAGTCACGTGATTTATGATTGGTTATTAACATCCACCGTTTACAAACCTATCATACATCCTTCTCGACATTGCCTATAACTTATCAATTACGCATCCGAGTTTTTTTCATTTCTCTAATTGGTATCAGTTATCACCAATTAAAAGGTACTAGATCGTAAAAGAAATAAGATAAATACAAATCGTTAAAAAGATTATCAAATCACCATATTTACGATCACTAAGCACACACAGTAGTAGAAACATCCATGCAACTAAAGGCTACAAATCTCAGTAAAGAAATACATCCGAATTCTGCTACGCTGACGGAGACATGACTGAATTTAAATAAAACTTGAAAGACAAATTCCTTTAATAGTTCATGGGGCAAGAAAGCACAATTCGTGCTATAATAGTTCAAATCCTACCGTATTGTACAGGCCGAAATCCCGACTTCCACCAATATGATAACCTTAGATTTAATCAAAAGTATTCCAATGTTTCTGTCATCAGAAAAGTTCAGCGGAAAGGAGTCAATGACCTGAATAAATTAGGAAAGTTTTTTAATATATTGCCTCAGTAAAAAAAAATGCTTAATGTAGCAAAACACACGTCTCACGAATGATTTCAAATCACGAATAACAATGTAATTTGGATAAATGATTACCCGTCTTTAAGTGTCGTTAGTGCGTTGCCCCTAAGAGAACTGCGATATTAACAATGAACAAGTTGGTGGGGTAACCTTTGATGGTTGTCAAAATTTATGTAATCAAATTTATATCATAAACCATACGAGAATAATCATACGGGAGACGCCCTTACAACAGTCGCACGGTATTTTAATGAATATACCACCCTTGTACCATTAGGGTATCGTCACATACAATTATGGAAAGTTTACTATCACCAAGATTAATCATTTAATAATTTCAAATTTATTTTTGGGTTATGCCCCAGCATAGACCATTGCACATATACTGTAATATTTCGTTTGACTTACTAATATAAGTATACTACAAATTATACGTTTTTCATTCACTTCGACATAAAATGACGCTTTTTGCTTTCTTTCGGTGAATTGGTGCATTATTGAAATAGACTTGAGCTTGTCAATTTATCTTTTATTGAATCAGCCTTAATTTGGGTGAGAGAATAATAAGACGGACTGGCTGGCATTGAAAACGTGTCTATTACTAATAAACACCCACAGATCATAAAAATATACCACAAAAAATATAATTAGGAAGATATGATTTACCATGGCAAGATCTGATAACTTCTTTTTTCGGTGCGTTTGGAAAGAAACATTGAATTCGTTTTTTTTTTATAAAAAGTTTAAAAACTTTCAACTACTCATAAAATAAATGCTCCCCGATGGGGAATCGAACCCCGGTCTCCCGCGTGACAGGCGGGGATACTTACCACTATACTATCGAGGAATACAGTACACATAGGGAAAATAAATGCCTGTTTACTTTGTCGAAGATTATTATACAATGCCTATGTGTTTATCAGATAATCTGTTAATACGGGTAATTGTAAATACAGGTATTTACATTACATGCCAAGTCCCAAGTGGTCTAGTGGTTAGGATTCCGCGCTCTCACCGCGGCGGCCGGGGTTCGATTCCCCGCTTGGGAATATTTTTTTGGTTACTATAAGGATTTTTAGTGATGGACAACTTTCTCACATTTGAAGTTCGGTCCCGGGTGGGATTCGAATTCTCAGCGATGAGGGGCCAGCGATTACAAATTAGAGCCCATAGCAATTCGACTACTGAAGCCCCTTAAATGGGACAATTTCTATTCTCCATCACAAGTATGTAAACTATTTATAATAAAATGATCGCCGTTTTATGAATTCTTCAGTAGGTATCAAAGCGTATGTTGATATCAATAAAATAGTCCCAGGCAATGTGACCCCAATTGTATTGTATTTTTTTGTATCATAAAATCAACATTTCCGACTGATTTTGTGTCACAAAAACCACGACACATTAGTTAAATGTAATCTCTCTCGCCATCAATTTATGCCCAATTAGACCGCTGACAAACAGCAGCGATGAATAGTCTAGTTGTTCAATCATTTTGTTTTTTTATCACTAAAATCGCCTTCAATGTCGCATACAGGAAAATAAATGTTTCGACAATCATAAATGGAAAATAGGGTTTGCCGATCTCTGAGTTAAGAAAATAAGACATGTCTTACAAAGTAGATATCTCATAGTTATCCAAACATTAAGCGTAAGTATATACAACGGAAACGCTCTAAACCGGTTCCTCTATAAACAGGTTTCTCCTCTAAATCGGCAAAATGTTCTGGTCCCGACTTCATTACTATATAATTCAAAAATCCCCTTTAAACTGACAAAATCGGAAAACTTCAATATTCTCACGTATGTGCGACAAGGGTCAAACCCTCTATCAAAGACCTAGTTTTGGAATGCTTTGATAAGTCTTATGTACGTGCAATGGTGTCAGGGTTACGTGGAAAAGGCATTTTGGCATGTGCTTCAAAAAGAAAAACTATCTAAAACATTAGAATTAATAGAAAGTAAGATTCTGCACTGAGCATATTTACAAGTTCATGCAACCCAGAAAATCTAAAACGTTCCACTTGGTTTGTTAAGGAAGATAAACGTGAAACATAAGACACGAATTCTAATTCCACAATCGGAGATTTCAATCTGTTCAGCTGCGTTTTAGGCCAACTTTCGTTTCTTTTGTTTCGATATCTCGAACCAGAATATTTGAAGTAGTTATTAGGTTTATTTGTGGTATAAAGGTCTTTCTAAAGTCAATCAATTAGAATTAAGGTTCAATACGGTAATTAATTCAGCAAGGACTTCAGGTTATGATGTCGAATCAATGCTTATTTCGACAAGTTGGTAGGTATATTTACATCTATTTACCACACAGAAACAATTTTTGGGGTGGCCCCTGCATACCATAATCAAATTAGCGTTCGCATCATTTAATCCACACAAATCATGTTGGAATGTTCAATTAAGCCCATAGAGTAAGTAAGATAGCTTAATAAACGATTCGCCATAAACACAAATTAGTCAATTAGAGGATTTGAATTAAACTAGAGACTCGAAGGTCAAAACTACTCGATTTCAATATACGATATTCGACCTCCGATATATATATCTTAACAAATTACTGCACCATGACTGATGGTAATCAGTTTGTTATAACGAAAGCTCCGACAGATGAATTTAAGTACTGTATATAAAAAATTGTGATGAGCCCATATATAACAGACCTAATTTGAAGGTGTAAGTGTAGGAACGGCCTCCCTTTTGTCAAAATAGAGATAATACCTTCTAGCACTCACCCCTTCAATTATTAATGACGTCATGCCAAAATAGTTTCCTTATAAGCACTGTTTGTAAACAAGTATGACCATGCCATTAAGATGCGTCAACAATGTGAGCAACAATGGAGATTGACTGACAGCGCACGTAAACAAAACTATGAAAACTAATATAAGGTAACTAGATGACCGGCAAGATATACTATACTAGTGTAAACAACTTTTAAGTATCGGAGTCCGCGGAAGTTTGATACACTTGTACAAATATATTTTCCGAATGGTACATGCAGAATGAGCTTTTAACTTTATTCTGCAGTATATTCGATTCTAGTAAGCTTAGAAAAAACTACATGTAGATATGTTTAATTAATTGACCAAAATAAGGCAAGCAGGTCGAAAAACGTTTGTTTTTAATTTTTTCCTGAACACCATTCGCGGGAATACAAGGTTCAATTCATTCTACCATATTTCCGTACCTTGGAGTTTACTGTTAGAAACTTTCGGGTCTGTGTCAAAAATGGGGTGGGTGGGGAAACCGTAAACATGCTTATATTTTTTCTGGCTCAATGAAGGCTTTGTAATATAAATATACTTAATGGAGATACCATGTAGTTTTTAAAGGACAATCTTCATTATAGAAAACAATGCTTCTGGTATTCAAGGGCAAAAAGTGCCAGTTCACATGTTACCATTAAAGCACTAGTTAAATGGGTGTAGATTAAAGATCATCATAAGTTGATGGTTCTTACTCGAGTCATCGATAATAAGAAGCCATGGGATTATAATACAATAAAACCTCACATTGAGACCACCTGAATATTACGGCCACCTTTTTATAACGACCACATATTTTCAGATTGGCTTTCAATAACTCCCTTATAATTCAACTTGATAATGAGACCACCTCATTATTACGACCGAAATTTCGGGTCATGACGATGTTCGAATCATCGAGGTGTTACTGTATCCATGTATATATGTATGTATCTATATATAAGTTCAAACAGATTGTAATCCCTCAGGTGAGAAGTTCAAAGGCGAGGTTAATTACAACGGCAGATAATACAAGAATGTACATTTTTGGCAATGGTCGCATCAAAATATGATTAAAAGCTTCATCAATATTCATAAGATCAAATATCCTGATATCGTATTTGAGGGTGTTTATACAAATCGTGGGACTATTAATAGCCGGGTAATATATGTTTACTATTATTGAGACAATGATAAAAAGATGGCCTTAAGATAAAATGCTCTATTTTCACCTTGTAGCAAAGTAATAAATCAAAACATTAAGACGAGCTTCACACAGTATTTATAGCATCTTGAAAGACAGAGTTACGGTTCATAGTACAGTATATACCTTTCAGAAAAGTCAAAATGTTTGTAATCTTAAAAAGTTAGTATACTTAACGATAGTTTAATTGTCTATTAGAACATTAAGGTACCAATAAATAGTCCATAGAACAAATAATTCCATCACACATGGCCTTTGCTCATTAAGTTTTTTTCCACATCCATTTTAAGCATATCTTGAAACTGTAAATTGTAAGATATCGGGATATAAGAGAATGCGGTATAAAAATTAAGAAGCCGTCCATCATCTTGCCTACACAGTTCTATAGGACTCTCCTAAGACCACTTGTCGTAGATGCACACGCCTGGATATGACCCGCGTGGATCAACTCGATTAGTGTCGTTCTTCTATGTATGAGAGAAGTCCGGAAAGTTTTCAAAGTGTGCTACTATTAGACCGAGCCCAGCTGTAATCAAGACGATATTGATATTTACCTTAAATCAATTACGCATTGATATTTATACTGAAACATCCAACACGTTGAATCTAGATTTGAACATTTGAATATACAGTCAAACCTGTGAACAAAGGACACCCTTTCAATGTGACCTTTATTAACAGGTGGCTTTATTCGAAGGTCAGTTTGTTATCAATAATCAGTGACGGTTTTTCAAAGAATGGCCTTTATTCACAGGGTGGTTTTTATTCAGAGGTGGCCGCAAACACAGGTTTGACTGTACACGTAATTCAAGTTATTTGATGAACATTTCAGTTTTATATTTCTGTACTTAAACAACGCACATCTAGCCCGACAAAGAATGTATTTTATAAGTCCCATTTTTATGAATTGTTACAATTTTATTTATTTTGTCTGCGACCTCCAATAATTGATAATGAAACACAGTAAATGACTGTTACGTTATTTCAAACGAAAGTCACATTAAAGCTATAAAACTTACCTACAAAAGTATTTACGTCACAAATTTCCAAATTCCATTCTAATAAAGTGTCATAAATCTGAATCATTTAACTCCAACATCAATGGGATAATTTTCTTTACATGGTATCGCCAACAATTTTTACTGTTTAGGCATAACATCCGAATGGCGAACTAAAATTTTTACATGCTATTAGATTTGTCACGGTTAAATTTTGAGACATTAAAGATCAAAATAGTCACGATCCTACGTAAGTCAATAAAATGAAACAAATTGATTTGATTGTATAACGATACACAAATTATATACATGTACTAGCGCTTTCAAACAAAAAAAAGCACCCAAAGTGCTTTCCCCGACATTAAGTTATTGTTACGATCATTGCTCAGAATCACGTGCAGATAAAAGACAGATTTGAATAATAAAAACAGAATTGCAGAAATTATGCTGTATGTATTGATATAGTCGAATAAAGAGAGTAGTGATATTAAACAGCTAAAACCATGAACCAGGAGAAATCCCCGAGCCCGATTATTTTTATAGCTTTAAGAATGTTTAAGATTAGCTGTAATCCTGTGCATTTAAAACAAGGTTAGTGTTATAAGACCGTTAGTTATCGCCTCATGCCAAGTGTACTAATCCAATTAATAAAGTCACAATTAATACCCGTAAGCCATATCTTTGAATGGATTCGGCAATGTTTCACTGTCCAATACGACAATGTTTAAAATTAAAAACCGCGTCTACAGCGATTGGATGCATTTTGAAAGAATTTATAGAAAAAAATATCAAGTTCACAGTTATTCTTTCGTCAAGATAGTTCCATGACTAACCATACCCTGGTCCCACAAAATTATATTTTATTGCATTCTTTTCAATTCATTTTTCTGGTTGTTATTATTATTATTATTGCTTCGCGCTATTTGTTGTTTGTGATTATTTTCGTCCATGGACTCGTATTTGGTATTTTATAATCCTTTCGATCGACAACAGGATAAATTCGGATAGGAAAAATCCTTTCGAATTTCATCATTGTCGTTGGCGGTGGTGCTGCTCCTGGTGCAACTGTGGATGATAGTGATGAGTTTGTTGTTGTTGTTTGCTGCTACTGTTGCTTTTGTCGTTGTTACTGATGTAGGTGCGTACCATAAAAGCCTGGACGAGGCTACACCATAGGTTAATACGACATTCCACGTTGGTTACGGACTAAATACATGTACTACAAGGATTTAGGGTAAAGCTAAGTTGTTCTCAAAACAATGTCCTAAAAAATAAGCCAACTCGCCATGCAGGTGTCAAAGTTGTCATTATCTCCTATTTCTTAAAAACTGACCAAAGATATGAAGTAATCTTATTTTATCATCACATTAGTCGTATTTCAAACACCGAAACTATAAATTCTTACATGTCTTTGAAGTTCTTAAGAAAAGATGATTATAAATTCGTACATCAACAGTAAACAGAGCGGAGGTAATTAAGACCGTCGAACAATTTATCAATATTTAAATTGACTGTTCGTGGCTTTTATAATATGATAAAGCGATTTTCTATTATTTTGAAATGCATTAACATTGTAATGGTTAAGCTTCCACTACGATAAACCCATTAAAAATAGATCTTTATCTTTGTATTTATCGATGTATTTCAATTAGTTATTTTTTGTCTTAAAAAAAACACTCAACTAGATTAGATCTGTCTTTGGTCGTTTTACAATTTTGTAAGTTAAAAGATAAATATTGTTAAAATAAGGTCGGTATGCCACCGTTTGTTTAAGTTCGTTTAAGTAACAATAGATTGTAATGTAATATATCTGTATTTATTTATCTGTAAATGTTATAAAGACAGGGAGTATTTTTTAAGCTAGCTTCTTTATAAACTACGATAATGGACAGGAACACCATTTATATGCCAAAGAAAGTGAACATTAAAAATATCAAATTGAATGAGTTTATCATCAATATAAAGAATAACAAAGCTTTCACAACTGGAATTTTATTTGAAGTACCCACAAATAGTCTTGAAAATGACTTTGTATCTCGTTCAATCGATCATTTTATCTCGGGCATGCCACTTCGTTCGATTTCCGGTATGTCATGCGCCCGGAAGCTGGTCTTTTCGCTTGGTGTTTTGTTATTTGCCTTCAAGTATTCGGGTACCTTCTTTTTGAAATAAAATCCACATATATATACTTAAAACCTGTCCGGAAATAACAGCCGTCAAAATAAGGTGGTTTTTATACTGTCCTTGTCGACAAGTACGGGTTTTCTGTACTGATTTTTTCAGAAAGTGGAATCGAGCTTGATTTAGTCTAATTCGAGCTGGAAGAAATTCGTACTGAAGTACACTCAACAATACTCAGTGGACGATTATACGCACACTATACATGAAGGCTACAATTAAAGAATAGCCCCATTGGCGATTTACATAATGCAACGATTAAATTGTAATTGTATCCCATTATCTGTGTAACTTAAGAACCAACCCTACCATATAAATAAATATACAGGTCGAACAATTGAGTCGAGTTAAAGTAAACGTACCTCAATACGGGAAATAAATTAGATAATGTTGATTTCTTCATCAATTGTCAAATATCATTTCGTTGGTGTCACATGATACGGTAGAACCTCTCTAACCCGGCCCCATCTAATCCAGATTTTATTCTATTTGATTTTTATTAATTAATTGCTGTATGATAATTTATATGTTTTATCTAAGAATAAAACATTTTTTACCCGAAATTTGAACTTTCCAATTCGGGCTTTTCAATGATCCGAAAAAAAATCCAAACCGGACTTTTCCCAGATCCGGGAAATGTTTCAATCCGGACTTTTCCCAGGTCAAGGAAAGTGTTTCAATACATACTTTTCCCTTCGTCCTGACAATCAGGATGAAAGAAGTTCCACCGTATCATTTCAATATTATACAATATTCAAGATTTTTTAAAAATATTTTTAAAAATATTTCTTCATTATTGGTTTAATACATTGAACCATCCGATAAACGAATAAATACTGAACAATAAAATTGAACTACTAAAGCTAATTGTTTGTCAATTCACATTTTATGCTACAATAGTCAGAAAATAAATGAACATTTTGTGTTCAAGAAGACGCTGTGGACGTATGAAATTTAATTATTTTCCGATAAAAGTAATAAAGTATTTGTATCTAGCGCCACATGCTACTTATATCCTCAGTGAATCAAAAATAAATCACATTTCGTGTATGCACACTGGCTCCAGACTCATAAAATTACCTCAGTAATACAATAATACATCGATCGTTTTAACAATTTCATCTGTATGAAATCTCGTATTGATGCATTAGCAGACAAACAAAAGTATTTTTTCAGTAATTTCCAAAATCATTCGATTTCAGGATTCTTCCTGATCACCTTGGCTTTTATCATAAATAGTATGTTATGTTGCATAAGATACGGAAATAACCAATGCCTTGCGATTGTTCATAAAGATAAATACGTTTTAGACCGAAAATTCCCGAGTGAAACCATCGGCAAACATCGGAAAATATGGTACGTATTTACAGAACCAGTCACGCTTCAACGGACATCAAGGAAATATACATAAATTGTACCAATTCCAGAATTTTGCTAACTGAAGTATGCTATAATATCAGTCGAGCTTTCATACATCCGTCTGCTTTCCTCATTATACAAATATTTGATAATTGAACAATAGATAATGATCTTAACACACATCTGTAGAATGAGAAAGATAAATGTATGTAACCGGAAAAAGTCATGATATAATAATAGACTGGTTTCCTGTTTCATAAATGAACAATTCAATGTGTAATACGAGACAAAAACTTATTGTATAATATTTTATATACGTGTAGGTATACAATACGATATTTTCACCCCACCTAAGACACTTAGAATAAAAAATCAGGAGCTAAAATGGTGTATAATCCTATAATACTCTTTTTTCACCAGCACCTACATCATAAGGGTATGACAATTGTTAGACAGTAAATGCTTTAACTCAACAGCTTTCATTATTAGGAACGAGAATTGTTTGAGATAGATTGATCCACCGCATCTGTTTTTTTTAAATTTTGAGTGCTTACAGACAAAAGACGATGCACGTCCAAAATATTGTGAATGTTACGTTGAATGTCCAGCGTATAAAATGATTGAATTTTACTTGAAATTTTGCTATAGCTACAAAGGGCTCCGTGGTTGTGTGCTTATGGTCTCAGACTAGTAATCACTAGCCCCTCGCCTGTGAGTTAGCATCCCACCCAGGACCAGAAAAGTCTTCATAAGTGAAGAAGCTGTTAAGTTGGCTTATGGAAAGTCGGTGTGTTCTGTATAAGTTTGGACACAAATAAATATATAATCATTCATACAAAAATCATTATATCATTTATCAAGCAAATTAGTGAAAATTTATATACAGTCCAACCTCTCTAAAGCAAAATTATGTTGTTGTTGTTGTTGTTGTTGTTGTTGTAGAGAAATTGTTGTTCTACAGAGGTTAAATTAATAGTTAAATCGTTCAATGGGAAAAATCATGCTGTTGTTGAAGGGAGATTGTTGCTCAAGAAAAGGCTGCTCCGGAGAGGTTGCACTGCATCTACAAATATTCAGAAAACAACTGTTTCTGAATACCTTTTTTGTAGTGTCATGTCATGTCTTCATTGTCAACAAACAACATTTTGAGTGGGATGTCAATGTACACAACTATGGTCATATTTAACTAAAAAGTGTTTATATTCACAGTGTGGTTACAAGAGTAAATCACACAAAATGTGCGAATGGGAACTACAAAACGATTACATTTTTGCATAGCCACAATGAATAATGATTTTTACCTCAACAGATCTACCATGAAATATATTTTATTACCCAACTGGAGTAGTTAAATTTATAAGAAACATATAACACATGTTTAAGGCTATGAAACACACCATGCTTTAGCGAGCCATCTAATCGCTGTTAAACTGAAACATTCATCAAAATATCACAAAATTACATTCAGTTGCATAATATTTGTGTCGTTTAATTTTGAGGGTGAACACTTTGAAAATGATGTCTGTGAAATTATCATGTCATGTGGAGCCTCTCCATGGTAATAAATTTTCTATTTTTCTACAAAAAGAGATGAAAATCACCGAATTAACCAATTCTCGCTCCACGCATCACAGCATGTACTGATTTTTAAAATGATACTTCATCGGGATATTCACTGATGAAATACCACGGTTACATATTTCATATTTATCCAACAAACTCTACGGGACACTACATGGAATACATTAGAAATATAACTCCGTCATTACGTATATATGATAAAATCATCTTATAAAACATAATGTAAATACCATGTCTTTAAAATGATAAATTGGACTTTTGATTTTTTTACTGCGTTATGAAAAAAATTAAAATTCATGTATTACAAGGTAGAGACTTTCACACGACTCTAACCAATCACAAAAAAGTAAAAAAATCATGATTCTGTGAGAAACTGAACTTTCGACATATTAGGAAGTTGTAACAAATATTTTGAATTCACACATTCCATTCTATATAATACGAGAAAAAAATATGAACACTTGTACTAAAAAAACATTTAAAACGTGTTAATGATGGGATAAAAGTACTCCATACATTCCTGTATTTGAAACTAATTAAGACTGAGTATATATCCATCAATTGTTAACTACCAGCTGTTTGAATCTAACCATCTGTAGCAAATATATCAGTTGATCAGGGTCATATTGTGTGAGGATTTCATTTAAGTTAATTTAGTGTTAAATTTGGGTGTTTCAAATAAACTGTACCACTATTTTACCATGACAAGTTCGTAACTACTGCCTGTTTATCAAACTAACGGTTCAAGCCGGCAGGTATAGGTGTATAGATGAGAGGACAGAACGCGGAGATGTCATGCAACCATTCCTGCGACATTCCAACCCGGACTTCCGCGTCTTTGACTCAACCAACACGGTTAGCGCAAAATGAGATATGTGCATTTTAATTTCGAAAAAAAAAATATGTTCAATTCATGAAGTGTTTTGAACCAGCTACAGGCGGTTAGGTCAAGAAACTTCCAGCTGCTATTTTACAACAACCGTTAGTATAGACTACTGAAGTGTGAGAAATACCGTATAAATGAGAGGTACGGGCGTACTGAAATTTATCAAGGAAGCACATCAAAACGATTCATAAACCTTCCAAAGGTTTCTCTCAGAGAAAAGAAACCGTACGTATCGAACAGTCGTGAGTTTCATCTAAAATGAACATTCCGAGTTATTGAATTAGGACTCGTCTAGTAAATTGATGGAAGCTTCAGCATTCATTTCTACATTACCCAACCCTCAACAAATTTCTGAATATACAGAAGAATGGAGTGCAGAATGAATCATGGACTTCTCACCAACAATTCAGTTTTTTTTTGCTTGAAATACATTTAAACCTGAGTTAACAACAACCTTTAAATTAAGGCCACCATGGAAACAACGAAAATATTTAGAACACATTTATTTATATCACAAACCAAATAAACCTCTGAAGAAGGCCAACTGTACATAAAGGCTAAATTTCTATATTCCTTTAATGACCATTGTTTGGAGGTTTGACTGTATTGACTAAATATCTGCAAGCATTACATTGTCTCCGTTATCAAGGTTCCGTAATAAGGTACTAACAGTCAGTTATATCCTGATTAATTTTAAACCAACTGCGAAGTGAGACCGCCCGTCAACAGAGTAGGATCACCAGTCAACTGTAATACACGTGTTTCAAACATGAATAGCATTAGTTTAACTTAACTTCAAACTTAAGGCCACATAGAATAAAAGCATCTTTTTATATCATACAGTGTGGTATTTATTGTCAGGTTTTACTATAACTGAAGTGTTGAGGTCTTACTCACGAGAGTACCTTAATCATCATTTTCAAAAGAAAAAAAATACTCATATCGTAAATAAATATTTCCGTCGGTAGTTTAGATAAAAGATAAGTGCATAATACTTCATGTTGCTGCAAATATTTCCTGTCATAGCTCAGTCATAGAATTGAGAAGATCTTCACACGTGATTAAATAAATGTACAGTCAAACATGTGAACAAAGGCCGCACTCTAGGAAGACGAAATTTGGCTTTTATTGACAGGTGGCCTTTATCTGGAGGTCAGTTTATTCTAAATAATCAGTGACAGTTTTTCAATGAAATGGCCTTTGTTTACATGGTGGACTTCATCTTGAGGTGGCTGCAAACGCAGGTTTGACTGTTCATGATTACACGTGTATGATAGGAACGTGTTACCCAGTCAACTCGAGCTGAAAATCATTTCATCAACTCCCCCCTTTTCACTGGGGTTTAACGTTGCACCAACAGAAAAGGTGTTTTGGCGATTTTCAAGCTTTAACAGTGAAGGAAGACCCCAGGCTTATAAGTAAGTAGAGCCATCGACCCTCGGTAAGCTGACTTGACAACTTCCTCGCATGTTAAATTTGGTCCAAGGTAGGATGCGAACTCACAGCGGTGACCATGGGGATCGGTCAGCTCTCCCTTGACTGACTGGTCAAATCAAAATTTAAAGAGCACAAATGCCAAGAGACGAACAAGGCAGGGCAGGTCAGGATGGGATTTGGTCGAGAAGGGCAGGGCGGTGAGAGAAAGGTCCGGGTTTAGCAGAACAGAACAATTTAAGAACACAATATAATACGTGGGTGGTATGATTGAAAGAACATGCCTTACTTATTTATCACTTTGACACACGATATGATTCTGAGGTTCAAATGTACACATTTCAAAGTGAAAAAAATAAACAGATGATGTATGTGTTTTTATATCTTTAATCTATTGTATACCTTCAACACAATGTAAAACCACAGTTTTCATATACACTCTGTGAACAGAGGAAATAAATATATATACAACAGTTTCATTTGCTCTATTGTATCAATGAGTGTGTTTAAGTGTGACAATTGTTTATAAGGTGGCCGTTATATACAGGTTATCGTAAACTTAGGTTTGGCTGTACACTAAAATCTAAACAACAGATCATCCGTAAATTTGGTCCGCTTCATTTTTTAGTATTTTTATTTCCATGTTGGGTATTTAATAGAGGATAGTACTATCTAGAATTAATACAACATTTTCGGAGGTTATATAAGGGGGTCTTAATAGACAGATTTGACATTACAGAACACACAAAAATAACAAAATGTTTACCTCTATCAATTAACGTAAATGGAACGTATGCTGTTTAATAATACGAGCGTTTCTAAAAGAAATGAATGTATTTTTTCTTTGCAAAAAATGATTTTTATTTTTTTATACGAAATACCTGACAGAAATTCAGCATTATGTAATAGAATGACAACCTACCTTAACTAGATGTCCACATCTGATGTATCTAATACTTCACACAAAATATCCGGATTCAGATTTTAATGAGAAACTATACACTCGCATTTATATTTGTGAATTTAAATTTTATTAAGTACTCCTGCACTGACGGAGATTGACATCCCTTTATCAAAATGATTAAAATTTCTCCTATTATTCGCAAATCACACAATTAAATTCTACTCAATGTTTACTAAACAGTAGGTATTAATACTATTGTATTTACTGACTGTACAACTTAAATCCACCGTTCGCACATAGTCTGCACTATTTCATGGCGATCAAACACACTAAATCAGTGTAGCGAATTCAATCGTTTAAATATACTACGAACTGTTGTGCGTTAAACCGATATACGCGGTTATACGAGCAGTTAAAAATGTTTCACATATTATACCCGTATATAAAATAGACAAAAATGTGAAAATGACGTATTTTAAATATTATCAGAGAAATTCGAAACTAAAGTAACTTTCTAAACAACCCACTTTTATTACGAAAAAAGGGCAGCATGACCGTCTAAGGTAACGAAATTAAATCTCAAACAATCAAACAAAGTTACTGAAATTTCACTGAAACGGTTTGAAAATCGATGTTTTGTTGTCTCAGCACGAACATCAAATAATCTGGTTTCTCGTTAAAACAAGGTAGATGGATGGTGGTCGGATCGGAGGAAGAAATTCTAGATGTTTATATTCGTCAAAAGTGTAATTCAAACCTTCCCTGTTTATGACAAAGAAACAGTCATACAGTGATTTAGAAAGAAAACGAAAATGGTAAGAATTACCTACAAACGTGCTGCAGGCATTCAATTACTCGTCATCCTAGATAAGTTCAACGCACTTACTGACAAAAAAGCAAATTATTGAGTGTAATTTCACCAAAAAAGATATACGTAAATAAAATTGTGTGTTTGGTAAACAAAGTAGAAAAGAAAAGTTTTTCGACCTATCTATTTTATTGTTTTTATGAAGCAACCCTAAACATGGCTAAGTCTGTATCTAGCTACACCTGTTCATAATACGTAGTATGTTAATAAACATAATTGTAATAAGTTTGGCCCAACCCCTCCCCCTGATCCTCACATTTTCTGAACATGGTACAAGCACAAGCAAGTATTCCTTAAAGCAGACAACAAGTATAATAGACAAAAAGCAACAATGATTTGCACCACAGTAGATGTACGAGTAAAAAATCGTGTGTCGACGCTAAACTACGTTACTTTAATACGAACCAACACAGACATATTCAATCCCCAGTGTCCGTATTAAATTTTGTATACTAGTATACGCATCTACATCCATGTTTCATGTTGCAAACACTAAATTAACCCATTTTATTGTTGTCATTATCTCTACAAGGAATTATCATAAACCTATATCAACATCATCAACACTTAACCACATAATTATGTCCTTGTCAACGATTTCATTACACCTACGTGAGATATGACACACAGTAAGGATATTTTTTGGTATTTGACATTTACAACAAGATTACATTATTAGAAATGTTCTTATCTTGGGAAATAATGTCTAATTTCGTATTATCTGGTGAATTAACACTGTATTCTCATCATATGTGACAAATAGCTGTCAATCTTCGTGTGAGAATATGTGGTTATTCACATCTTTGACTACCATTCACTCACACAGGGGTATATTCCAGAATGATTAATCTTTGGTATAGTACAGACCAATCCCCATCATTCTTATTCGGCACACTTTTTAACAATACTCTTTTTATCTAAAGTGATCTTCAAAACAACAAATCATTTCTATATAAGTTAAAATTTACGCACGCGTATGAAATCCCGTTTAATTTGCTTCGGAAAACTGGATTGGTTGTACAATTACCGACAAAATGATAGTTAATACAGTATTTGTGAAGAAATGAAAAAGCAGTTACCAAAATACACACCGCACATTTCTAACTTTAAAAAGTTGAAAAGTTGCCATAAGCGACATAGTCGGACAGTATTATCTACAATCTTTTAGGTTGTGGTTAGGGCGACATTATCCATTGAGCTAAGTAACTCAACATTACGGACCTACGACGGAGATGAGTCGTCACAACGATGGTGAAAAAATAAAAAGAATAATGGCAGTATGAACAACAAGAGTGAAGTGATTGTCAAAATAATGATTGTAAAAACGGAACAATAATGGTGAAAAGTCGAAATTACAAGGATGAATTACTTAGTAAAATGTCTAAACCATGATGACAAAAAGTGGAAACTAAGACGGTGGAAATCGGACCTATGAGTGGAAATGATTTTCCCCTTCGTAATAAAAGCATGCCTAAATAGTAGTTTCGGTACTTCGAATCACAATGTTTAATTTCATCATTGTAGTTTGGTATATGTGTAGTTATGAGAACTAGTACATGTAATTATCGTGTTTATTGCAATGTTAGGAGTTCTTAATCAATTCCAAAGTAATGATGGCAGCGAAAATAGCACACTTCGTGTTTAAGGAATTTATTCATCTTCATAGTGATAGGGTATAGTGAGAATCTAGCCTAAAAAGATATGCGGGTAAGAAAGACGTCTTTGGGAAAATTGAATTGCCATGGACGGCAACTGACGAATGTCAGGTCAAAGTTTTAATTGACGCTTAGAGGTGATAAAGTAAACAAATTTGAACAAAACACAACATTCTTTATATTTGTATTTATACAAAAAATGAAAAAAGTAGAACATATTGTCACGTATTGCTATGGAAACATGATAACAGCGAATGATTTAAGTTTGATGCGTCAGATAGTGAAATAGTTTCAAAGCTAAACAGATTAAGAATAAATGATTTTATTCTCCCTGTGTTATTTATCCGAGAGAAATTTTGATAAATGTAACTCACTAACTTGCAAACGACATCATTAAATTGCCTCAAAATGTTTTAGGGGACAGAAATCAACAAATACGACATCAAATAATAATTAATGTGACAACTTATGCAATAAAAAAAAGAACCAGTGACAGATTCCCGAAGTTTAATTAAATCGAACAATAATGTCTTTATACTAACCTTTGAAACTGCGGCATTCCTTAAACAACTTTCATGTACCTGATAAAATAAAGCAACACCTGTCTGAAGAAATGTGGCCTTAATGCAGAGATTGGCGTTATTCAGAGGACCATGTGGTTTTTTACATAAATAAATATTCCACTGAGAGTTGCCCTTATTCGCGTGTCACCTTTCTACAAGGATGGCCATTAACTAAGGCTAAACTGTATTTATCATCGTTTTTCTTTCGCGAATTTATCTTCACACCTGTCTTCACACTTTAGGACAAAACTAAACTATGCTTTTTACAAGACCATCATACACTGTGACATATTAAAACCTTCCTGTTTCTGATACTCGGTACTGTAAAAATTGATAGAAAATCATTTTGGTACGGAGTAAACGGCCTAGATACTGATGTTGTCATATTTTCAAGTTAAATTGTAGAAGTGCAAAAACAGTCTGGACATAGGAGGTGGTTATTATGAGGAAATCTTAATATTAAAGAGGTCACTAACTGTGGTTTTTAGTATTTCAATCTGATAACAATATTAAATTACTGAATATTTTTCACTGAGTGAGCAATTTGAAGAAATTGCATTGTGTGATTTTACTGTGACAAAATTTGGGAATTTTGACATTGCACAGTATTATAAAGATACATGTATACCTTTTCAGCCACCAACTCTCGCGTCACTGGCGTTGAACCGATAATGTAGTAAATTAAAATAACCCCGTTTTAATATTTTTTTTCATTCATTATTTACCAGACTGTGGTTACTTTATTTAAATTATTCATAAAATAATAAATCGTCAGTAATTTCATTTCATTTTAGCAATGTAAAAAGTGATGATCAATTACATAAATTCTACGAAGCTGCATTCCACGGATGGAAAACTCACCAATGCGCGCAAAACAGGCGCTAATTGTTTCTCCTAATTGCTGTCACTTAGAAATTTGTTATCATTAATTATGTGCATTCCATCAAAAGAGATTACAGACTTCCGTTCAACTCCCTCATATATTGAACATTAATCCACGACACACCGGGGAATGATTGTGAGAAATGAATACACGTTATGGTAATTAATTAGTGTTTGTCCGGTTCACGGGCGCTTTTTGTCAATTTAAAATATCAATGTCATATCCTTAAGCAACATGGATATGCTAAAATTTAATTTTGGAAAAGTAGTTAAAAAATTGCGTTACGTTTCATTGACATATTTTATAATTATACAACAGCACTTTTTAAACTTAGATAGCTTGCAAATGGGGCACATAGTAGTCAATTACGTTTAAGCATTAGAATATAAATCCCCAAATTACTTAATACAATGTAACAGTGTTCCTCACAGTCCGGTGCGTGATAAAATTTTAAAAATCTTAAAGTTGTGCGTAGTTTTTCAAACTAATCGAAACAACGTTCTCTCTACGATAGATCAAGAACGATATTACTGTAGTGTGTTACATCGTTTATCTAGGTTAAATTAAGTTTTACTTTAAGACAAACGATTTTTTTGCAGATTTCACTTTTTACAATTCTGATTAAATATTTGAAATGGATAATATAGAAGACTCGTTAAATTGTACAACCGATTTCTGTTACAGTTACTTTAGCTAATAAACGGAAATATTACGTAAAATTCAAAACATTGTAGTTTAAATGTGATTCATTCTAGGGACAGATTCAGAGTGACAAGACATATTTTACACAAAGTAGTTTAATTAAATAAATCCGTTTTTTATCACGGGACCCCTGGATGTTATCCGGCTTATGGTTTATCTTGACACAAAACTTACACTAAGTTTAATCTTATTTGATGACGGCCCCATAACATCTGCGTCATTTACTAGAAGTAAAACAGGGAAGTGTCATATTAAAAGAACTATAGATAAAAATCCTTTTTTCTAATCCTTTAAAGCACCCTTCCATTCATAGCATGTGTTAATTTACAAAATAAGTATTTCTTAATATTATTTCTAATACATTTAGGAGTTGTCAAGTTAATCTTGAAATGAGCTTTCACTCATTCCATTATTAATAAAGTATTAACATTTATGATATTTCAAGCATTAAAGTATTCTCGTAAGTCTTATACATAATGATTTTCTCACATCAGTCATGTATTGATCAACTTCAACAACACAGTTCTCAACAAATCCTGTTTGATTATTTATCAAGTGGAAGCTATCTAGGATGGTACAGGACAGCTGATCAAGATTTCGTTTAGGATTCGTTTAAGATTTAAGATTCGGGTCAGGTCTACATTTCAACGATAGGACTATAGGAATTACATCCGGACTTGTATGTCTCCCTTCTCGGATTCATCCAATCCATCGGGCAAGTAAGCACAGTATTTTTTACGGATTTAGTGGCAGAAACACATCGGTTATATTATATAAATAGGTTACCGTATAACACTGGTTATATACGACTGAACTACACTTGATGAATTGGGTCAAACTAAACGGATGACGCACGAACGAACGAACGGAGAGACAGAGTGGTGAACAAAGAATGGAAAATGGGACCCTGATAATCCAATATCTGAAGAATATTTACAGTAGGACACGGTTATGATGAGATCCTCAGGATCAGCATAATTGTTTCATTATATCCATATTTCACTACATTGTATATCCATGACAATGAAATAAATAATGTCGTTGTCGGTGAAAAATATATACATTTTATTTCACTCTATCCGAGTTCACTATAACCAGGTTTTACTAAAGATAAAATACATGAGTGATTCTTCGATCGATAAGACGTTGACTGCTTTCCAAGAGGCCTGTGGGATAGGTTATGATCACATGACCCCGTCAGACACGTAGACTGGTTTTATTCTAGAATTGCCCTCAATGGTGTTTCATGTAATTAATGATCTCGTTACGGTTAAGCTTAAATAAATTGGTAAATACCTGGTTCATAGAGATACATTGAGATTAATTTATTCTATAAATTCATTATGTACCCGTACAGATGTATACTGATTGCAAACAAATCTACCTAAATAAATAAACCAAGAATTAAGATCTCATTTGGTTTAATCATCATGTAAAATACAGTGCGACCTGTGTCAAGGCCGTCTGTAAATAAGGCTCACCATAAGAACCAAAGTTTCTCTTAAGCAAACATTGTTTTGGTATAATGGACAAATATACTTTTGTAGAAAGGCCAACTGTGAGTTAAGATAATATTCTCACTTTCCCATTCGTTGTAACTTTTTTCCAGTTTGGCCGTAATGCAGAGATGTTTTTGTTCGCTTACAAGTGATATCAGGACAGGACTGGGCAGTGCAGGGCAGGGTAAGGCAGTCCAGGGCCGGGTAAAACAATGCAGGGCAGGGTAAGGCAGTCCAGCGCAGGGTAAGGCAGTCCAGGGCCGGGTAAGGCAGTGCAGGGCAGGGTAAGGCAGTCCAGGGCCGGGTAAAACAATGCAGGGCAGGGTAAGGCAGTCCAGGGCAGGGTAAAGCAGTCCAGGGCCGGGTAAGGCAGTGCACGGCAGAACAGAACAGACAATAACTGAATGACATAAAACAGAACATTTATTTCGATCTTACTGCTTAGAGCACATATTTAGTAGCGTTAAATAATTAAATGGGATAATTCAGACAAATAAAAAAAACAAACACAACGATTTATGGACTATAAAATATAAAAATATTCAAACTTTCCCCGCATCAATTCTCAGTAATAATGTATCACTGATGTTTTATGTTTCAATCGATACGGTATTTATCTGAAGTTTCTGAAATTTAAGCGGTAAACCTACGTTTTTTTTCAAGTTTTCATGGAAACGAGATTTTGAATCTTTAAACCAAACTCCTACACGATTCCTTTGGTTATGAAACTCTTTCATGACTCATTGTTTGAACTTCTTCAGATGACTCGAAGCGGAAAATTTCTGTTGGAATATGCATCAAAATGATAATCCAGTTTGAACGGTGTTTAGACTTCAAAAGTGCAGTTTACGTTAGCAAAATACCTCGGTTTATAATTAACCAACCACGATATTTTCAATCCGTCCATTATTAATAATGGTTCATGTATTTTTGAACGAAATAATTTTTGAAGGTAATAATGAAGCGTGTTTGAGTCGGACATAGGTTTAAACCGTAGTTTAAGACCGCCTGTATATAAAAGTCATCATGTAAAAAAGGGCCATAAAAAGGATTTGATTTTCACGGAAGGGCCGACCCACGAAATAACATCCCCAACGAAAATTGGTGATAACACATTAACATCTCGTGAATTGTATTTATTGATAAAACAGACCAAATAAATCTCCTAAAAAGGCAAGACCACATACCTTCTGTGCCTTTCTTATTTGTAGGCATGTTTTACCGTATGCCCCCTCCCTCTATCCCTCCTATGTAATAATGAAGGGTGTAAAAGTCGGACATACGGTTAAAAACTTGAGTTTACGACTGTGAAAAGGGTCATACCATCATCACAGACATTTATTAATAAAACAAAAATAAATAAAGACATAATGTACAAGGGTCAAGGTTCTTTAGTCTTTCTTGGCATAAGTAGACAGGTTTCACTGTATGATCCCCCTGCCGCTCTCTCTCCCTCTCAAATTCGGAAACAGATGAAGAAATCTCGTTAAAAACTTACCCATCAATTCCCTTCAATACATTTGCCAAGTAAGCGAATACAATGCGAGCCATAGTAAAATCATGATTTAAATGCGACTGAAAAGGGGCGTTAATGAAATGTAAAATATATAAACCGCTTTATCAGTAACATCTATGTACATGTTTGTCCTTGCTATACCCGTTTATATTTTCATTCCGTAGCTAGGATCTTCGAAGACAGTTTTAGCGATTAGTCTGACAATTAACGAAAAGTTGGTGTCGTGTACGTATCATATTTATTCTTGTTCATATGTGCATCCTTCATACGAATGGCGATTTCATCGAAGTGAAAAATGTACCATGCCTCCTGCAGGGGCGTGGCCAGGGCAATCAAAATAGTACGCATGCTGAAGGTGTGCACGAGTACCGAAAGTACGAGTGGGGGAGTTTACAATAATAATTCGTAAAAACGAACTACAAATTCATTATTATGAAATGTTATTTCGTAAAGACGAAATAAAAAAGAATGCTACAAGTTAAAATATAAGCGTAGAATGTCACTTTAAGGGTTCCGTAGTTCTACAGTAATTATTGCTCAGCATTTGTTCAACTGTGAGTATAGCTCAATATTGAATTTAAGTACAATTACACCTGTAACATTAAAATGTGATATATTTACATTGTATTAAGCAAGCAACAACTTTCAGTGTTCAGTTATTCATGTATTTTCTCAAATGAATATATGTCTAATTATACATGACTGTGCATCATAGACAAATCCACAAACACATATCTAAATCATTAACAATTAATAATTTATGTGAAAAATCTTCTAAAGAATTTGACAATTCCAGTTGTGTTTTCGATTTTGTTAGCAGTGACCTTTGCTGTATCTTTCCCATCAAAATATTGCTTTTCGCTACATTTTTCTGCTTTGTGTTTTTTGTCACAGAACAAGTCCAAGTATTCAGGCCTAACATCATCATACAAGTGGCCTTTTTTGTTTCTTTCATCAGTGGTGAATACTTTTTGTTTATCTTGTACACTGAAATGGGAAAGAATTTTATTTATCTGCTAAATCTCAAATTCATAAAGAGCAAAACTTGTCATGCAACAATAGATAATGCTCACCAGGAAATCACAGAAACACTGAAAACAGACGTTAAACAAATAAAACTCATAGTATAATGTAAATAAAATTATAAGCCTTACTCACTAAATATGTATTCAGACGAAGAATAAAAATGAATGTAACCTATCTGAATAAAAGTATGAATATGGTACATTATCATACAGTTAAATTATGGTTCATTCCATAATATGGACAAATTGTATCAACTATAACTGTCATGATCTGTACTCATTAACTCAAGAATCCTTTCTTCATCTATATTCTAGACATTACTAACAAACACAATACACAAAACAATCTATTACATTGTTTCATCCTTGGGTAATTATTTCCCTTTCAAGCTTTATATACATATCATTGTGATATAAGTTGTTTATACAGAAAGGATTTGTAATTAGTGACCATTTTCACATAATAACGTGGTATATCATAAAGTACACCCTCTATTAAGGATAATATGAACAAAAATACCCAATCGGCGGCGGACGAAGCTGTCTCTTAAACTACACATGCATTCTGTATTTTTATTGGGTATTAACGTCGCACCAACGCCTATGGTCATTTGACGAATCCTTCAGCTTTAACGGTGGAGGGAGACCCCGGGCGAAGTATTCGAACGCACAGGTTCAAGGGGCTAGTGATAAATAGTCAGAGACCATAAGCATTCCACCAAGGAGCCCACAGTTCGGTATTTTACTTCTCTTGAACAAATACCTCTCAGCGGCAAACGTTTTCATTGTCTCCAAAAGTATGTCACTTCAGATAAAGAATACTGCTAACATTCACTAATAATGAGTTAAATCTTGCATGTACTTTCATACTTTTACTGTATAACATGAAAACAGATTAAACTTACTTAGAATGATCTGACGTTTCCTGGTAGAATACTGATAACCCATACAATTCTTCTGTGTCTGTGTATCTACCCTTATTTTCTTTATGTTGACTTTCAGCCAATGCTGCGAGGTAAGCCATACCAGGCGTGTCATGGAATTGAATTCCACTGGATGAAAGAAAAAAAACAGTTAAATATTTTGAGCCTAGAAAAAGACGACCGAATATGTTTATCCAATCATAAAAAAGATGAAGAATATTCTTTGAAAACAACCTCTCACATTTCTGGATAATTTTTATGAAGAAATTTATTTATCATCTCCTAACATTCTCTTTTTTGAGACAAAACATTATTCACAAATTAAAAAATCTAAATTTGAACAAATGTCATGAGGGAAATAAATTATGATTACAATGAGGTGGTCGTAATATTGAACTGGTCAGTTTGTGAAGTTTAATTATATGAACATCTTTCAATACCTCGGAGTGAAGGACCGATCCATGATTTCATCATCATCATCATCGTCATCACAGGGGTTAGGAGACGGGTGTGGAACCAGTCTTACAACTGGTACCCACATAGGTTCTTCATCAACTAGTCGTTTTCTCTCCAACAGTCTTTTTAATTGCCTAATTCGTTTCCTGACTTGTCTAAAAGTACAAAAAAGAGGTATTCCGAATAAATGTTATCAAATGTCTTCTTACAAACATTTTTTTTTACTTTTTTATTGTTTTATTTGAATATTATACAAAAATAATCTATTAAATGCTTCAGATGAGGCAAAACATACTTGAACAGTAAAGAGATGTTACTTTATTGAATGAGTTAATAATCATATACGCTGTTCAATTTTTTATATGAATCAAATCATAGTTTCAAATGCGTTTTTGGACATATAAATCTCTTCACTTTCTTACAACGTCCATGTAAGGGTTATCTGTTTATAACATTCTGAAACTTTTTTGCTATGTGGTGTTGGTCTTATAGAGTGTTTTTATATTTTGCTTTGTACTTCAATCATATCGTAATTAGGCAAGTAAAAATTTAGATCGTGTTTCCAGTAACACAAAGCAATAAAGTAGGTAGGTGGCAAAAATGTTCTATTTTTTTAAACAAACCTTTAGTACACTGGAGGCACGATTTGTCTACAAATATTATCGTATTCCACTGATTTTGTTGTTACAAAAACTTTACGGTCGGCGCCATGAAATAGGTTCAGTCAGGTAATGTTTTATCTGGCCTTATGTTATGGTCACACATAGTACCTTGGTGTCAAATGATAGCCCTCTTCTTGACTTTCCTGCCTGGTTATCCTGGGTTCGATATAAGAGGTGTTACTCTGTCTTTCGTCTATCTTTCTCGTTTCCCTTTGGGCCTTCTCTTCTTGTCTAAGTCTCTTTTTTAACCTTTGGCAGTTCAGTACCCCCGTATGACTGAAAGTTTATAATAACACATGTAAATTTGGACGGGTCTCAATTTGTAGTCAATTCCTATATACATTTGAAAACAAAAGACACTAAAAACTGTGTTCCTCAATGAATAAACTGGATAAATGACATACAAATTGGACTGAACTAAAGTCAGCACAAAGTTGAAACATTCATATAAAATAAGCTATATGACATATTATAATTGCATTTCTTCATTACACATTATACGAAAACTGTTATTTTTCAGAATAAGTTAGGTATATTTTAGAAAATTTTAACTTTTCGGAGAAAACCTACCTTATTTCTAGTAAGGAGTCGTCATATGACTTCCTTCCTCTTGGTAGAGCTCTTCTGGTGGATGTATCCAGGAATCTGTCCATCATAGTGTATGATGTGTTATTAAGCTTGTCATTGACTGAATACGTGTGTTGTGTGCCTCGTGAATCAGGCTTGTAAACAACATATGGAACAATGACTGGTGGCAATGCCACTTCTATTGCTGATAAACCATGGACGGATACTACACCCTCATCTTCTGTCATACCAAGAGGCGAACTCATCGGGGTACTTGTGGCAAGCGGCTTTGTCTCAAGCAATTCAAGCGATGTCTTCAATCTGATAATGCCACGGGCAAGATATGGAGCACCAGAAACAATGTCTTTGTACTCGGGTGTGGCACATAGTCCGATAACTGCAGACCTGAATAAAAGCAATATGAATATAATCTTATGATATTCTTCCTGAAATACTAAACAGATTTGCTAAACTCTGTGGATAAAATTTCATAAAATTGACATAAAAGTAGTAATGGCAGGTTAGTACTGATAGTATAGTCTATTGTACATGTTATAGTATGTAAGTATTAATTTAGACTTTAGACTCATGATAAATTAAATGTTAAATGACTATAATCAATGCAAAATATTAAAACAATATACGAGGAAGATCGTTTTCTTCTACTTACTCCATTTTGGCACGGTAGATATCCAAGAAAGTTCTGGCCATTGGCTTTGTGTCTTTAGATGCATCTGTGTCTCCGATGTTTTCTGTGTCACAGTCAGTCTGTTGCTTCTTTGACACTTCAGTGTTGTCAGCAAATGCTCCCTAGTGTAAATAGTATATCTATGTAGACTATCTTTGCTTTAATAATTTATCATAATGAAAAATCCTGCGAAAATTTATTATTTATTGTAGTACTTAAGTGCATTTCAATTCAAGGATCTCAGTTAGTTATGTACAGAATGTTAAAAGAAATGTTTAAAGTAAACTAACTCATTCGATTACTATATACCAGAACATAAGTACATGCACATATGATTGTTTTTTGATTAAAAAATACTCACAGCAATTGGTCCAGGATTTGGTTCGACTCCTTGCGTCAACAGCAGAAGGGCCAAATAATCAGCGATCTTTCTTAAAATTGAGAATTTTTCTCTTCCACATGATTTGTAGTAAATAAATGCAATCTTTTCTTGATGAACCAATATTATTAATTGGTTAGCACCACTTGAGGACACCATTAATAACGCTATCACTAGGATAGCGCCTTCTGGTGCCATGATGCTTCTGGAAATGACGTCGTTGCTAACAACAGACGACATAGAGCGTTTGTGACGTCATGACGTCGTCTGATCACGGAGACGCTTGTTTTACTTGGAATAAAGCGTCCGATTGTAATTGAAATGCGGGTCAAACATGTAAAATCAAAAGCATTTAATTCTTGTTTGTATTTAATTCTTAAGGTAAAAACATTTGTCACATTGTATAATGATATGTGATATACGAATAAATGGATATAGATTCTGTTATTTCTCTACAGGGGGTGATATCTTATAGCTTAACAAATTTTGAATTAAATTGAATGATGGAGGCGGCAATACTTGGTGAAGGGTGTAATCAGAGTTTGTCTGAACGAAGAAGAGTATATTATAATTTATATATGTATAACAACTGAATTCCGTACCTAAAGTGGTTCTTAAAACTCCATATATTTACCGAAATCAGCGGGTACATTGTAATACTGATTTTGTAGAACTCGTATCAGCTTATAGTATTTTTCTACAGATAGTAGAATTCAAAACACTTGTTCAAAATTAGAAAAAAGCCATTATCATGTATCAAATAGGAGTCATACTTTAATTAACAAAAAAACGAATTGATTTTTGAAATCCATTTATTTTTCAAATTTTAAGAAGATGAAAGTAAATACCATATTTAAAAGAATTAGTTAATGAAATTATCAGTCTTTAAAAATCCTGGCAAGTAACTCAAAAGTACAGTGTCGTAATGAATACAATTTTTGTACCTATTGAACATAACAATTACACCATAGACGCAGTATCCAGCTGACGATAACTTAAGTATTTTTTTCACGTCAAACAACGGGTTATCCATTGAAAAGTAACGTTTTATTTTGCATTGAATGCAAAATCGCATAAGAAGGTGACAAAAAAAGCGATGTGGGTTAGTGGTATAAACTATAAGTCGTTATTTAACCACATTCTATCTGTACTTGAGTTTTCATCGACTATTTAGGATAAAGTAAATTTATATACTAAGACCCACTTTCTCAGATTAGTTCACGATACATCTGGAAGAATTTCGTTCAATCCATCCAATCTATTGTAAGTAAAGAAAATAATTAATGAAACTATTATACGTATAGTTTGCATAAAATGGGTTTAACAAACTATTTCCGGGCCTCCGTGGTCGAGTGGTAGTGGTCTCTGTCCCTAACCACTGGTAAATTCGAACTCCACTGGGACCAGACACATTTCACATGTGAAGCTTCAAGCTAGCTTACAGATGGCCGGTGGTTCGACCCAGGTATACACCTAAGGTCTGCTAAAGTTGCGCTGTTGGTGCGACGTTAAGACCCAGTAAAAATAAACCATGTTCCAACATAAATTTCTTTATGTAAATCAGACGAATCATTAGTGAGGGCGGCTATTTGATAATCGCCCTGTTCAATTTAGATGTGTGATGTGTGAAACAGTCAAATGTATCACGTGAAATGTAATATAGCTATCTCTATCACGTGATGGGTGAAACAGCCAACTGTATCACATGATTCGTGAATCAGTGGTTGGGGATTTTGAAAGTGAATGTAATAGCATATTGTTACAGAAAAACGTCGAGTATACGAAATCATCAAAATTTACATTTTTTATTTCAGAATGCTTTCGAAAACGTGAAATTGAAATACACATTGAAATTCGCTGTGCGTGATATGAAATATTGAAAATCACGCAATGTGTCGCTAAATTATACATGAAAGATAAAACTTACAGAAAGATCCAATCTGATTTTTGTGTTTAATGAAATCAGTTAACACGATACTTAGTCGTATTGTTGAGATATTTGCAACTAAATATTTTGTGACTAGTGAGTTTAATTTATTTGTAAATTCAGTACATGTGATTGTCCATTATACTTTTTCCACATTGCCTACATATACTTCTCATTATCCACGTTTGGAAAATGACACTTAGAAAATAGAGACTTTATTTGAACAATTTCAATGTGGGTCTAAAATTTTGTCAAATATTTTTTAGTTATTTTCATAACTACGACATAGACTACTGTAGAGAATTATGACGATACAAAATAAAACTTTGGAATCCTGCTCACTGTAAACACTCCAGTCATTTACGTTTAACCGCTGAAATAACATCCAAACACAATTACATGTATTTACACTGCATTAAGCAAGCAACAACTTTCAATGTTCAGTTATTCATATATTTTCTCAAATGAATATATGTATGATAATACATGATTGTGCATGGAAATATCACATGTATAACTTCATCATACATAGATAAATCCACAAACAAGTATCTTAATCATTAACAATTTATAATTTATGTGAAAAATCTTCTAAAGAATTTGACAATTCCAGTTGTGTTTTCAATTTTGTTAGCAGTGACCTTTGCTGTATCTTTCCCATCAAAATATTGCTTTTCGCTACATTTTTCTGCTTTGTGTTTTTTGTCACAGAACAAGTCCAAGTATTCAGGCCTAACATCATCATACAAGTGGCCTTTTTTGTTTCTTTCATCAGTGGCGAATCCTTCTTGTTTATCTTGTACACTGAAATGTGAAAGAATTTTATGTATCTGCTTAATCTTAAATGTTATAAAGAGCAAAACTTGTTATGCAACAATAGATAATGCTCACCATTGAAAACAGATGATAATTTTCACATTAATCTCACAGCATAACGTAATAAAATCATAAGCCTTACTCACTAAATATGTATTCAGACAAAGAATAAAGAATGAATGTAACCCATCTGAATATACAATAATTATATAATTATATCATGTGTCACTTCACAATATAGACAGCAACTTGTGTCAACAATTACTGTCATGATCTGTACTCATTAACTCAAGAATCTTTGGCCGAACAAACACAATATACTACACAATCATGTAAATTTTTTCATCTCTATATAATTATTTTCCTTCTATGCTTTATATACATATATTGTGATATAAGTTGTTTCTATGGAAAGGATTTGTAATTAGTGACCATTTTCACATACTAACGTGGTACATTATACAGTACACCCTCTATCAAGGATCCACATGAACAAAGATACCCTCTCGGCAGCGGACGAAGCTGTCTCTAATACTACCCAATGTATTCTAAATTTTTAACTGGTGTTTAACGTCGCACCAATAGCCATGGTCATTTGACGACTCCTTCAGCTTTAACGGTGGGGGAAGACTCCAGGCGTACACTTGAGTAAAACCACCAATCTCATGTAAGCTGGCTGGACAGTTTCCTCACAATTAAAATTTGTCTGGTCCTGGGTAGAATTCGAACTCACAGCGGTGAGGGGCTAGTGGTTACTAGTCAGAGACCATAACCACTCGATTACGGAGGCCATCCCACCGAAGAGGCCCACAGTTCGGTATTTTACTTCTCTTAAACAAGTACCACTTAGCAGCAAAAGTTTTCATTGTCTCCAAAAGTATGTCACTTAAGAGGGAAATACTGCTAATGTTCATTAATAATGAGTTCAAATGTGTATGCTATATCGTTGTATATATATAAAACAATTAAACTTACTTAGAATTATCTGACGTTGCCTGGTAGAATACTGATAACCCATACAATTCTTCTGTGTCTATGTATCTGCCCTTATTTTCTTTGTCTTGCCTTTCAGCCAATGCTGCGAGGTAAGCCATACCAGGCGTGTCATGGAATTGAATTCCACTGGACCAAAGAAAAAAAACATGTTAAATACTTCGAGCATATAAAAAAACGATGAAGAATATTCTATGAAAACAATTTTTCACATATCTGGATAATTTTTATAAAGAAATTTATTTATCATCTCGTAACATTTTTTCATTTGGGACGAAACATTATTCACATATTCAAAACATTTTCTGATTTTGAACAAATGTCATGTGGAAAAAAAATGTAATTACAATGAGGGGGTAGTAAACAAACAAAATACCTTGGAGTGAAGGAACGATCCATGATTTCATCATCATCATCGTCATCACAGGGGTTAGGAGACGGGTGTGGAACCAGTCTTACAACTGGTACCCACATAGGTTCTTCATCAACTAGTCGTTTTCTTTCCAACAGTCTTTTTAAGTGCCTAATCCGTTTCTTGACTTGTCTAAAAGCACAGAAAAGAAGTATTCCGAATAAATGTTATCAAATGTCTCCTCACGTACATTCTTTTTTACTTTTTGTTTTATTTGAATGTTATGCACAAATAATTTATTCACTGTTAATGTATCAGCGTGGACGCTTCAGATGAGGTGGACAGTTACTTGGACAGTTACGAGATAATCCTTACTGAATGAGTTAATAATCATATTATGTTATTCAGTCTTTTTAAAACTAAATCAAACCATTTTTCAAAATTTAATGCGTTTACTATTTGGATATGTAAGTCTACTTCTCCATGTGAGGGTATGAGATAATGTCTGTTTAAAACATTCTGAAGCTTTTTGACTATTTTGTGATAGGCTTATAGTGTGTTTTTGCATTTTGCTTTGTATGTCAAACACATCGTTAGTAGGCCTGTAAAAATAAAGGCCAGTAAGTGGAACAAAACAATGAAGTAAGTTGGTCGCAAAATTTTCTAATTTCTTTTCTAAACATATTTTTCGACCATTGGAGGCACGATTTGCCTAAAATATTTTCGTATTCTAGATTTTGTCGTTATATAAACTTTACGGTCGGCGCCATGAAGCATGTTAAGTCAGGTAACTTTTTATCTTGTCTTATGTCATAGTCACACATAGTACCTTGGTGTCAAATGATAGCCTTCTTCTTCTTGACTTCCTTGCCTGGTTATCCTGGGTTCGATATACGAGGTGTTACTCTGTCTTTCGTCTATCTTTCTCGTTTCCCTTTGGGCCTTCTCTTCTTGTCTAAGTCTCTTTTTTAACCTTTGGCAGTTCAGTACCCCTGTATGACTGAAAGTTTATAATAACATATGTAAATTTGGACGGGTCTCAATTTGTAGTCAATTCCTATATATATATTTGAAAACAAAAGAAATCAAAAGCCGTGCTTTTCAATGAATAAACTGGATAAAATGACATATAAAGTTAACAAAAAGTTGAAACTTTCATATAAAATAAGCTATATGACAAATTATATTTGCATTTCTTCATTATACAAATATATACAAAAACTGTTATTTTTCAGACTTTAGTTTAATGGATAAATTATGAATATTTTATGAAATTTAACTTCTGGAAGAAACCTACCTTATTTCTAGCAAGGAGTCGTCATATGACTTCCTTCCTCTTGGTAGAGCTCTTCTGGTGGATGTATCCAGGAATCTGTCCATCATAGGGTATGATGTGTTATTAAGCTTGTCATTGACTGAATATGTGTATTGTGTGCCTCGTGAATCAGGCTTGTAAACAACATATGGAACAATAACAGGTGGCAATGCCACTTCCATTGCTGATAAACCATGGACGGATACTACACCCTCATCTTCTGTCATACCAAGAGGCGAACTCATCGGAGTACTTGTGGCAAGCGGCTTTGACTCGAACAATTCAAGCGATGTCTTCAATCTGACAATGCCACGGGCAAGATATGGAGCACCGGTAACAATGTCTTTGTACTCCGGTGTGGCACAGAGTCCAATAACTGCAGATCTGAATAAAAGCAGTATGAATATAATCTTACGATATTCTTCCTGAAATACTAAGCAAATTTGCTAAAACCTGTCGATAAAATTTCATAAAATTGACATAAAAGTAGTAATGGCAGGTTAGTGCTGATAGTATAGTCTATTGTACATGTTATAGTATGTAAGTATTGATTTAGACATTAGACTCATGATAAATTAAATGTTAAATGACTAAAATCAATGCAAAATATTAAAACGATGTACGAGGAAGATCATTTTCTTCTACTTACTCCATTTTGGCACGGTAGATATCCAAGCAAGTTCTGGCCATTGGATTTGTGTCTTTAGATGCATCTGTGTCTCCGATGTTTTCTGTGTCACAGTTAGCCTGTTGCTTATTTGACACTTCAGTGTTGTCAGCAAATGCTCCCTAGTGTAAATAGTATATCTATATAGACTATTTTTGCTTAAATAATTTATTATAATGAAAAATCCTGCGAAAATTTATTATTTATTGTAGTACTTAAGTGCATTTCAATCCGAGGATCTCAGTTAGTTATGTACAGAATGTTAAAAGAAATGTTTAAAGTAAACTAACTCATTCGATTACTATGAAAAAATGTAAGAAACTGGTAAAAAGCAAATGCTTACAGACATAAATAAACCAGAACATAAGTACATGCATATATGATTGTTTTTTGTTTAAAAAATACTCACCGCAGTTGGTCCAGGATTTGGTTCGACTCCTTGCGTCAACAGCAGAAGGGCCAAATAATCAGCGATCTTTCTTAAAATTGAGAATTTTTCTCTTCCACATGATTTTTCGTGAATAAATGCGATCTTTTCTTGATGAACCAACATTAGTATTTGGTTAGCTCCACTTGAGGACACCATTAATAACGCTATCACTAGGATAGCGCCTTCTGGTGCCATGATGCTTCTGGAAATGACGTCGTTGCTAACAACAGACGACATAGAGCGTTTGTGACGTCATGACGTCGTCTGATCACGGAGACGCTTGTTTTACTCGGAATGAAGCGTTCGATTGTAATTGAAATGCGCGTCAAACATGTAAAATCAAAAGCATTTAATTCTTGTTTGTATTTAATTCTTAAGGTAAAAACATTTGTCACATTGTATAATGATATGTGATATACGAATAAATGAATATAGATTCTGTTATTTCTCTACAGGGGGTGATATCTTATAGCTTAACAAATTTTGAATTAAATTGAATGATGGAGGCGGCAATACTTGGTGAAGGGTGTAATCAGAGTTTGTCTGAACGAAGAAGAGTATATTATAACTTATATATGTATAACAACTGAATTCCGTAACTGAACGTTATTCTTTTGTACCTTTTTATTCAGTTGTTGTGAAGTATTCCTCAATAGAGCTATGTGAGTTCATGTAATAGCGACTTTTTTAGGATTCAAACTCATAGACTCCTATCTTATGACTCAGAAATAATACTCTTTACCCAAAAAGAATGGTTAATCGACAGTATTATACATTCGTGAATGTTGACTGATCCTCCGACCTCTTCTAAGCCAGTTAGATCATTTATATTGTCATGCGTACATTTACACTTATTATATTTTCTAGGGTGTTCTAAACTTGTAGTATTATGTATATATATTTGTTTTTGAATATTTTATTTCTAAGCCGTTTGACGTGGTTTTTACTTCCCTCAATGGGAAATTTCAACAATTACCTTCTGCTGATAATTATTTTTTATAGTTTCACTATAAATAGTTACACCGTACACACAGATTAATTCATGTTTATTTCAAAACTAGCTTTAGAATAGCTCGGTTGGTTGTATTCATTTTCCACATGGCCAAATTTATTCAATTTTTATATTATATTACAGTTATAAAAATTAATTAATTAATTGAACTTTGACTTTTGCTTTAAATGATTAAACTTACTTTTATAACAAAACAATGTCTGTTTAAAAAATCTAATTATTTAAGGCATGCAAATCCCTGAACTTATGACCTTTATTCAGCATTTTCTCCTATGCTAGCTTCACTACGCTGTTTAAAGGGAATAAATACTGCTATTATAACATTTAATCAGTTTTATTTTTCATTTATGTGGATATTGCTTACATTTTGTAAAAAATGATGTTTATATTTGGTCCGGGTATTATTTTTTATGTTAATAATGCATGCAAGAAAGACATTTTTACGTAAAATAAACCCCATATATGACATTTAGAACAGTACCTTTTATGGACATCAATCCTTCATGGAGTCAATGAAAGTTCTATAAGAAAAATAATCATATTTATGGTTTATATATCTAAGAGTAAATATTTATTTATAAAGTTCAGAAGTCTTCGTCTTGGCCTGGATGAGGATTGTCCTGTAAACTCACTAGGTAGAAGACATGGTTGTCGAGATAGGGACCCCGAGTTCAATACCAGGGTCCTGCTAGCTCAAGGCGGAACAGTCGAGAGGTCGGAGGTTCATGACCACGGTCTGGCTAGCTCCATTGATACAGCGCGGACTGGTTGCAGATTCGTGACATTGGCCTGGCATATGTTTTTCAACTAGACGAAATGGCTGAAGATAACACACCCATTATTATTTGTCTCCCACTTCTGATTCGCATGTTTTTGGAAAAGTTTCCAGTCGCTAGTGGGGAACATTTTTACTGTGAGGTAATCCTTCCTTCACAATTCTAATACTGGTGGACGTGAAATAAAACAATGTCAGTGGTGCTTAAAATTCCATATATTTACCAAAATCAGCGGGTACATTGTAGTACTGAATTTGTAGAATTGGTCTTAGCTTATAGTATTTTTCTACAAATAGTAGAATTCCCAACACTAAGTCTTGTTCAAATTTAGAAATAAGCCATTATTATGTATCAAAGGGAGTCATACTTTAATTAACAAAAAAACGAATTGATTTCTGAAACCCATTTAATTTTCAAATTTTAAGAAGATGAAAGTAAATAACATATTTGAAAGAATCGATTAAGGAGACTATCAAAGATTTTAAAAATTCTGGAGTACAGTGTCGTAACGAATACAGTTTTTGTACCTGTTGAACATAACAATTACGCCATAGACGAAGTATCCAGCTGACGATTACTTAAGTAGTTTCTTTCCACTCCAAACAACGGGTTATCCATTGAAAAGTAACATTTTGTTTTGCAATGAATGTAAAATCTCATAAGAAGATGACAAAAAAAGCAATGTGGGTTACTGGTGTAACGTATAAGTAACATTTAACTACATTCTATCTGCACTTGTTACGAGTTTTCACCAACTTTTTAGGACAGCGTAAACTTATACAAAGATACACTTTTTCTGATAAGTTCACAATACATCAGGATGAATTTCGTTCAGCCCATTCAATCTATTGTAACTAAAGAAAATAAATAATGAAACTATTATACGTATAGTTTGCATACAATGGGTCTAACAAACTATTTCCGGGCCTCCGTGGTCGAGTGGTTGTGGTCTCTGTCCCTAACCGCATTGAGTTCAAACTAGCTTCAAGCTAGCTTACAGATGGCCGATGGCTCGCCCCAGGTATACGCCTGGTCTTCTTCCACCATAAAAGCCAGAAAAGTTGCGAAATGACTGGCTGTTGGTGCGACGTTAAAACCCAGTAAAAAAATAAAACAAGTTCCAACGTAAATTTCTCTATGTAAATCGGACGAACTACCTAGCCACGGCAGCTATTTGTAATCGCCCTGTTCAATTTAGATGTGTGGTGTGTAAAACAGCCAAATGTATCACGCGAGATGTGAAATAGCTATCTCTATCATGTGATGGGTTAAACAGCCGACTGTATTACGTGATTCGTGAATAAGTTGTTGCGGATTTGAAAGTGAATGTAATATCATATTGTCACAGAAAAAAACATCGAGTATACGAAATCATCAAAATTTACATTTTTTATTCCAGAATACGTTCGAAAAAGTGAAGTTGGAACACAAATTGAAATTCGCTGTGCGTGAAAAATGAAAATCACGCACTGTGTAGCTATATTCTACTATCTTCACTTCTAGTAACGAATTTAATACTCAATGACCTCGCATGCCACCAAGCTGCCATGTCAAAAGTTCGGACAGCACTCTAGACAATAGTTCAAAATTTAAAAGGACATTTTTGCGAGGTAGGCTCCAACTTCACGCAACATTTTCAACTGTACGTACAGTCAGAATGATGGTACATGTCGTTGCAGGTATTTGATAAATAGACCACACGACATTTTATACCTGGGTGAAGAATGAACGTTTAGTTATACGTGTAGTCCATTGTGAAACTTTAAGGTCTCGCCTTTCTTAAAGACCTGTCAGTTTTGGTACTCATTACCTATGCAAGGACATTTTGATCACACCCAAAAACAACGCGTTACACCGGTTCACTTTTTAAAGAATCAAATGTATGAAATTATGTAAGAAAGCTGGATACATAAATAAAATTAATCGAGACTATGCTTTTTCCTTTCGTCTCTTCATTTTTACCGATTTAGACCTAAAAGTAGCTTGTTTCCACTACCACCACCAACCCTACTTTTGCCACCGATCCTAGGTTTTGTTTTGGTCAAAGAATAGTTTTGCAAAATAAAAATAATATCAGCCACATTCTGGAATAAAAAAATAAACCCTTACCTACCGACCTTTTTTTAGAGCCGGTAGCGGAAACGAGTTTTTTAGCCTTATTGCTGATTTGATAAGCAATGTCATATGTCTGAGTTGAAATAACAACTCTCCAGTCTGTGTTTTTACTTGGTTATTTAAATCCAACACTTAAGTTAAAGACGGCAAGAGTTTATTTTACGAAACCGGACCATTGTCAATAATATGCAGGCACAAATGTAATTAATAATATCAATCTTTGTACCTCGGCGTAGAAGCACTAGATACGAGATACTGCAGAGTCATCTTCGAATCTTAAAATAAGTTTAAAAGAAAATGAAAACCCAACTTATCTTGTTTTTTAAAAAGCTTTCTAATCAAGTGTCATTTTATTTGAACACTAGAAATGTGATCGAGTGGATAAGGTAATTCGTATTATCATACAACGCATTAATACGTCAATGCGTGAGATACCAAGTTTCACTTTGTTCTCGTCCTATTTCAAACAATAAAAATCATTACGGCGATGTACTGCGTTTCTTTATGCGTTACGAACATTAAATACGGATCCGTTAGCTGCATTTTTTGCTTCCGATCCTTGATGATTGTCTTGCATTTACAGTAATCCAACTACAGATGAAGTAAAATAAATGAAAAATTACAAAAGATCACGTTATGCATGTAGTGTCATTCTTTAATTTTCATGTCTATAAACAAATGAAGGGGCTTCCGTGACCGAGTGGTTATGGCTTCTGACTAGTAATCACCAATCCTCTTGCCGCTGTGAGCTTAATCCCACCCGGGACCAAATTTCACATGTGAGGAAGCTGTCCAGTGGTTCTACCAAGGTGTCCGCCAGGGGATCTTCCTCCACCGTTAAATCTGTAAAAAAAGTTGTCATATGACCCTGGCTGTACTGATCAATATCTACTGCATAGCTATAACTGTTGAGTATATTCCTTTCCTGAAACAATTGTTAGTTCCGTATTTAATAAACTTGGTACACCTCAGTTCTAATCTTCTACACTAGTACAGTAAAATGAAACAAGTTCTTACAACAATACGTGTTGTTAGAAAACCATGAACTTTGAATATAAACCCTTTGAAGGGAAAACCTCTACATGCAGGTATTCTTTTAGAATTCGAAGACGGACATTTCATTTTTTTAATTGGTTTAGCAAAACAAAAGCAAAATAATGATTTGTTGTTATTGTACCACTCATGAAGTCTGCAAATTACAGAGAAAAATTAACGTTTTTTAGACTAAATCACGCAGTAACGATTATGATGCAACATCGCAACAATTCAAAAAATTAAATTAAATTTCTTATTTATAGAAATAGAAGCGGCGCCTTAATTTTCGTGGTTGTTGATGTTGTTTGCTGTTGTTTTTGTTTTCAAATTACTCAAAAATATTTTTATGTTTTGAAAAGGAACATATTATAAGAAAATTCTTCGCCAATCCCTTAACAAGCGTCAAGCAGCGATGTTTGTTTACAAATAATTTGTCTTACAGCATGTGCATTTTCCCGGAGTTTATGATTAAGAAACATGTGTTTCATTGATAAAATTGCCTGCATGAAAATTGCGTGATCAAGCAGAGATAAAATATGCAGTTAATTATAATAGCTGCACACTGCGTTATAAGAACTAATCATGAAAAATATAAAGAAATCATTTCATTCAGTCGATACTTCAGTCTGTTCATGTTATGGGGGGTCTTGTGGTTAGTTTAGTCAGTAAAAGACATAACTGTTGCTGGAGATTTTACTGGTTCGAAATCCTCATCTTATTCTCGATTTGACTGAAGATATCACACTATAAGTTATTTGTCTTCCGTCTCTGATTCAGAGATCGCCAGAGACTAGTGAAAATTACTTTTAAAAATTCGTCTTAAAAAGTAGCGTATGACGGCCCTATTCACACAACAGTTTGATTCAAGAGAAAGCGAGAAAACTGAAATATTGTCAAATAACTGTGCCGTCATTTGTAAAATAATGTCGAACCAGTACATAGAGATCATACACGCGAAAGTAAAGAAGTTTTTAATGGAGAGGGTCTTTTTTCAGCGGTGGATATATACATGTACTGCATATATTTGTATTAGTTATAACACAGCAGATGTCCGTTTAAATATACCCAAACCAAGATAGAAGTTTTTAACTTAAACGTCTTGCAATCCCTTGTGAGTAAATAATAAATGTAAATGTTTTATCCTTATAATTGCGCTTGATTGTTATTTCAGCTGTTAAAAGTAAATGACTGAAGTGTTTACAGTGAGCAGGATTTCTAAGTTTCATCATGTAGCGTCTTAATTCTCGATAGTAAACTCTGTCGTAGTTATGAAAATGCACATTATGTATGTTTGCACACTCCAATGATGATAATAAGAATTATTTATTGTCACCTATATATTAGAAATATAGATCAGTATAGATATGATGTCTCCCCCTGAGCGATGTTTTGGTAAAATATCAATCAAGACTTACTAGTGTCAGTTCCTGAATATTTGCTCATTGATCACACGGCAAACATATTAAAAAGCATTTTATGCAAAGTTTACTTTTCTGAAGCGCGATTGTTGTCAATTTAGTGAAATATTTGACAAAATTTAGACCCACATTGAAATTGTTCAAATAAAGTCTCTTTTTTCTAAGTGTCATTTTCCAAACGTGGATAATGAGAAGTATATATAGGCAATGTGAAAAAAAGTATAATGGACAATTACATATACTGAATTTACAGCTTAATTAAACTTACTAGTCACAAAATATTTAGTTGTAAATATCTCAACAATACGATTAAGTATCGTGTTAATTGATTTCTTTAAACGCACACAAATTTAGATTCGATCTTTCTGTATGTTTTATCTTTTATGAAAAGTTGAATCAAAGAAAGAAAATACTGAAATTAAGTGTAAGTAAATATTCAATCACTGAGCCAGGTATGCGAGTGTGTGAAAAGTTAAGAGCAAGTTAAGATGAATGTACTGATTCTGTTGATTAAGCGTATTAACAACGATTACAACAGGAATATTCTACAGAGCTGAAGTCAGTATCTATATCTGTTCTTTAATCTGTAAAAAAGCATTGAAGCCGCTCGTCAATAAGGATCATGTGTCAATTGTAGGCTATCCATAGGCTGCCGCTTATACCAGTTTGACTGTACATGTTTTCGTTCAATTCATTATAGCCTGAATAGACACAAACTTTCCAAAATAATTGTCCTATAATTCACTGTAGAATTTTAATGGACGATTTATGTATAATTATGTACAACTAATTATCAAAAATTGCCACCGAGCACTGAACAAACTAGATGAGTAACAACCCTTGTATCGAGGTACAGTATAACCCTTCAAAACAGGACTCCCCGAAAATCGGAGTTCTCTGAAAACCGGGTGCTTTTTAAGTCCCATTTTTTCTTTCTATGATCAATAGTTCTCTGAAAACTGGAATTCTCAGAAAACAGCACTTGTGGTCCAGTCCAAAAGGGGTCCGGTTTTCAGGGGTTATACTGTATATCAGGACTATCAGTAAACTTACACTGTACAGAAATTTAAAAATCCCGAGAAATGCTATTTATTCTCAATAAATTATTTCTGAAATCATTTATTACAGTATTTGATAGAAGAAACATGACGCCAAGTTCATTCGAGTGAAAGATAGAATGAGTCATTCAATTAAAAAAGTTGCCGAATCATGTCTTCTTAGCGCTAGCATGTCTTCTAAATGTTTTAAATAGTATCTTAATCATACATTGAGAAAACGGTTTATCAAAAAAAAACGAATAATTTCAAGGTTATTTTGTGGTTAATCCAAAGGGAAAAATACGCGTTCGCATTTTTTCGTTTAAGGGTTCGATAACAATTTGAAAAACCTACTACCAGGTCAATGAATGTTTGGAAAATTAGCCGTCGACATAAATCTGGGAACTGTCAAGCTAGACGTGTTTTTATAGAACTTAAATAAACTTTCAGACTTTAATGAATTTAATCGTATTAGTAAAGTAGCTCACCATTATTTTAATCTGTACTTATCTGTTTGAATACTGAAAAATTAATGCGATTTTATATAACAGCTAGAGCGTATTTTATGAGGTTCAAGTGTGTAATGTGTTATTTATTCAATAATAGAATTATGACGACAGATTTAATTGGTTCACTGTTTGTTTCGTAAAGTAATGGGGCAAGTGCCTATAAAATCAAGACATGACTGAATAATTAGTGAAAAAACGTTGAAGAACATACAGACAAACCTGTGAACAAAAGCCATCTTTGGGAAAGACAAAATGTGGTCTTTATTGACAGGTGGCCTTTATTCGGAGGTGGTCGCAAACACAAGTTATACTGTTTCTGTCATTAAAATCCATGTCTAAAATTGAGATCAGTTAGCTGGGTCAACTAATTTATTTTTTTGTATACTGAAAATTATTAAAGCAGCAGTCTTATCATTGACAATGGTGTTCGTTTATCAACACTACCTAAAAATGGGTCTTCGAGATGTCCATTCGCACACTATGAGTTTGAATTCCATAGACTCATGACATCATATATTTAATACAGAATTACAGTTACATGCACAGGTAAGTCACTTATGATATACATGTATAAGCATAATGTATTAGAGTAATTGAGATATATGTTTCATTTGCAACACTGAAATCGGAACCATTGATTGAAAGACGCACTTTGAGAATACAGTGAAAGAATTGACTGTATTACTGTATTACACGTTGATGTGCAACTATTTGTGTCTAATTTATGGTTATATGAACCAGACAGCAATTACAGGCTTTTAAGACTCATTAAATCCATAGTGATAATCTGACTAGTATATTAAAAAAAACACCTGATTTGAGAACATCCTTTCGATTTCACCCAACGGCAAAACCAAAATGTGAAACAAATGCAATAAGAATGCCATGGATTGAAGTTGATACGTTGGAAGCGACGCAACTCATGAATCTTTTAACAACAGCCCGTACGTTTAGTCTCCCATTATACATATGTAATGATTACAAGTACAGAGTTCGGTTTCAAGAATGTAAGTTATGAACTGCAGAAAATTTTTAGACCATGCGATCTAAGAACCATCCAAAGAATTGTTTCATTTGTCATAAATGGTCTAGATTCTAAAGTATTCATACGATGGCTGTTATACACAAGCGTCCAGTAACCTACGCTGAACGATATATTTTACGGGGCCTAACACCGAATGACAAAGGTGTACTATGCACTCCTATGCACACACAATGATACGCAGAACACACTTTCAGATTTACTTTCACCTTTTAAGATTTGATATCGAAGACATTGCATTTTTAAACAGACCAGTAATTAAGGGGATAATGTTAAACATTTCTTAACATTGAGAAAAATATAATAACGCTACGCGATTGTGATTAATTGAATTGAATATCTAGAAAGATAACTCTACAGATCATACGTGGTTATTATTCGAGTTACCTCCCTTGCAATACTAGTGCTATCTTATTTTTCACCGACTCAAAACCGTTCTCATACAATGATTTACGTTGCTGCATAATTAACTTTTAATTAAAAGATAACATTCAAGGGTTCACTGTCTGAATTGGACACTTAGTGGGAGGACATACACAATGGAATGTGAAAAGTATAAACAACAAGAGTACATAGGACATCTATGCACGTATGTATAGTGTATCAGACGTCAGTCTCGATTTGGGCCGTGTTTTGTTTTGTTTGTTTTTATGTGACTTATTGTCACTGAGGTTTAACGCCGTTTTTCAACAAAACTTCAGCTATATACGGCGACCGGTTCACCTAACCAGTTTTCCTGGACTGTATACGAAACAGTACTTACTTACCCTACAACAAGGAGCCGGCAACTTCTCCAAAAAATGGAGGAAAATCGACATTTTTGTGAAATTTTCAAGGAAGGGTATGACGTGCCGCGACCGGATTCGAACCCGGATCACGGGTTACAAGTCCTGCACATTAACCACTGAGCCACGGCCGTGACTGTGTGATATTAATATCTGTCTACACATTCCACTGAGTACAGAAATACTATATATATGTATAGAAATACTGGTGCTAAATATAAACTCGATAGAACTTTAAAATCAATTACAATGTTGCTATGTCTATATACGGTGCCACTTGTCGCACTGATTGTGTGCGAGATGTTTTCAAATACCATATTAGTTGTTAATTTTAGCCAACTTACTTTTTTAGTTATATAACTCATGATTTTGCTGCTTTTTATACCAAGTCATACAGAGATATGTAAATACTGTCAGTCCTGTGAACAAAGGCCACCCTTGGGAAGGACCAAACGTGGCCTTTATTGACAGGTGACCTTTATTCGGAGGTCAGTTTGTTCAAAATAACCAATGATGATTTTTCGAAGAATGATCTTTATTCACAGTGTGGTCTTTATTCGGAGGTAGCCGCAAATACAGGTTTGATTGTAGTATCATTATCTTGTTCCATTTACCGTTTGTAGCATCAGGAATTACAAACGGGGTTATTTATTTCTGCGCCATCTGAGAAATTGCATAAATAGCCAATAATGAAGACCGCGCAGAAACGGCGACCTATACAGTACAAGCAAATTGGATTAATATTTATGCGTTGTTGATGTTTATCGACATGCATAAAAGAAAACGTCACAGCTTGTAGTTTAAACTTATTTACTTTACTTCGACGATGAGTCGTATTTAATTACCTTCAATTAATTTCTTTCAATGTCTGCTTTATGGGTTGTGTACTTGCGTAACTCAATTAGCATAATAACAATACATTCACGTAATTACTTGAATCTTGAATCATCGAAATTTTTTGTGAAAAGATGAAAATCTGAATGTTTACTTTAACTATTAGTCACGATTTCTGGCCTTTGGGTCATGGTCAAAATCGGGGCCTGTAAAAACGTGGAAGAATATAAATATCAACAATATAATATTGATATAATGAAGTGCCTGTTGGCGTTCGATTCGCAATCCTCGGTTAATATCTCTGTCCTTGTTAATTTTACACCATCTTGTCAATGCTGAGTTGGGGAATTTTCTGTTAAATATAATCGTCATTATCATAATAAATAGGTTGTAAACACACGTGTACTTCCAAGTAAAACGGATTGTGGTTCAATTAGAAAATTCCCCATTAAAAACCTTCATCATTCAGTGGTGTTATGATAAAATATTCCTTTAAACATCAAAAGTACAAACAAACAGGACCATAAAAAACAATCATTTTAAGCTTTCGTATAACACATGATTTTAAGTGCCAGTATGAGTTGCTAGTTAGATGCAAATCGCTAATTTATGAACAGAGGCAAGTCTTTGCATGAGATATTTTAATGGGGGACACTATGGCTTGCCCTGCAACGTGAAACGGGAACCAGTTTTAACAGAATGGCTGTTTATCATCGATTTAAAAATTGACTGTTTTATAATCTCAAATTCTATTTTGTTATTTTACGATAAAACATAGTTGGCTGTGCCATTTTGCACATCCGATTATACCCCTGAAATTTGAACGGCTAAAGACGGCACGGACTAATTTATTCATAATAATTATAGAGAAGTTAATCATGGAGTCGATTAAAAAATGCAGTTCCTTTAGTTGTCTGGTTCAAACGTGTATAAATGATGATCATAATAATCTTTGTTTTTTTTCCATTTCCACTATTTCTAAATAAAAACAAATTCGATTTTAGTCCGCTAGCTCTCTCAAAAAATGGTCTTCATTGACAGTTGTGCAAGTACATATGGGATATAAAGACGACTTATACTAAAAAATACCGAATGTATGTGAAAATCGAGCTGACAACTGACACGTCTATGCGACTTTTACATCCATCTTATTCAAAATATGATTAATTTATTGAAATATTTTGGGAGTGCTGTTAAACATGATTAAAATGTTTAAGTGTTACTTCTCACATCTGGAATGAATACCGTTATAAAGACATGATTTCTTTATAATTTCAATTGCAACTTACCATGCTTTGAGTAGATGCCTGTGTGGTAAAATGTTAATACCACTACATTTTAAATAAAATTTAAATACAAAATTAATCATGTACTTGGATGTTCGGTTATTGCAACAACTGTTCAACAGCTAAACGCATTCGTGCGTTTTAAAGTTCCCCTTTTCATAATGTACTAAACACGCAGTTTGTGAAGTTACCATGACTCGCAATTCGCGAATTGTGACACAACACTCTTTCTCTACTCCTCTTTAACTATATATAGCTATAAACATATTAAATACATAGACTTGGCATATTTTACAATAGTTATCTTACAATCTGAATAAAAGTTTATTTAGACCCCAAACTATTTAATACTAGCATCTATATAGGCAACTCAATGACCTTAAATGTCGGCATATGTATGCAAAAACACTTTAAAAAAGTAAACGTTAATATTAATGTCGAGATTAGGACCTCGGGGCTGGGAGGCTGGCTATAACAAACACTGTCTCGTACATTATAAATAAAAAACATGTATTTGTACAAATTTATCAAAATACGTTGGAATGATATCATTTTAACATAAAGTTATATCATATTTTAAAATACACAGAATTACTCGTAATCTGATACTACTTAAGATTGGATTAAACACCACTAACCCAAACTATCATGAATTTTTAAACAGTTACGGCTACAAAATATAAGATACATTATAATGGTTCATCCTATTTTTCTCACAGGGCGGAAACATAACCGGTATTTAACGCTAACGTGACTCTGACAGTTGTTTTATTGTAAATTCTATTCAAGACATAGAGCAATTATGTTATATCAAACGTAATTATGGTGGGTGGGGTACAAGTGAACAATGGATGCGAAATGAAGTTTGAGTCAATATTTCCTTATGTTCCATACATATATGGTCTACTCCCCCTCCAAATTTTGATTTAAAAAAGTGACCAAGTTTGCATTTATATAATAGTTCAAAAGTTCAATTTTAAGGCCACCTTTATTGTTAATGTAAAGAATGGCCCTAATGTCTAGGTGGTTTCATTATCAAGTTGAAATGTAGAAAAAATATCGAACCCAAACCAAAAATCAGTTGTCGATATAATGATGTGGTAGCTATGTGAGGAATCTCAATATGAGTCCAATGGAATACCCAAATTGGTTGATCAAACAATTATTTTGCTAATACATCACCTTAACAAGAATAATAAATATTATATATACAAGTGTAAAAACATCCAAATAGACAAAATCAAGCGCTGATTCTATCGATTTATTGATTTTACTGATGAAATAACTAAAGGTATCTTTATATTCTTAAGACAATTTTTCTCAATCAAAACCAAACTTACGACAAAATCTTTTAAGACATCATTATGAAAAATATTCATTTCAATGCAGAGAAGGGAGCATGAATCTTGTATTTTTCATTAGCATTGAATTCGTAATTAGAAGCAAAGTGATGAGGGGGAGTGGTGATGACAGAACATGTAACCACAAGGTCTATGAACGAAAAGCTTCTTTATCACGAAACATAAGGCACTTTTCATGGTCAAAACTTCTTCAGCACTAAATCTGATGCAAACAACGTAGAAAAAGTCTTTATCGTGAAATTTAATGATTTTACAGTCAACAAAAGTACTTCATACCGAATACTGATAATTTACCATTTAAGAAAAAAACTTCTTCATTGTGAATTATAATGATGCTACCATAAGAAAACAATTTCTCCAATAAAGTGATCAAGTAACTCTGGGCTATTGTTGTCGTATGAATGCATTAGTTTACTGTAGAATGCGACGCAATAAAGTAAGGGCGTTACAACAATGGATGACTGTTCTCGGTATTAGATATCTAACACTTTTCATTTAGACACATTCCAATCTCCTGGTCGTAAGCTTACACGTAAATAACAATAAAACCACAACAACCTTGTATATTCATACAGCATAATGATTATCATAATTTTATGTAATATAGAATCATTAATACTAATATCATACGCAGTCGTATATCATTTAACTTTTACGTACTGTAAAACTTTGATATTGAGACCACCTTCGGGACCCAGTAAAATCGGTCGTATTACTAGTAATGAGGTGGTTTCATTATCAGGTTGAATTATAGGAGAGTCATTGAAAGCCGGTAATAAGTGGTCGTAGTAACGTCGTTGTGGTTATAATACTGAGGTGGGCGCTATTTGAGGTTTTTCTGTGCATGATCATCTGTGCACAATAACAAAGAGAGAGAAAGATATGCTTCTAGACACAATTGGTTCTACTCTGACATTTAGCTCGTTCATAGTACCAATGAATGTGCTAAATGCTGACCTTTATTCCAGTGGTCTCCTCCGTGCATAGATGGCTGATAGCATAGGTCTGACTGTATGTATTGTAAATTTAGACAAACAAAGTGACACTAAGAGGTCCCTCCTGCGGACTACATGCAGTTTATGTAACTAGTTGTTTTCTTGACGATTGCTTCCGAAACTACATTCCAGTGTCTGATTCAGGGAGTCAATATGAATAAAATATATCGCCCTTAAGGCGTAAAAATTGTTTGTTTCATGCTCATTAAAAATGGAGTAGGTAGGTAGGGATTTTATTATTCTTGAAAGCCGCTGTTGGGATCATTTTTGTGCCGAGAGATAAAAAGTGAGACAGTGGATGTTTCTCTGACCTAATAAAATATCTAGGGTCGCGGGGTAGGTCGGGTAACCAAAAACAAACATTTTTACCCCTAATGCGATACGATCCTACGGTCAATACGGCATAAGTACATTGCCATAACCGAAGTCCGCGGTGCATCAAATGATTCGATACCTGCGGCCCGATATGAAATAAACCCAACAAGATCAGCGATACAAAACAACTGGACACTATATTGAAATTGTATACACATTTTATAGTTATCCAGCGTTGGCAAATCTACAAATTGTTGACATTAATATAAAACAGTAAATAGAAGTGTCACCTTGCATAATAAAACAAGTTTGCGTATTATTGATGTATATAAAAAAGCGAAAACTTAAAATTTATACAACATCACGATCATATAACATTGTAAATAACATTGTAAATACCATATCTTCTCTCATGATGTTTGCTTTCAAGTGAATATTGACAGAACTAATGAAGACCAAATATGTTTTCAGTGGTGTACCGGAGGTATATGAAAATACCGTGTTATCAAATAGGTCATTGACCTCAGAATACTCAAGATAAGGTGTTAACAGTATGCCGTTCAATTCATTCTGTATGCTTGTATTGATAAATCTTATATTCAATAAATTGAATTAAGAACTGTATGAGAGTGACCTAGTAAGTAATATTGTATAAGGTGCAAGCCGTGATAAGAAAGTTACGATCTATCGCTTGACTGCCTAAAACACAAAGCAGATGTTAGGGACGACGTTCTTATCCACCGTTTGATGGTTCTTTTATGCAAAACAAGCTTGACCGAATTTCAATCAGATGTGACACATTTAAATGAACTCTAAAACCGTATCGGCGTTAAAGGGGCTCGGTTCTATATTACTAGCAATCACTAGCCGTTCACCATAGTGTGATCGAATCCTACACGGAACCAAATTTCACGTGTCAGGAAGAAATCCAGCCAGCTTTCGAAAGGTCGGTGGCTCTTCCCAGGTATACTTCTGGGGTCTTCCTCCACCGTTAAAGGTGGAAAAGTTGCCAAATGACCCTGGCTGTTAGTGCGACGATAAATCCAAGTGAAAATAACAAAAATGAAAATTAGTTATGCATGCAAGGGAGAACAATATAATGTACAACCTCATGGATTCAACCCAGTAAGGACATCAGTAATTCAGATCAATGAAAGCATACACAAGTCACTTTAAGGACTTAGAGTCATTTATAAATGTTTATTTTATTGATATTTTATATGTTTGTTATTGTTTTATTCAAACTTAACTGAAATACTTCTGAAAATTGTGACTGAGGCAATTAATAAACAGTTTTCTATACAGCTAAAGTTTTAAACATATTTTGATGTAATTACATGCAACATGAAGAATCTTGGTAGATCCACATTAGTCTTTTATCATAATCATTATAAAATGAAGAGCTTCTAGATTTCCAAGAAGAAATCATAGTTTAGTCCCTCTAATGATAACTTCTATCGGACGTACAATTAATGACCTAAGTTTTGGTGACAGTCACATTGACCTTACATAGCCTCAGTAAGTTAAATGACATGAAAGTCGGGCAAGGCTGTTTTGACGTATCTTGGAGATAAATTGACTATGTGTGTACAATGAAGTATTCGTTTTCTCAAAACAAACAAAGCTGTGTTATATATTTAGATAGCGTATTCTAATCAAACATTTGTAATAGATATTAAACCGAAATTAGTCAGTGACCTTTTTTTGTTCATAAGGAGCTGACTCAATGTTCGTGTACACAGCATTATCATCATCATAATCAGGGGACAATCAGACTCACGTGAATGTGACTCGTACTTCAACAGAACAAACTTACCTGTATGCTAATGGATTGGGGAGATAATTATCTGCTGTCAAAAACCTCCATATTAACCTTAAGCTGCACAATTGTTTTTGTTATTTCTACCAATTTAGCAATTACCCTTCTTCAGAATCCAATTAGTGAAATTTTCATGGAATGGGATAGCATAAAACGCGATATTGTCAACTTAGAACATCACCCTTTACATAATTATGAAATTAAAGACGTGAAAATCGCACAGTGGAAATTGAATTAATGCATTATTATTTTTGTTTTATGTTGCAACTCAACTCGTGAGAGACAAAAATGCAAATTTCGAATTGCCCCTTTATGTTGTGGCTACGCATTAAAAGACGTGAAAGTTCTAAGACATGTACATTGGACAATGAAGATGGCTCCAACAGCAATTAAAAATAACTCTAGGTGTCAAGTCTGTCGATGTTTGTATTAAAATGTCATATCAAATTCTTGCTGGATGCTTAGGTCATCAAATTATACAAGAGTCCCATCTCCCATTATTGCTATTCTAAAGACGTCTTTTAATCATTATCTGTTATAGACAAAGCTACATGGCATGTGGTTCCACCAATATCCACTATTAAATAATTACTAGTGTGCTGCAAATATTGCAGTCACCACTCTTCTCAAATCCATTATCCAAGTACCAAATCAGCAATCAATCAAGCAATCAATCAGCCATTCGATCAATCGATCAGTCATTCCATGGTCATATTATTCAATTGCGATCAAAGTAGCATAACACGCGCAGGTATATACTATAGCTTCGTTCATGGTCAATAAGAATGGTGAAATGTTCATCATATAATCGTTTTAAACAATTAGAAATAGGATTAAGTTATTCATTTCAAATAGGCCCCGCAAACTGCACATATCAAATAAGTATATAGGGGGTATAATGGGTGTATTATGTGCTTATAGGAGTACTCGTGTAGAAATGCATGACCTGAAATTGATATTGCAGCAATTTTGTGGTTGACCGAAATTAATATAATAATTTCTAAATGTCTTGACGGTTGAAAGCTGAATTGTTTTGTGCACAGTAAATTAAGCGTAAAAATGTGTTTGTGTTTCTGGTTATACGACCTAACCATCTTTCCCCACGACCCTAGACTTTTTAATAAGCCCGAGTAATGGTACATCCACTATCTCACTTTTTCTCTTTGTACAAAAAATAATCTCAACATATACAGCCGCATTCAAAATTAATAAAATAATAATAGTACCGACCTATTACACGTATATTTAATGGGCATGTTACTTATTTCTTCCATAATTCAACTTGATCAGACCACCTTATTATTAAGATTGATTTTCATCAATGATCTATAGGACATAATATCGCCTTTAATCTACATGTTGGCCCTGCAAAACTGGTGTTGAAACTTATCTACAGTCTGACATGTGTATGAGGCCACCTCCGAATAAAGGCCATCCTGTGAATGAAGGCCATTATTTGAAAAACCGTCATAGGTAATTTAGCACAAATTCTTACCAAAATTGTTACTGTCTCCGGTTGTTACCATGAGGGGAATATACCGATACGACACACTAGTGCGCACTGCACGCGGGACCCATGCGACTTACATTCATATGATCATGTAGTTTAACATTGATATTAATTAAACACTATCTGTTTTTGATGTAGCGGACATTATCAGTTGTACTCTTCGATTGAAAAGATAAGCTGAATATGTACTGTGATGATGACGTACTTAAAATTATCAGTTGTAATTAATAGGCTAACAAAAATGTCCTGGTTACTTGTTTGTGATATCTCTCAATGTATGTTGGTGACTCAAACTAACATGCGTTCATCAAACGCGATGTAACAAACACACATGGTATACATACAGTAAAACTTCACGAAGAGACCACTTTAATACTACTGTTTTATGTGACTTATTGTCACTGGGGTTTAATGCCGTTTTTCATTAATGTTTCAGTTATATACGGCGACCGGTTCACCTAACTAGTTTTCCTGGACTGTATACTAACCAGTACGAACTTACCCTTCCACAAGGAGCCGGCAACTTCTCCACATACAGAGGAAAATCGACATTTTTGTGAAATTTTCATAGAAGGGTGACCTGCCGCGACCGGGATTCGAACCCGGATCACCGGATTACAAGTCCAGCGCACTAACAACTGGACCACGGCAGCAGCCACTTTAATTCAAGGACCACCTTACTATGATCTTACATTCTACCAGACTACTGATTTCCAACCAGACTACTTTTTTCTACCAGACTACTCATTTTCTACCAGACTACTAATTTCTTACCAGACTACTTATTTTCTACCAGACTTCTTATTTCTACCAGACTTCTTATTTCCTACCAGACTTCTTATTTCTTCCATAATTCAACTTGATCAGACCACCTTATTATTAAGATTGATTTTCATCAATGATCTATAGGACATGATATTGCCTTTAATCTACATGTTGGCCCTGCAAAATTGGTGTTGGAACTTATCTACAGTCTAACATGTGTATGAGGCCACCTCCGAATAAAGGCCATCCCGTGAATAAAGGCCATTCTTTGAAAAACCGTCATAGGTATTTTAGAACAAACTGATCCCCGGATAAAGGCCACCTGTTATTAAAGGCCACGTTTTGTCTCTTGTTTTTGTCCCGTATATTTTCTATGTTTCTATGGTTTTGGTTAGTGGTTTCGGCAAGGTAGTATTTTGGCAAAAAATGAAATTTTGTATTTGCGTGTTCCAGACAGCCTTTTTCTATCTAGAAATATACCCTTTTGATTAAAGCTACAGTCAAACTTGAGTTAACGGTCACGCGTGAATAAAAGCAACTATGTGAGTGGTCACTCAATGCGACGAATTTATCAGTTTACGATGAAACTTTGAACAAATGTCAACTATAGGAAAAGATCTTTACAAAGTTCTTTATTATATGTTCACGGGGTTGACCTTATCTAAAAAGTGAAATGAAAATTATGTTCATGTTGATAAACAATTCTATTTGCTACTTAATTAGGATCTGAGCCTGATGCAGTTAATTGGATTTAGAGAGCAAATTCACAGTGACAGAAATGAGACTGGACTCAACTCTCAATTTTCAACTTGATTTGTTAAAGTTGACATCATTTTTGTCCCGACCACAGATAAAAATAAACATTTACTATCGTGAGAAGAACAGTGACAAACATTGATACAAACCAAGATTACGAAATCCATTATCAGGCCAGATAACTGATATCTACCCGACAGAAATAAGATGATGATATTCATTATGATCATGAGTGTATAATAGTAACCGAAATATATCGTACAAGTGTGATTAAGTATGAATAACATTGTCAAAAACACGATAAGACAAAGTCATTCAGCCGCAACACGTTGTATTCATTTATATTGATGTCACATGATAAATTCATTCAGTAATAAGTTTTCAGCGTCATACAAATTCTCCGTCTCCAATTTCTTTCATTTGAATGTAAATTATAAAATTGTTCGAAAAAACGGTCGTTCGAATAATATTCTAACATTTAATTATTTATCGCAAGTTCTCAATCAATTTAAACCATAGAGGGGGTTTTCACGTCAATGCAAAAAAAAAAAACAGTGTAAAACGTGTTTAGTGTATTTATCATAACATAATTATTAATTTATTTGTTGATATGTTTTGTTATTTTATTTGAATATTTCTCACAAAGCAAATATTATTCAAACTTTTATTCCCAGTATTTTTATTGTTATTATTGATTTAAGCGACAATAACATACGTCAAGGAGTATTATTTACAGTCTAACACGTAAACAAGGTCCACTAAACAGAGACAAGAAATAGGATCTTTGAGAAATCTTGACCCTTATTCAGGCGTATGTCTAGAACAAATAAACCTTGATAATGAGACCGCCTTCGGGATCCAAAAAAAATCGGTCGTAATAATGAGATGGTTTCTTTATTAAGCTGAATGATAGGGGAGATATTGAACGCCGGTCAAAAAATAAGTGATCGTTATAACAAGGTGGTCGTAATATTGAGATGGTCGCAATGTGAGGTTTTACTGTATAATATCTATTATCAATAAATGAAAACTGAAGAGTAGCCATTGTTCACATGGTGTCTCAATCTACAGGAGGTCGTTAATTCTGGTCTGATTGTACATGAACGAGCTCGTCATAGGCATCTCTTATCACGTCAACTTCACTTATATAAACAATTCTTCGAAAAACCACTCACATAAATATATACATGACAATTAAGGAGTTGACTTCCTGTTTACTTGTACCCATATCTCGGTCTATAGACCAATGGAATTTGACAAATTTAAATCAACAAAGTTGTTTTCCCTCTTAAGTGTACTTATTTAACCTTATAGAGATTACGTAAATGTCTGGACTTAAAGTATCTGATAAATTGTTCATTTCCTTAAGTGTTTACGTATCGATTATACTTTAATTTTTGATTATTACTTTAAACAATTGATTTAAACCAATTAATGTTTTGATATTTACTATAAATAGAACTTAATGAAATAAGTCCACCCTTGCCAGTAAAATTCAATAAAACATGTCCCAAGACCTTACTCGGCAAAGCTCGGTCGAATACGCAAGTCTCCTTTATTGCATGTTCGGTCCTGGGTTTGTCGAGAAGTGACAAATAACGAGATTCCTGCCCCCCCCGCTCGATAAAAACGTCGGATTTTTTAACGACTACAAAAATATTTGGGATTTACATTGAATTAATGACCGTTGATTTTCTAATAAGAAACTGATAAGTGGTTCAACAGAAAAGAGTTGGGAAAAATTTCGACGAATGAAACAAAGTGAAAAATAATTCATCGGTGCAAATAAGTACTCTAAAAATAGGACATTATACGATTCTCAGCTTTTAGTACTCTATAAACAAGTTAATAACGTGCATGCACTGAAACCTAAAGACTATGACGAATAAAACCCATCAATGCTGAACAGATGGGAAATTATGAGCTTAACAATTTGTTGTTTTACGTCACAATGTTATGTTTATAGGGATATTCCAGGAAAATATCACAATAGTCATACAGGACAAGTCGTGACCGTTAACACATCGATAATCCGTTTTGTTGTTTAACGAATCAAAACTTCATGATTGTAATCATCAATAATTGTCATTGTAGGTTTATTTAAAGTGTTTTCCTTAGAACTACTTGTTACTTTCGATAATTAGCTACTTGCGGATATATCACAAGTGTTTACAATAATGTATTCCAAAATAAAGATCTTACTAACGTCATACAATAAGATAAGTACTATTAACCTTATCATCATCATAGTCCCTGCGGTTATCTTGTCGTCTCATCAAGTATCAATAAGTGTCTGAAGTGTCCCTTTAATACACAAACGTTTGCATGTTCGGCAACACCTAGTTGAACCTTGTTCAGCGTCTCCTATCATTTAACTTGTCATACGTTCCGAGCAGGGAAAAAAATAAAAGTCCATACTATAAGGTTTTTAATTACTGCTTGGCAAAATCGAAAGTTGTCAAACGTGCTCCCATAAACTAAATCATTAAATATACAATTTATATTTTTTGTTGATGAATGGTTTTTACATTTTCATATCTTGTGTACCCATTAATAAGTCTCGAACTACCAAGCATATTAGTTAAAAAACACGATGACGTTTGACACAGGACATTGAATATATGAGAGGACATTGAACCCACGAGGACGTTGAACACACGTCTGATTTACTTTGTCCGTCCGTGATATAAAGATGTAGAATAGTATACTACACTGCTATAAACCTACTTAAGGCAATTATATTGATAATTGATATCTGTATGCAAAATAAAGTCTGATCTTTGTTGTTCAATACATCAATATCCGCTCGCACCTTGGACGTAGGCCTATAGCTTTGACATTAGATGGCACAAATGTTCGTCAAATAATGAACTATCAACCCAACATAGGACCATATCGATACACAATACTGAAATAGTAGCATTCAAAACATTACACTCAAATCTCAGTACTCAAAACACAGCTCTCAAACCCCAGCTATTTTTTCCCTTTTGAATCTGAGGGTAGAGACTGGGTATCATTATTGGATTGTTCACTGAATGTACGCAAGTTATCCCGTTATATACATTTCTCATCGATCTAAAGCGATTAACATATATATGTATATGCCAGAATGTGTCTGATTGTAAGACTCAGCCCTCAAATCTAAAGATAGTATTTGAACATCAGATTGGCATTTATACAGGGTGTCCGGAAAGAAAGGTAATACTTTCGTACATATTTAATGGAAGGCCGTCTCCTCGAAAACGTCATAAATTACAAGAACGAAGTCAATAATGAAAAAAGTCCAATTCTTAAGATATTTAAAATATATTCTGATATAAAAAACACTCATCCTTGATCTACATATCCATACATATATATACATCATACATGTTTTCATCTGAAATTAAGAGAGTCTTAAAACATGTACGAAAGTATTATCTTGCTTTCCGGACACCCTGTGTCTAAAAAATGAGTTTTGTTTAAGCACAATGTAAACATTATAATCTACATTGCAAATACACACCTCTAAACTGAGTCTTGTCAAACGTTTGAGGGCTTAAATGTGAATGTTTAAATTTACGAGCGAATAAGCCAACATATCATGAGAAATTAACACCAGTGGGATGGTCAAAGTGAATCCTACGTCGGTTTCTACTGAGACAACGGAAACAGAGAATCAAAAAAGGCAGTTTCGTTTTTTTTTCACTGGGTTTAACGTTGTTTTTTCAACAATTTTTCAGTTATATATGGTGGCCGGTTCACCTAACCAGATTTTCTGGACCGTATACTAACCAGTACTAACTTACCCTTCCACAAAGAGCCGACAACTTCTCCACATGCGGAGGAATATCGACATTTTTGTGAAATTTTCATAGAAGGGTATGACCTGCAATGAACGGGATTTGAACCCGGATCTCCGGGTTACAAGTCCTGTGCACTAACCACTGGACCACAGTCGCGGCTGGCAGTTTGTATGTAACTCTAAGAGCATTGTACCATAATTGATTAATCTACAATAAACCTTTGATTGTGATGCTACGTATATAACCAAAAAACGTCTACATATAGATACGCTCTCGTTATCATTGGAATTTAATGTCGCACCAACAGTCAGGGTCATTTGGCGACTTTCCAGCTTTAACACTGAAGGAAGACGTCAAGCTTACACCTGAATAGAATCATTGACCTTCTCAAAGTTAGTTGGACGGTTTACTTACATGTTTATTTTGAGATTTGAATCTCAGCTTTGAGAGGTTAGAGACCAAAACAATTCTACAACGGAGCTCTGTTCTAAATATTAAGTTTGAATACAGGAGATATAGCAAACAAGTCCAAAACTAGTGGTCTTTAGAAAGTGGTCTTCATACTATAGTGGTCTCTAAGCGAACTTTACAGTAATATCAATACCACGATAAGTTGTAAGATAAAAAGTGTCCACTAACCCGACCGACACTTTCATCTGGTGTTGGTCAACTTTTTTCTCACCTATATTTTCATTTTCATAAAAAAATCTTCTCCGAACTTGAAAAAACATATATTAGAAAAAAAATCCGACCTACCGAATTTATATTTTGGCGGGATGATAATGGAGGCATAGTAGTTTTCCAAAAATGGAGAGAAATTTTAAGTACGTTTGGTCCTCTATTAACTATTACGTTACAGTGTAACTGTTTCAATAATTCCTGTTACCATATTAGCATTTTTTTTACTGATCAGTATCATTATAATAATCAATAAAATTATAAGATAATAAGACAATTATATGTACAAGTCGAATTTGATTTTTCTCAATGTAGAAAATAAGAAAATATATTCTGTTTTAGTCTGAGTACAATAGTACTTAATACCAACGGCAGATACAAAGGCGGGCATCCCGACTTCGGGAAACCATTTCAAGTAGTCTGATTTACTTTCATAATGTTTATTTATGGGAATTATGTGATAAAAGAATTTGAATGGCAAATAGAAATATCACACCCGTGACTGGAGTTGGTCAAAGAAATTAAATTACTACATTCATCTCCTCCCACTCTCTGAAAAAATATTTATACAAAATATACCACACAGAGTGCAAATCCAGGGCGGGGCCAGACGGAGGCGAGGTCGATGTCCAGTCCGTTCTAACCAGGCAAGCAGAGTGAAACCAGTTATATCGCAGTAGATAAATAACATCAGTGTAAAATGTAGATTAAGAATCAACATGAAATCGTCCACTCAACATTGTTGTAAGTTAACGCCGTACAGTCGAACCTCTCTGATCCGAACCTTTCCAACCCGGAACCCTCTCTTAACCGAACGCATCAGATGGTCCCGATTTTTTGTAATGTGTATTTTATGCTAAATAAACTTTGTAACACAGAGCCTTTGTATTCCGAAAACCTCTCTAATCCCAACATTTGCCCGTCCGAACAAGTTCAGATTAAAAAGTTACATGGTTTACACCTGTGTTATCCGCTTCCCTCCCCCTGGCGAAAAAAAGCCATTATGCCGCCCAAGCGAATATGTATGTTTATACAGCCAAAGTAGTGACAGAAACTAACCAGCCCGTAGATCGATCTGTTGAACATTTATTCTATAGATCTACATCATTGAATGAAGTTACATTATTCGAAACATTGTATACACTTATTCATAATTTCAAACGAAAACATTTTCTTAGTAGCGAGCATTTGTGATACTATGTTACAAATCATCCCCAGGATATAGTTAATCCATGACCCGTGTCGTTTGAATTGAAACAGTTAATTGAGAGGAGAAATTACATTAAAGCGTATTGATTCGTGAATACATTAAGGACATCTCGATAGAAAATGGGTCAACGTACTTTTAATTCTTCAGATCTTCCACAAACATGGATTTTTACAAAGCAGTTTTATCTCTCTATCCTGCGATAAGATTTAATGCACTTCATTTACAGGTTTGAAAATTGTGGATTTACAATACATTCGTTGTTTAGTCACATGAATATAACAGTTTCGACAGGAAATCTAAATAGTATGTCATAAGAAAAAGCAAATATTCTTAGTAGTTTACATTTTGTATTTATAGTTCATATTGGCGTGAGACAAATCATTTCCGTCAAGAATACATCGTATTCTTTAAATTTGTATGATAGAAATTAAATACAAAATCAATCATTGCGTTCAAACTAAGTTGTACATGTGTCTACTTTTATGCTGAGTATTAACACGATGGAACCAGCAGAAAATTGGAAATGAAACCGTCAATGATGTGAGGATGGAACCAGTTGAGAATTGGAAATGGAACCAGCAGAGAATTGGAAATGGAACCAACAGAGAACTAGAAAAGGAACCAACAGAGAATTGGAAATGGAACCAGCAGAAAATTGACATTGGAACCAACAGTCAATATACGGTTGAGAAAAAACGAGTTGTCATTGGACCCAGCAGAAAATTGACAATGGAACCATCAGAGAACTGACAATGGAACCAGAAGAAAATTGACAGCTAAGAACGAGATAATTGACTATAATGAAAGCAAATTAAAATCAACAAATGAACCACATCAGTTACAAAATCTGTTTCACCCTAAACAACCCTCCTCAATTTATGTTCCTAAGCTTTTTAGCTTCCGAAACATGTATAAAAATAATAATTACTTAACACTAACAAGGTTATAACACTTGCTGTTTTAGTTTATAATGAAACTGATCCACTGTTAAACTAATCAACAAAGGTCACTAATGATTGAAAAGAAAAGATATTTATGTAGAGTTGTCCTTTATGGTGGGGGAATTTTGCACATTAAATAAACGTGTAGTAAAGCGTTTCCTCTGTCCACATGGCAACTTTTATTAACGGGTGATCATTTACGCTTGACTTAGGCTGTATTTACTGTATATTGTATTGCAAATACGGAACTTCATAAAATAAAACACTGATATTGTCTCACGGATGAGCAACAAATACACACAACAATAACAATGTTAATACACTCCATACAACATTTAACACGTATAATTGTACGGTAACTGGACCGTAAAAAACCACACGTTTGATTTCGCTCACTCATGAAGGTTTAAAAATTCCCCTTCTGAAATCCCGCAAAAATTGTCTCTACGTTTTCTTCGAAATGTAATCAATCCTAAAATTAATTAGGCATTTGTCACAATTAATGACTACATATAAGATGTGGAAAATTTTATGCTCTGCAGCAATATTTTGTTTTCACATACCGCAAAAAATAGTCCGTCAATTTCTAAGAAAACAAGATGGGGATTTTACTGTCGTACCATGCACATGTCTTCTTACATTTAATTCCTTGTGGTATACAGTCAAACCTGTATTTTCGGGCACCTCCGAATATAAACCATCCTGTGAATAAAGGACATACTTTAAACCATCATTGATTATTTTGAACAAACCGACGTCCGAAAAAAAACATCAGTCAATAAAGTCTTTCCCAAGGGTGGCCTTTATTCACATGTTTGACTGTGTGCATGAATAAAACCAGTGGTATGCCGCAGTAAGAAAGCCCCCTTCCTTTTTGTTTGAAGGATGTCAGTTCTGTAGATTAGTTGATACGCAATTAATTGATTCTACACCTAAAGCGGACGAGTTAATGTCATAGCGAATTTATGTCCAACATTTATTCGTAACTTACGTGTGTTTACCTTACTCCGTGATATTATTTATTCACCGAGTAACTGTCATAATTAAATATGTGCGAGGTAATTAGCAGATTCTGCAAATTTACGTTCACCAAGTTTTACCAGGTCCGACTTCAGTTCACAGCCCACAGTTAATTAAGTTCACAATGGAAGGAAAGTAATAACATGTATGGTCTTTATACACAGTTGACTTCATTATGGGGCCATTTTGGTCGACTAGAATTTACCATAATCTAATCCACACAGGGGTCTTTGTCTTCGGACAACTGTTCTCTTATGTTAGACTGTAAGTCTTGTTCCATCAGATTTTCTCTAAGCCTCTTTTAGGTCAACTTCCTCGTAAGCATCGCTCTCTTATTGTGGTACATGAACCATAAAGCAAAGAGTGACCCTTTTAATCATACAAACAACTGTACCATTCCAGCATTCGTTCCATCCTTCCATTTTATCTAACAGAAACCGGATTAGTACCAGTTCGGTGACGGAAATTATGGATGATGTTCATGTACAAAGATCAAGATCAAAATCAAAATCTGCGACTGTAAACAGTTTTATGAAATGCTACAAAGACTAGCTCTTTTTTATGAGTTCGTACTTTTATGAGTTACCGTCAATATTGACTTTGCCATAAGTCGATATACAATAATTATTGAAGTTCTTCAACTTAGACTGGTCAGTCTACTCGCACTTAATATCATATAAGCCGTATTGTAAACAGTTATATCATCTTAATTGAATATGTTAAAATATACAGAACATAGCTATTAAGCCCATTTGTTTCTATGGCGTTTATTTCATTATCTGAAACGTATACAAACACCGCTCACACTGACAATAATACAAAACAACAATAACAACACATATTGCTATGTTGAACATTTGATATAAATCACAATTAAGGGTAATTCAAAAGTGATGCCTTTTTGTTTTTCGTTACACGGACCCTCCACCGAAAAAAACCGATTTGAGAAAAAAAGAAATTTGAAAATCCCAAATTTCTTTTTTCCCTCCGCTCTCAATGAATTACCTCTGTAGAAACAAAATGTCGGGATCGATGCAATCGGCGAAAAATGAGAATTGGGTCGAAATGACACTAGGCCGAAAAGTTCCAGTCATTGACCCATTAAATCGACGTTGTGAATTGTGGTTAAAATGATGGCGGCGCCCATGTGGGTTCAACTTGTTACAAGCGTAGAGGGCAAGAACATCAAGAAATTAATAAGTATTGGGCTTGAAATTCTATTCTTCATAATTTCCAACCGAAAATAAAATCTGTTTTTAAATTTTATTTTTATTTTCTATCCTTCTCCTACGACCATGTTGTGTCCTGGCGGTTCATAAAACAAAGAACAAAAAATAAAAGACCTAATGACAAAAACGTCAGCACTGACCTTTTTTGTCTGCCACATAATTTAAATTCTCGGTGGTGGCTTCTGCAGTCTCAAACTTCATTTGCAGTTGTCAGCCCATTGCTGAGTAACATGTCCTGGCAGCATTGGTACCGGATGCAGCCCTGGACTTTTGTTAATCGGCGTAGAAACAAATCACTTTAAAATAATCAGAATTTTTCTTGACGATTTCATGATCGTTCGCCACGTAGAACTGCCAAAAGGAAAAGGAAATGAAATTCACGAGAATTTCGTGCCTTGAAATTGATAATTATTTGACATTTAATAAACGTTTGTTACTAAAAATAACAATGTAGTGTCGATATCAAATACATGTACTACTGCAACTGATTTTGATAAAAATCGTGCCAATATTGAATTTTTTATTCATTTTTTATCAGGTACTGACTGAGAGAACCAACGAGGATATTTTTTCTGAAGAAGAACCAAACAATTCAGAACATGTTCCGTTCGCAAAAAGAACTCGAGTAACTTTAATTATACGCGTATATTGTAGGCAATTCTACAAATTAATACAAGAATGTAATGATATTCAAGCTAATAGAAGTCACATTTTGGGATAGTCAATGAAATGTTAAATTTGGACGACAATTCTCATGCCAAAATCTTTGAATTTCGTGTCTACACAATTTAAAGGCTAAACGCGAATTTTACGAATGAATTTTGTATTAAAACTCATTTGTGCCATTATTAGTCTATTTTTCACTCGAAATTGCATCTAATTGGATTTTTATTTAATATTTAAAAAAAATGCAAAAATTGAACGTAGTGGCTTTAAACCAATGAGTTAATTTGTTATGTCCTTCGTGACGCACCACTGCTTGCGAGAACATCGTCCTTATGTTAAACAAATACAAAACAGGAAGAAAGATTGTTTTCGTCAAGTGAAGTTATACGTGACTTAAATTATGACTTGTACGGGAATGTTCTAGATAGCAGACGAATTTTCTATTTGTAAAATTTGATAATACTCAAGTTTGTTGATAAGTTTTGAAAGCAATGGAATTCTTTTAGTCCAAATTTGGATAAGAAAACAACTTGGGCCTAGAAAAACACTTGGAAAGGTATAATTCGATCAAATTATTGTTTCAAAATCGACCGACATGACCTTGAAAACCTACGTCATAATCACGAGAAATTTTATCTGATTAATCTAAGCCAACAAAGACTAAATATATAATATTCTTAAGCGCCTTGTAAAGATAAAATATATAAACAGGCTTTAACTAATACGTGCCAAAAATAAATGTCGAAAATATTTAAAAATATTTGAAATATGATCCAGTAATAAAATCTATTGAAGTAGACATGAATAGAATATAAATAACGCGTGTGAGAAAGAATGTGAAATACAATAATGACGATAAATTTGTAAATGCTTTTGCGTGACGTTCGACCCTTTAAAACGAAATTCTTTATATTCAACTTTTAACCAAATAAGGTTTTCTGTGCGTGGTTTTTTTTTTTTGATGAAATTATGGAAAAGAAAATCGATATTAGTGTTAGTTTTGAGTCAAAATCCGTTTCTTGTTACGTAATTTGGTTGGTTGGAATTGAAAATCTTAAAACATTTATATGTGTAAGGCTTACAAAGGATGTCAAATCTTCAATATCTGATAGCTATTAAGTCAGCTTACATCAAACCAAATATGGTCGTATAATAATGAGATGGTCTCGTTGTCACGCGAAGTAAAGAAAAAGACAGAAAACCGATCAGAAAATATGAAGATGTTATAATGATATGGTTTTAACATTGAAGTGCTAGGAAAAATTGGATTTACTGTTGTTGTTGACTATGGACGCTATAACAGACAGTATTTCCAGGTCACAGATTTCCTAACACTATGCAATAAATGTTTAAATTAAGTCTTAGTTTGAGATCAAGATTGTCCCAGAAGTAAAGTTTCTGACTGAATGCTGAATGTATTATTTCTGGCGACCGTCTCTTCTTTAATATGACGTAGCGAAATGGTAAAAATCCGTACCAACCGTATCATAGGGGATAAATTATATCTAGAGCACGTACAGTTGCTTAAAATTCAACAGGGATAAGTTAGTCGGGGAGAGGTTGACCACTAAACACAACCCATTTTTAACGCCCGAGGCTCTCAAACATAAAGTTCTGTGTCCGCCTCTGTACATTGACAAAATATATGTTACGTGTGTACTTTTAACGACTATATGTTATAAGACATCTAATAAATGACCTAAGACTTAAAATATTTAAAACAATTAATATAATTTTTAGACATTAAATCAAATTATGTAAATTACGTGATACCTGGAAAAGTAGAACAATCCTTTGTGATTTGAATAAAACCAGTGTATTATAAAAATAAATCTCTAAGAATAACGTGATGGTTTCAACGTTTGGCTTTCGGTAACATCCGCGATCCAGCCCAGTTTGGCCACAAAGTACTCTGCCATCCCTAAACTAGATGACAGTAATCATATCACAAAAATATATTTGCTAAATACGTTTTGTATTGGTCCGGACAAGGTTTTATTTTCACGATGTGAAGTACATGCACCAAAAAACTTTTATGTTACAATAGAATTACAGTGCAACCTCTCCAAAGCAACACCCTTGGTGAGAAGCCAGCTTCTGTTGTTGTTGTTGTTGTTGTTGAGAGCTTGTTGATCTAGAGAGGATAAATTAATAGTTAAATCGTAAAATGGGAAAATATCATGCTCTTGTTAAAGGGAGGTTGTTGCTCAAGAGAGGGCCGTTCTTGAGAGATTGTACTGTATCAAAACTAATATATTTGAGAATGATATTAGTGCTATCAATTCTATTACATGACATTTTATCATAAACGCATATAATTGAACTGTTCAATACGGACAACACCAGGAAGGAAAACTAGTTCTGTTTGATGTTCAACAATTATTTCTCAGCCACTCCTTATCCTGGCCATGCTTGTATTTGTTCATATTTCCCATAGATTTGTTTGGTCCCTAGATCTTGTAAGTACCCACTTTATGTACTACAATGAGGATACTTCCTTATCAAGAGCGTTTTAATTCACGGCCAGTTAATGGTCAAATTTACCATAGTACATGTAAATATACAGTGGACCCTGGTTATCAAGCACATGTGAATAGAGACTCCCTAGTTCCAATATGTTTTTAATTACATGTACAGTGAAAAACAGCGAATAAAGGCCTCAACTGAAAAGGAAACGGTTTTTATTCACAACTAGCCTTTACTCGAGTGTATACTGTATACAGGGTCCATTATAAATATTTGGTGAACAGTAGTCATTGTTACCATGGCGACCTTCGTTTATACGTGGTTGTCACCTCTGGTTTTACTCTATGTCCAGTGTCGACATTATCGGTTAATTCGAACTTCTCCATACAAAGATTGTGCATAAAGAAAATACATCCATCCTATGTGGGACACAATTTAAGATATTTTGTCTGTATTTATTAATTGTTTGTTGTTTGTTTGAGAGTGGTGATCAGTTCACAGTGTTTTGTGTATCTCTAAAGACAAAGTATGTGATTATTACTCTGTATTATGATTACACTGTGTGAAAGCACGCACGCACACACGAATTAGTTCTAAAGATCATTTTGTTCACTTTACCAGGTCATAGTTTAAGATAAATGTCGTTATAATTCAGCAATATTTATATAACAATACAACAATAAATTTCATCATGATTTAATTTATTTAAAGCCTTGTAGTTCGTATTCACAACTCCCAACATGTAAGTTCAATTGTTCTACAATAAACTTGAAACAGTTATCATCAGAAGAAAAAGCGATGCAATTAAAATGTCAAACGAATATTATGTTATTTTCGACCGAACTGAAGTACCTGATATTTATTGCCCTGTGTGTACTTTATTTGATAATACGTGCTTCATTATCACAGTATATTGGTACAGATATTAACATATCAAACATAAAATGTATACTAAGACGAACATTAAATACATACATATAAATGTATATATACAGTGTATTTATCAACTCAAACCGATTAAGTAATGACTTTGGAATGGTAAATTTTACTTCATTAACGAGTTTTATATTTACTTGTCCGAGCTGTTTAGCTTAAAAATGCTTTTTCTTTGAAACCCATTTTGTAGAATTCAATTTTAATAAAAATAAATATTCCCATATCATGGTTTGTATCTAATACTTTAACGTGTTCAAAACACATCCCGTTCTTATCTAAAGGCTAATTATTGCTGCTTTATCATCATCATCATCATCATGTTATCGCATCACCATCATCATCATCATTAATATCATCATCAACATTATCATCATCATGTTATTATATTATCATCATAATCATAATAAATATCATCATCAACACCATGTTTTCATTATCATCATCATTATCATCATCATCAAAATTATCATCATTGTTTTCTTTTTCTCCTTGTACATTTATCTAAAACATTTACTTAATATTGTACTTTAAGACAGTTTCATATCAGGTAATTATACAGAATGATATAAAATGGACATATCTACGATAAAAGCTACGTTTACTTCCAGATCAACACAACAAAACTTATGTGGGAGTTAAATGCTGCGAACACTTTATATTAACCATCTCAACAATCTTAGGAAAAGTTCTTAAAATTTCCAGTTTCCTAATCTCGCGGTCAAGGCAAGTTCAGCAACAAGGGAGATAACACATATCTCCTATTGACACCACTGCACTTGATCACGAAATTTCAGGAATCTTCCACGCAGCAAACTTCTACGGTTGTAAGTGAAGGCCTCCGGGAACAAAACTTTCTCGTGTTTATATTTTGGTCCCTGACGTGGAGAGGTTGCGTTTGTTTTATAAATACAATCATTAGTACATGTCCACGTTATAGTGCCAGAAAAATTACCCCGATCAATACAACATCCCTTAAACATTATAATTGTCCCCTAAAATAACGTATTAAGTGCCCATTAAAATAACATTTTAAATGTGTTAGTCTAACGATATTTTTTTGTTTGTATGGCATCAAAAATGTATTTTCCTGGGTAAAATGCTCTGAGATGTAAGTTACAATTCTTATGAATAACGTGTTGAAATCATAATTTGAATACGAACCAACGGGGTGTTAGTGTTGCAGCATGAGCCTATGTTTATATTTTTCCATTCCTTGAGATTATAATCATTTATCACAGACTATCTTCAGACACAGCAAAACCCTTACATGTTCTCAGAAAAGTACAAAAAATATCCATCGTGGAAAACTTTATCTGCGAGTAAACTTGTCCTTGAAGCATTACAAAATACCCTAGATTACTAATTCTCGCTCTGCAAAAATACGCCAGAGGTGTTCATTCAAAATACTTTCCATTCAGATTTACGCGATGCATGATGAAATGGGGGAATTCCAGATTGAAAGTATTGCGAAACAGCCAATACGTATGAATGAACTATTTTACGGTTAGTGTTTACAAAGAAAACGTTGTGCGTATCGATTCCTTAAATAGACCCACATGTGATTATGAGTGTATCGCTGAATACACACGTATAAGGTTAAATTCTGGCTCATACTGTGTAACTGGGTCGTCACTGGTGATTTAAAGGTGTGTTGTCGTATTAAATGAATTAATAGGTGTGTGTCTGATTTTACTCATTTTAAAGTTTTTTTTATTGTAATAAAACATTGAAAGCGGTGTGCATTTACATATTTATTTATTCTTAGTAAAATTTAGTCACTAAATGAATGTACGGGTGTCATCACACGACGTTTTCAGATTATTTTTAACAGACACATCAACATCATTCGATCTGCTGTATTTTAGAACTACAACTATTTCCTTTATTAAACTGTGAATAAATTAGAAAATTGACTGTCAGTAGTACTGTACATAGTTCTGTATATTGTGCGTACACATATGTGCGTATATCTCACAAGCTTTCAGTTTATATTGATATTGAAAAATAAAAGTTCATGTATATCTATTTATCGTTATACACTGGAAATCTTTATTCTTATTTGACATAGTCTAAGTCGAAAAACAGTATTTCGCAACATAAAATTATCTCATAAGCACCATAGGAACTCGATATCTTATCAAAATCTATTCTGTTTAATGTAAAGTTACCAAAACATTTAAAACACTCTATCGTAGGGTATCGTTTGGCAATCCTTTAAATGTTTGAAAAGCTACATAAGTATATTTTTAAAGTAATTTTCACCTAATTCCTTGGGTTAATGATCAGCGTACGAAGCCAATTTCATGTACTACACAGAATTCGACCCACTGACTATATCTTTGTCACTGTGTCCTTCAGTGTTAATAAGCTAAATATTCAAAAGTCTTTGGTCCAGACCGATTGACTTTACGGCTGGAAGATAAGGCTATGGTCCATTGAACCGGAACCAGTTTAGCTAATTCCTCGATGCTGGAGATAAGGCCACCTGATATGGAACGGGAACCAGTTTTGTTAATTCCTCGATGTAGGAGATAAGGCTACAGTCCATGGAACGGGTACCAGTTTAGCCAACTACGCGTAAATATCCCTTGACATTCTTCAAAGAAAGATAATTCACAGCAAGGCGATCGACATTTCTGATTAAACAAGCGCTGGGCCCAGGTGACACACCTTTTTGAAATCAAATTCCTAAGTCTATAAAAAACATTCATACAGTTAAATTACATGTAGCTAACGATGGCGTGGGACTGTTATTCGAGCATTGAAATTATTTTACTTTGGACACAAACTAGGAGGTATGGTAAGTGTTTAATTACCTTTAACATACAGACAGGATATGTTACTTCGGGATGACGTATCGATAGTATATGTTTGCACAGCCTGGTACGAATTGAGAGCTAACGCTTTAATATGTAATGCGATATTTTAATTAAGTAATTAGCCCGTACTAATAATCTTGAAATACAGCAAGCTCATGCTTCTTGACTCTATTCCATTCATTTGTACGTCAGTTATTTGGCCAATGTATCTGCAAATTTGTTATAAAATGTATAGTTAATAATATGAATTATAGCTTAAAAATCGGCCTCAGAATGAAGCTTTGGGATTGGTTGATATCAACGAATCATTTCATAACCGACCAATCATATGCCAGACTGTTAAGACTGTTTTCTGCTTTCAGTAGCCTATCATAAGATCGGATACCGAATATTATAGTATTGCATATTAAACTTTTAGATTAACCAGCGTTAATGTCACCTGACACAGTGACCGATTAAAACTCGCGCATGTTATATAGTGTAGACCGCGAGCGAATTCCTCGGAAGTGGGTATTTTAACCCAAGACTTGCGGACCAAGGGTCCTATACGTGTATTCACGAATCTCTATGCATCACACGTAAAATGAGAAATCCCTACTTGCGATTATTTATAATTATTACACATACCAGCTGATATTGCGTGATCTAAAATGCATTTAGCGTAATTGATGAAACAGTTTTCATCGAAAGCGGTGTTAATTAATAAAGTCATCCTTAAGGAAATGGTTTGTGGCCACGTCACACAAACTTTAACAGCGCATAGGTAGGCCGTCTTTGTATACATTATTTGATTATTTGAAAACCAAATAGCTGAAATAAAGAACTTTTTTGTCAAAATCACCAAAGAAGGGGGTTGAGGATTGTTGTACAATTTGATCGCGTAACTACAAACCAATAATTTTTAAGTATGGCCTATTAACAATGTTTAAAGTGTAAGTTTAAATACTGAGGAAAGATTGCATGCCATCAGTAGTTGTTATTTTAAGGTGTTCTTAATTATAGGGTGGTCTTCTAGAGAGGCGTAACTGTAGATAATTTACAGTGCAGCCTCTACAAAGCAACATCCTTTGGGAGAAGCAAAGTTATGTTGTTGTTGTTGTTGAGAGGTTGTTGCTCTAGTAATTGTAAAATCGTACAGTTGGAAAAATTATGCTGTTGTTGAAGGGAGGTTGTTGCTTAACAGAGAGCCGCTCTGGAGAGGTTGCACTATATTGACCTAATTATAGCATTACTGAATACAACCTCTGACGGGAAGTTATTATTCAGTACGTAACAGCAACGTGAATAAAAGATGTAAACCACGCGTAAACTGTTTCGTCAGAAAACCTTATTGAATCGCTCGTTAACTATATTCGTCATTCTGAAATAACATAAATCAAGTCGGTAAACCATTGGGCATGATAGGTGAGTATAAAGGCCAGTTCCGGACAAATCTATACGTATATCGATCAATGTGTTTTTGATCTGTTGTCCGACATGTCTGTTATATCTAGCGCTCTGTATAAGTAATCTCTGACCCGGTTATAAATATTTGTGTATTCGTTCGGAAAGAAAACGTCTAGAGAGTAAATTAGAAAGAATGCTGGATTCATAACATTTGTATCTGTGTGTTAAGTGCAAGAATATTATGTAGTCCATGAATATAATTATAATAATCATTGGTCAAGCTACACCACTTCTGGGAAGCATTATAGATCAAAATATCAGGGTCAAATATTGGTTAGTCAGGCCTTGACCAGTTACTTAGAAAGTTAACAGCGATCGAATGCTGAATATGTATATATCTGCTATCAGCTGATATTCTATAGATTATTTCGGAATAGACCAAACTTGATAATTTACTGTTTGTTATGTTTCACTGTTTGTTATATTTCACTGTTTGTTATATTTCACTGTTTGTTATATTTCACTGTTTGTTATACAACTTTTGCTGTGAAAAGGGGTTTGCAAATGTGCTGGATTAATTTATATTACATACAATGATTTGGGCGTAAGTTTAGCACCGGGGCCAGTATCAATACATGAGTCTGATAAACACTTCCTCTGACCGAATGTTACCAAATGGTCTTAAACTTCCTACATAACTGGAAGTAAGGTTTATCTTCCCCATCCGTAAATCCGAGCTACGGGGGGGGAGTACAAATTGGTCGAAAACGAGCGTACTTAGCGGCTAGGATGTTTGTATGACAAATGCGTTTTGGGTGCGTCTGGCCCTTTTAGGCCTTAATTCACAATTAAACGCTATCCCTTCAGAGTGCAAGCAGCTGATGGTATACGTACATCACCCAGTGTTCGCAGTAACGTACCTTTATCAACCGCATGTATAACTGTTACGTATATTGATTGAGGGTTTATCAAATGGGGGCTCGTTTAACAAGAGGCGCCAAAACATAAAAAAATATGTCGACTTTCATAGAGCGCTTGACGAGAGGTTAGGCTGACCATAATCATCGGGGGACTGTTATTAAGCTTTATTTTCATAATACCGCATAATTTCCCTACATCTGAAGCAGACGACTTTAAAACATTGTGGCAAAAGAAACCATTGCTTGCAATAAGTAATGGCTTCTTCTGCCACAATGTTTTCCACTCTATCAGAGTGAAATAACCCAACTGTTTTAAATAAATTGATGTTTTGTACATTAGCTATGAAATTGTGAGAGTCCAAAATATGCATATAAAGAAAAGGTTTAAAAGATTACCACTGGTACCACTTACAGAGTATTCATTATAACGAATATAGATTGTGACATTGTTTCGAAATACCTGTGGATATATAAGAGACAAGTACAGTATACTTTATTAGTTCAAAATCGGACTCGTTAATGGTAGGCTACATTGAATATAATTGACTACAAAAACAAGAGAAAAACATTCCGTGACGTCACTGATAAAGACGTATAAAGATTGTGCATTCATAAATAGGTCGGAAAATTTGCGAGCTGCACATAAAAACAAACATGCGCGGTCATAGTGCTGTTGTTTTTAAGATACCCATCTTGCATCGTGAACTTGCAGACGATGGAAACATTTTTTCACTGGGTTTATCGCCGTTTTTCAACATTTTTTTAGTTTTATACGGCGACCGGTTCACGTAACTAGTTTTCCTGGACTGTATGCTCACCAGGACCAACTTACCCTTTCACAAGGAGCCGGCAACTTCCCCAAATATGGAAGGAAATCGATTTTTGTCAAATTTTCGTAGAAGGATATGACCTGCCAGGATTTGAACCCAGATCGCCGCATGATAGCATTACATTCATTTATTGTATAGATTTGTACGATCGGATGGTAAAAGATGTAATCATAAAAAAGCATTTGTTATCAATAAACGGTGTTCTAAATCATCTTATATCGACAAGTCAATCTCAATAGACTCATTATTTATAACGTTAACAATCAATTCCCTGTTCGATCAGACCTTCAATAATAATAAAGTGTGGCTATAGAACATTAATTAATCATTCCAAAATAACTGTAAGGCAAATCCTGATAATGCGGGATGGTGTATTTGTGTTTAAATGGATCAAAACACACCTAAGTACACCAAGGGCTCTACATTGTTATTTAGTGCCTCAGAAGTACATGTGTACTTACAGGATTTACTTGTAGTTAGGTCCATATGATCTTTTATACCAAAAGAAAATTTAAAACATGATAACAGACCGTGTCCACACTGACGTCACTTGTTCTATTATATTCATGATACCTACTGTTTTTATTGATTTTCTTGTTGCTCTTTCTGCTTATGTTATTGTTGCTGTTGTTGTTGCTGCTGTTGCTGTTGCTGCTTGTGTAGTTTTTTCATGGGTAATTAGTTTAATCAGTGAAAAAATGACACCTAGATAAAGATCAAACATGAATGTCATCATGAAAATACTTGCATGATTTTAAGATTAAAAATGAACATTACTTCATTGGTGAAAACCTTTTTTTAGAAAAAAGTGGCTAAAAATGTTAAATGAAAAAAAAACTTGGCCAAGTGGTTATAGTCTATGTCTAGTAATTGCTAGACTATCACCACTGTAAGTTCGAATCCCTCCTGTGACCCAATTTCATAGGTGAGGAAGCTGCCCAAATAGCAGGTGTATGCCTGGGATCTCCCACACACACACCCACCGTTAAAATAGCTGGAAAAGTCGCCAAATGACTCTGACTGTTGTTGCGACATTAAATCCCAGTGAAAAAAACGAACTTTGATTAATTTTCTATTTCATCCCACATCTGTGACATCATCACAAAAAATCGTGCACATGTTCATCTGTACCTACTGTACTTGTGAATTCTTGTCCATAAGATAAGACTGTATTTAGTGGGATTTAAGTTTATATTTGGAAAGAGTTTATAAGTAGGAACCTTGTCCTAATTTAAGTGTTGAACATCAGATTTAATCGTGGAGTGTTAAGGGTTGCAGGTTGTCCAATCAAATGCCAGTTAATGACTCAAGTCATGAGAACTTATCATGTCAAATTCATAAAATGAAGCCAATAACTGCTTTCTATGTTATTACTGGCAGTAATATTATGTTGCAGAAAATCCACCAAAAGTGAATTTAATCCACAACTGAGAGTTATGGAGTCCAACCAACTTAGCTATCCCCTATTCATTTGCCATTGTGTCATCCTCTTTTTAAATGGTTTAGTAATTAGATTTCTAGTTCATTGAAAAGAATACAGTCATACCTTTCCATAAAGTCCATAGGTGGATCTGGGGAGCCCCCTCCCCCTAAAATTGCCCAAGCAAAGGTTTTTTTTCTATTATGAAATATGATATTTACAAGAAAATATACATAAATATCAAAAACAAATTCGCAAGCTATGCATGCAATAAGTTACAAGTACAGTAACACAATGACATAACGTACAATTCGCCCTGAACCCCCTGGATCCCAGCCTACTTGTTCAGTTTCCACCTTGCCCCCCTAAGCAGAAATCCTGGATCAGCCTATGATGTTTACCTTTCATAAGAGTCAAAACCTAGTCTTAAAGAGGGTTGGTCTTTCTTAAAAGTTTAATAAAAACATGCAGTAAATGTTTGTAATGAAAGTAAAAACTTGGTGGTCTGTAGAACATATTTTATCCTATATAAATATTATTATTATTTATTTAACTTCTTATAAATATCATATGTACGAGTATATACAATGTATGAATGAAAAATGATACAGGGTGTATATACTATAAATTAGGGCTGTAATGTGACACTATTAATGCTCAGCCTCAGCCACAATAAAATTGCCACTTTACCCAACATTATAGTATTTACCAAAAAATGAATTATGAATTGTCATAAAAGTATGCCATCGTACAAACACTATCATACTTATTACCCATGATAAACATCTTACAGAATGCAGAGATCTGGTAAATAAATGGGGTGAAATTGTTGAGTATCATTTTTTGCCAACTGTGGCGTGAAGATGAAATACATACAACATTCTTACGTTTGTGTCATGTACAGAAAAGAACACATCTTATTTGAAACAGAGTATAACAAAAGTATGCAGATGTTGTAGCTACCTGTAACGTAATAACAAGTTTCAAATTACGGTTTTGAACTTATCTTGTGCATTATTCAGTCCTACAATGATCAAAAAATATGAAAAATGTCCAATATCACTGATATACTGTGTGATTTTCTATGATTTTATTACATAGGCCAGTTATTTAAGTATTAATATATCAACTTAAATTTATACGACACCACAAAGTTCTGTATCCACTCCTGGTAACAGTCCAGCTGCCTCTTTGTTAAAGACCAAGCTGGATGTCCACTTTAAAGAGAATCACCAAAAACCTTATTTTTCAAAATCAATGATTTAGGCTGGTAATTACCAGCCTAAATGATATGATTCAGTTTGTAAGTCAGTGCATGCATGTATAGGTGTCTGTACTGTATCCGATTTTGAATAACATGTGTGGTATATGGTAACACAGCCATGTTCAACTTCTTGGTACTTTGTATTTCAAAGTTTAAATCATTTTACTGGTCTTAGTAAATAGCTTAGGATCTGAAATTCATACTCATTGCTTCTAATTGAACAAATTTTTGTTGAGTGTCATGAACAATGATAGGTACCATGTAAGCAATTAGTGGTTTTTTTTCTTTCATCAAACTGGTCATCTTTTGTTAAGGGAAACAATATTGATTAAAGCAAATGAGAGTATTTTTGTGCGTGAGAAATCCATTATTAGGTACTTGTCACGTGATCTTCATCTTTGTGCATCAGTGTCATAAGTGTAATCCATTTTAATGTTCAACTCAATCATAATTTCTCCTTTGTTTTTAAGATCCAACTTTGATTTCCCTTATAGCTCAGAGGAAAGTAAAGTACAATTATTTCATTAAATGATGAAATATCATTACTATTTGGCCATGTTCATAAAAAATGTATTTAAGAATTAAAATTTATTTAAGAATTAATATTTATTAAATAGTTAAAAGTACAAAAATACAAAATAAGAGAAACTTAATAAAGGTTACAATTCAACACAGTGTCACAGTGAGAGTGAACTGGACAAAATATATAGAATTACAACACAAAAAATTCTGTAACAAATATGTTTAATTACAAAGCCTTTGTTACAATATGTCATAATCAATATATTTGTAAAACATTTGTGTAATATGTAAGAGCATTGTGTGTACATGGACTTCCAGCAATTGTTTAGGTGACATTTGCAGTGGATTTCTTCTGATTCGTGGTCCGATAAGCATTCTTGATCCGTTACCCCAGAATTATAATACAAATTATTATATGATACAAATTTTATGCCATGGTAAGTTTTTAAACAATATGGTACTGTATATGACATACAAAAGTTGTAAAGACGAGAAAAGTAGTACAAAATACAACAATGACAGTAACTTAAATGTAAATATCTAAAAGACACATTTAATGTAACACTTGTTACATGACAACATTTAAAAATGTCTGAATAAAATGAACATCTGTATAATGAATAACTTTTTGAAGGTACATCTATGTAATTAATGTCAATTATGTCACTAACGATATGAAGAATGTTATTCTGACACGATTCGTCATCTGTTGAGCATTTCCTCAAAGTTCTCGGGTAACGACACACCAACATTAATGAACAAACTTTTAAGAACTGTGAGTTCTTTGGTAAGCAAGTCAACTTTCTTTTGCAAACGGTCGTTCTCAGATGACAACTGTTGAACACGTGATTCTGTCTCACCCTGTTTAAGTTTCGCCTTTTCTCGGCTTTTCCGCACGGCAACGTTATTCCTGGCACGTTTTTCGTAGTATTCGGGTGAATCCTTTGGTGGTTCACGCTTACGTGGTCTGATAGGCCCCCCAGCGGAAGGCTTACGTCCAGGTTTTCTGCACTCGTAGACCACTGGTGCTTTAGGTGTGCCTGCACGCGAGCTACCACTTGATGAATATCCCCCTGGGGAGAGTGCAGGACTGCAAGAACTTTGGCAGTCTGTCAGATTCAAGTCCTCAGACTTGATCGTCAAAATCTGCCTTCGGTCACTGCAGGTGTTGTTACTGCTAACTGCGTCAGAGTTAGTCATGCAGATCGTTTGTACAGTTTCAGGCACAAACTGAAAGAAAGCAAAGAAATTTTCATAAATTATGTTGCATAGCTAATAAGACCACTCCTGTGTGGGTTTTTTCTTATTCAAACCCACAGGAATTTAGGTTATCAATAAAATGTTAAGCTGTCACAAAAACATCTCTTATCACTGAACTGCATATTGATTTAACTGTCATCATATAAAACAAACTATGTGGCGCAGGAAAAACTATTCCCAAGATCAATAAACACTTAAAGTACAATGCTTTTTTCACCTTAAAATACCTATCTAAGTCACGTATTTGTTGTCCTGGAATTTGACCACTCCAGTCACATGCCTGTTCTTTTTATAGATTGTTTTGACGACAGGTAAATAAACCAGGTTATAATTTAGAACAACAAAATGTTAAGTCATTTTAGACAATGAGAATAATAAATTGTTCAATTATTCAAACAACTTCCATTGACTACAAAAGAAATCAATTTACCTTTGAAATATCCAAGAAATTCTGCGATGGAACGTTGGAGGTGTGGCCACTCTCAACAATGTCAAGGTCACTCGCAGGAAATATGTTGTCTAAATTCAACGGACCCTCTTCTGACTCCAGGGCTGGTATCGCTGAATTTATCAGTTCTTGAAGATCCACTACGTTTTCTAAAGTAGGATCCAAATTCAAAGCGTGTTGACTTTCGTCTGAGAATGTAAACACAGTTTTGTTAATTAAGTCCTTTTTTATATCTGGCTCGCCCTCTTCATACATTCGCGGAGATTCCATCACTGGTGAGATCGTGTCTGGGGTCTTGCTCAATTGGCATGTTGAATCAATAATAGAGTCAGCAAGAATAAAATTTAAATTCTCCAGACCTGCGGTTTCTAGATTCCCAAATAAAGAATACAGTTTCGTAGCTTGTTTTGCTCCGTTTTGCTTGGATGTGAATTGCACGATTAACGATTTCGCAATACCAAGGCAAGCTTGCGTTCGCCTTTATATACACTTCGGGGTGACTTCGACCGAACAACATATTCCTACGCTAATTAACTCTAATAATAGATCCGTTAAAATCGAAGGCAATGGTGTTTCTAGTTTTTGAAATGTATTTTCAAAACCATAATCTTATAATATAGGTATAACTAGAATTATACACATCAATTCCTACCTTAAATGTTGTAGGATTTTCCAAGCACTATTTTCTTTGCCCGAGCTTATGACGTCAATTGAAGAAATGCCTTGCTAAATTTAGCATATGAGATAATAGAAATTTACTCGCTTTTGCTTAAAATAGAACTTAGTAATGAGCGCATGTCGTAGTACCATTGAACGGTTTGACGTCATAGCGATCTCCCGCAAAGTGTGTCAGTATCACTCCAGTTTACTGTTAACACAAAATGTACGTTATATCGAACTGTGCAGGAGTCAAAATTAGCACAAAAATAGATGATTATTTGAATGTATTCTTGGCTACAATGAAAATAGACTATATATAGCCACGATACGTATATTTTTGGTGGACTCATCAAAAGATTATGTGAGTCAGTCGTTTTAAATGAACATTTTTAAATATTTGTATTACATAAATAGATCTATCTTCATCGACTGAATTTATTTATTATGATCTGCGTAGAATTAAGTATGACATATCTTCCGCTTAAGCAGATAAGTATCTGGCTTAAGTAACATGTCCAGTGTTTAGATTAATAAAGTACATGTAGTAATTTATATTCGTGAATCTAGAATTAGATTTACTAAAGTTACTCCAGTGTTGAAAATTAATTCATCGTGATTTTTAATTGTGTCCGGTTTGACAATTTAATTGTTGGTAGAATCTGAGACCTTTATACACATCATGGTCTCAGGTAGAATCTAGGTAAATGGAATTAATACAAGCTGTAAGTCAATATGTTAAATATTGCATTTTCTGATATATAATACTTACTCTACTATGCCGTTCCTTGGAAAGAAATGCACGTTCCTGTTATACGTGCATCACGTGCTGACATATTGGGGGCAAAGACGCCAATATATATTCCAGAGTAAAACCATTGTTGGTCAAGACTTATTATGAATCAAGAAGACAATCACTCGCTTGTTCACTTATTGATCAGCGTTATCGTGTTCATTAACACTAATTGTATCTATACATGTCAGTACGGCATGAAATTAATTTTTAATTTCATGTAAAGCTTGTTAATTGATCTGGGGGAAGTGCTATGGAAACAACCACATCAAATCTCTTATGCAGCATATTTCTACAGTCGTTATTGATATTAATTATTATTTTCTCCACATAGTTCTAGAATTATAAATACTTGTTTCTGTAAAGAAATAGAGCAATTTTATTCCTTCGTACACCTGAACTTTTACTTTTGATTACATGGAAGGAACGTCTGGATTTTGAATTAATCTGGATTCTAGTCCCTTTAGACGCACATATATTTAATGAATAAAATGAATATACAAATTACAAAAATACTTAATTCATTTTGTCCTTCTTATGGAATATTATATATTAATTACTCTGAATTTCGATTTTTATTGCCAGCATTTTTAAATCAATCATTTTGAATATTCAGTTCATTTGGCAATACTATTACATGTATTTTGTTTTGAGATTATGAAATGCTGTTTGTTAATGGAATGAAAGTCCGGGAAAACTGGTATGGTTATCTGATAGCGAAACATGGCTAGTAGAGGTTATCAAACATACGTGTAACAGCTGTTGAGAATAAACTTGAAAATTAATAGCATTTATAAAATCATACTCTCATTGTTCAGAACTACACTAGCCAGTCTGGTGGTTTCCTCGCATGACACCAGAAAGCTTTATATCCATGAATTAATAAGTATGAGGTTGAACAATACATATCACATGGCATCTGATTGTAGTAAGGTCCTACGTGTGTGCGTTAAGAGTCAATACATCTCTTACTGGAATATTTTTTTTTACATCGTCCGGACATCGGATCAATATCGGGCGAATGATGTCGGGCCGACATGGGCCAAGTGGCAAATTCCAGATGGGCCAATTTATAAACAACAAAGATGTCGATGTAGGACCGATATTGATGGTGATATCGGCTTGATATCGGGCCAATATAGCTTATACTGGCTGGGATAGTTCCCTGGTGGATAAATAGATATACTGGCATTCATTGATATACAGTGGACTCTCGCTATACCGGACACTCGCTAAACCAGAATCCTCACAATACCGGATGATTTTCAAAGTCCCATATTTTCCTACTATATATTTAATGATAAAAGAACCTCACTAAACCGGACACTCACTATTCTGGATACCAGACAAAATTTTGAAAAATTTGTAGCTGGGCAACACAATTCAACCTCACTAAATCGGACAATATTTTTGAAGCTGTCATAATTTTCCTGTGTATTGGGAATTGAGGATGTACCCTGTCGAGTGCTGTGTTTTGACAGTAGAGCTGACCCAATGGGGCTTGCTTGATTGGTGTCAGATGGATTGCTAATTGATTTATTATTGTTGGTGTGTGAAAGTACTCTCTGCAAGGTAATAAACTCGTGAAAAATATTAATCCGTTTCTTGAGCGTTATAATGATAGTTTTGACAGATGTTTATTGGTAATTTTTTTTTATCGAATTAAGCATGAAATAGGTGAAACAAGTAACTCTACACTGTTGACATAGTGTGTAGATGTAAAACATTCGCCATGTTGATGAAAGTGTTCAAATCTCATTACAATGTACATGTATTAAATTAATTGAATTTAAACTGTATTTGATGAACTTGTAAAATCATATTTTATATGCATTACTTTTAAACCACCATTTACGTCCATGCAAATGAATGTTACTGATATGTGTTGTTTTCCTTAACACCCCTTTGACTATGGTAGTAATAATGAGGTGGTCTCATTATCAACTTGAATTATGGAGAAGTTATTGAAAGCCGGTCCGAACATATATGGTCGTTATAACAAGATGGTCGCTTTGAGGTGATCGCTATGTGACGTTTTATTGTATATACATATCTCAGCTAGCAAAGCTGTTTTAAAATTAATTTAAAATTTGAAAGAAAATGTTGCATTCTAGCTATAATTAAGCTTAATCACTTTTTGCCAGCTTTGAAAATAAATGCTTGGAATACATACAACTGGTATCATTTTCTGTGTTTTTGATTGCTAGCGGAACAAGGATATGTCTACGAAACATAATAAAGATGACTTAATTGTAGAACGAGGCTTCCACAATGAACGATTACCATTCTAGGTTGACCATTGACTCCTCCAGTCTGGCTGATTATTTGAGCCCTTGTTTGCCCCATATTGGTTTCCCGGGGTCACAAGCTAAATGACTATTCAAGTGTATCATTATGGAAGATGAACTCGCAAAACAAAAACGCTCAAGATTTATTAACTTAACGAGAAACTCCAACATATATTAGGGAACATGCAGTCACAATTTATATATAGAGCCATTACTATTTTGGGAAACGGCATTGTCTCTTTACATATATGTAATTGGCTGCACTGACTGTGAGGGCACTCGTAATCTCTTCGAAATTGATACAACTGGGTTAATTTACGGGTAATTGATATTGCCGATAGTTAAACCAACCTGGCACCGACATGACGAGAGATATTTATGCACTACGGACTAGGAGGAAGATTAGAGTAACTACAGGTACATTCAACGGGAGACTGAATGATAGTTTAGCTCTGACAGATCAATTTAATACATTATCTGTATTAAAGAGAGACACTTTCAGTCGACGAAGATCTTATATAAACCACATTTTCACACAATATAAGTAAGAAGCCTTGTAGATCTAATACATAATTCACAATTCATGAAATATTAACCCTTAAATGTATTTAAATTGATATTCTATACAAGTATGTAAGACAAGTTGACAATAGCACGGTTTGGTCTAAAAGGTTGATAATTTATCTTGTTCTGTACAAACAGAGACTGTTTGATGAAATATTGAATGTTAAAGTATGTAGCTCTTGCATATTTACCAAGTCCTTGAATAATGAAAGCCCCACATATTGACCGCAATTTATGAAAAGCATTTTTTTAGAAACCATTCATACGTATCCTGAATGTACTGTTCGATACTAGAGCCTATTAATCACACAGACATGCTTTTTGTTAATACTTTATATATTTAATATAATATTTTGTATGCTCTGTTTTGAATCATGTAACATGATATTTCAGCATGTTTGAATGACGTTTAGCTTGTCACGGGCTTCGGAATATTAAACTAGAAAATACTGATAGCATTGTGGGCTGTATGGAATGCTTACTACAGCGTTAATGTTACTTAACCCACATGACTTTAGGTATAATCAATAATAATATAAATTATTAATAATGGCATAATCCCAATATAAGTATACACGTTAACGTAATTAGTTAAAACAAAATGCAAATATCTGTGATCGATCTATGGTAATTGAGCTGGATTTTGACCCGCGGTTTAACCCCTAAAAGTTCGCACATTATTTTATTTTGCTGTTTTGTTGATTCTCGGGTTCGGGTGAGTTTATTATAATCTGCGTGCAACCCCTGGTGGGCGTATAATATGGGCGGTCTAAGTTACATTAAACTACCCGACATTCAGATACAATTATCGCCTAATCTGAACGAGAACATTTGTTTTTCTTTTAACACTGAACAAAAGATATTAGGTCCGATCATTGGAAGTGAAACCAATGTTTTTCAAACCTTTTAATAAGCAGTAGAAAGTTGGACACTCTCGGCTGCGACCTCTTTATAAAAATCAATCGTGATTTATAGCTATCATAGTGATAAATGTTTAGTATGAACTTTTATATTAGTATAATATTAATCTGCGGGTCAAATTAGATGTATTCATCCATTCATATTATTCAGGCCATCTCTAATACCTTCAATAATGTAAGGGAAATAACTGCGAATAAATCAGAATTAATATAGGCAGAATTACCTACCTTGTTAAAAGCATCTATCGCGCAAGGACTTAATTGCGAGCACGAAATATAGTCAAGACAATTATTTTTAAATAAATGAGGAAGAAAGGGGCGAGCTTATTTGAATTATGGCATCACGCACAGGTGATTTATAATCCAGGGGGTGTACACCTGGACCCGGGTAACTCGAAGATGAGACTTTAGATTGCCTTCATTTCCTTTCATTGGTGTATGAGTTTACCCGAGGTGCTTTGGAATTTCGTTGTTAATTTTTATGCATCATTTCAGTTTAAATCGGATTCATCCGCTAGGATATTTTAATTGTGCTTGATTTAGAGGGGACGAGAGCTTCAATATAACATAGGCCTACGCACCCTAGCACCCATTTCACACACAAGAACAATCTTTTTCATACATTCCTCAATTCTGTATTACGCATCCCTTTTCTGCGTACCTAGTTGATCAGACAGGTGTATATTTGAAGGAAGTTAACTGTAACCCTTCCTTGCTATATTCGAAATAAATAACATTTCAAATAATTATTTTCTTGAGGCCGGATTGGAAGTAAACGAAGTATACTATATCCTAACATTCGGCATAACTCGGCCGTTTCTGTACCTCCATCTTACCAAGACGGAGTCGGTCGAGGTTTGTGAATGACGTCTTAGAATATATTTATTGGGATCAATGACCAGACACGCATCAGTGGATCATTTATAAATCAGTTGATCAATAGAAAACCAAAATTTACAAAAAGATGTTCTACGTAGAGACAGGGACTCTACATTACATACTGAGTTCCTGGTAGATACTATAATGCTATACGGTATTCTAGTTCTTTCATGTAATTATATGCTGTGCGTTCGGAGATCTCAGCTGTTGTGCATAAACACAAATTTTAATCGTAAATGTACATCGTGGTGGGGCGGAGTATCAATATCATACCTTATTGATAAATTGCGTATTGTCAATTTGTGTTTTGAAATTAGTTACGAATCTAATTTTACTAAAGTTTACTAATTTATAAAACATGAGTTGACGATACGCAATTAATCAATAAGGTCTGATACATATATATATAGCTTTAAGATGTCGTAAAGACTAGAATTCGTTTCATGAACTGTCATAAAAATATCGTCTCAATTTAATAGAAGATATAATTGTAAGCTTGCTGTACATCACACGATGGTCAACACAATTTTCTGCTATCCCACATTTTGTATGATTTTGATAACTTCATACATATGTCGGTATAACATCACGTATGTGATAAAATAAAAGGTATAATTTTTGCGAAATTGGTCTCTGTACAAACACAAAGGGTAGCAGTTCAAATTCTAGCGTCTTATTAAGACAGAGACTTTGCGTTACAGGGTCCCAATTTACGAGTCCCAAGCGGTGCAACGCAACTCTTACTTGGTCTACAGCTCCTTCGTATGCGTTACCGCGTTCAGCTTTCCGCATAGTCAAAGGTCTAAAAATAGAGCAGTGCAATAGAAAGAAAAAAGTAATTCCAGAAGAAAATGCAAAATAAGAAAGCATTAAATAATCCCTTTACTACGTAAGAAACTAGTTTACATGTGAAATGGGCAGTTTTCATTTCATCCATCTATTTATCAATAAATTCGATATATTGGAGTGAATGAAATTCAAGTCATTGATTGGTCAATTTTGTTAATGTCAACATTGGTACCCGATTCTATGTAAGCTAAAACATTCTTTGGAGATGCACGCTGAGTAAAAAGCAATTGCGTCAGGGAAATAATTTGCAAGTCGATATAGGTTGTCGTTAACAAATCAGGAAATTTAGGAATATATTTGTAAAGGTATGTATGTTAGCATTATCAGCAGGATTGCAAATGATATCTTTAGTTTACTGAGTCAGTGATTGGTCTTCATGATGCACAAAAGTGACTTAAATAGACCGAATTTCATGTTAAGTCACAATGACCAAATCGAAAATGTCGGCTTCGATTTTGTGCCGGTTGTTAAAAACAATAACGAATGGAATTGTACCTCACCTGCGCTTCTAAGGTTTCTTATCCCTGCGCCCTTCTAATATTTCCAAACTAAATGATTGTTTGTAAGCTTATTGAATATTTTATTTATGGTCTAAAAATAAGTCGTAGAAAACCGTTTCGCAACGATTGCGCAATATTTATTATCGGGAGATTTCATCAGCTGGGAATCCGTTGAAAATAGACAATTCTCGATCTTTGTTTCATATTTTATTTCAAAATTGCTTGGTTATGTCGGTTAAGTTGTTGTGAATAGCGCTATTTAGGATAACTCAATACATACGGTAAATATTTTGTGAAGAATATGAATTCTTTCTGCTCTTCTTTGGTTTTTTTAGTTGTAGGAACTTGAATAGTCAGCAATCTTTTGTTAGTTAAATCATTTCTCAAATTTTAATTTGTACATACGTTTGGTAAGGCACTAAAAATTTTCATCATATTTATAACTAGTTGTATCAATTTCATTCACAACTTGATACATAAATATCACATATAACTTCATCTACTTGAAGTTGTTCAGAATTAGGACAATGAATTAACTTCCTCTGTCTTAGTATTTGTTTGTACATGTTTGTTGATACTGTCTCATTATTCACTGTATTACTTTCTCCTTCCAGGTCGAATGTCTAGCACCAGATAGCAAGTACATTAATTAGGTTATCTAATGAAAATGCCAATGAAGAAACCTTTCCCTACTAGCGAGAGTTCTGATGATTCAGATGCTTTTAGTCCAAAGGAGAAACGGGCAAAGTTAGACAAAGGTGGTGACGACTATTTAGCTAGAAGGGAAAGGAATAACATAGCTGTTCGAAAAAGTCGAGAAAAGAGCCGTGCTAAAGCTAAGGAAACTCTTGCTCAAGTTGATAAGTTACGAAAAGAGAATGAAATGTTGGAACAGAAAGTGACCATTCTCTCTAAAGAATTAAGTGTTCTGAAGGATTTATTCTTGGCACATGCAGGAAATGTTGCCGATAGTGCTTGTCCAACTCCACAACCCACTACTGTGACTGTCCAGGTCACTGCATCAGCTGATCATCAATACTCGGCGAAAACCCCACCTCACAACTGACTCAGGGACAGTTTGTATACATCATCATTGATAATGTATGTCATTACAGAAGGAATCTTTAATCTCCTGTTTGGTTTTGTGTATATTGTGATTATGGTGAACCATTTGAATAAACTTGTGTAAATAATGATTGGTTGTTTAATAAGGAGAAAAATATAACATTTAAACATGTTTTTTAATTTATCAGCCATCACAGACATCATCTGGTTCGCAATTCTTGTCATCAGGTGCATAAGTAGCTTTGAATACATAGGCAGTAGTCAGTCAGCATTGAATGCATCTCGGAATATTTTAATAGATGACAATAAGTCTTTGTTGTATTGATAAATATTTTATTTAAAATTAAACATATATTTAACATACTGGTTTCATATTATTTTTGATAGCTGCATGCTGATGGCTTGCAATATTTGTTCAAATCTTGGGATGGTTCAGGTCTGATAATTTTCACATTCTGACATTATGGTGCTAAAAATGTTAAACCTTGTACTGTCTAACATTTTCAACAATCAGAAGTACAAAAGACATGGATTCTTATTAATGATGGGTTCTCAACAATAAGCTCAATTCTTTCAAGAATATGAGAACAGTTTATACAGAATTAATCGTACCTTCAAGAAGAATTATTTACTGATATCAATCATCACCTACCACTAGACTACATCAGCATATTGAGTTTGTATTTGATTTTGCGCACATTTTTGCTGTACATGTATTACAGTTTTGTTCTGAAGTACATGGTTATAACCAGTTTACATGGAACATCGAGTTGTTCTTCCACTAAATATGAAATTAATTTGAACCATACAGGAAATATAAATTGCTGACAAGGCATACTAAGAAGAAAAATAATATGACATCACGTTTTTAAAAAGTATAGAAAGCTCATTAGTGGAATGCTTTTAATATTGCTGACATCATTGATGCAATATGCTGATACAGACCAGGATGTCATTGCTTACTAACCATAGACATACATGTTAACATCTTGGCCAAGATAAAACTTAAAACAAAAATCAAGCCAATCCTTGTATATACAAATGGAATGTTATCTTCAAGCAGTTGTTCAATGGTCTATTTAGCCAACTGTTAAAAATAAATACCTCAAATTAAAAAATTGGCATCAAAATAAACATCTATGAAAAGATACTCAGAATTCTTTGTAAAATTTCTCAAACTTGCATCACTTATTATTGCTGTTCACCTTTGTGGATGTTTTTCAATGACTGACACAGAATCATTCAACATCATTATTGAGACTTCATAGTCATTCAGAACAAAACCCGTCAAAGAGAGCTATTGTTTTTGCAAGATTCATCTGACTGGGATTCAAAGATGCAAATTTACGCAAGCCAGTGTGCTACCTCATATAAAATCAGTCAGTAGAATTCAGAGGTTGTTGGCATGTGTATCAATGACAATTTGACAAAGATATGGCACTTATATTCATATTTCTCTTCTGATACACATATCTTGTGGGAAAACATGCAGTTGCTTACAAAATGAGGGTGAAACTTTTTAGCACAGGTAGGTAACACAGAAGTACTGTCAATCCAGAGTTCAAGACTTACACGACTACCAAAGGGTAATCTCAAGCACACTTCAGTAAAATGTAGAACAAAAATAAAAACTGAGGAGTTAATAACAATGACTAGGAAATACACCAAGTTACCCCAAGTCTGATGTCAGCCCACGTGAATACATGCTTTCGTAGACAGACAGATGTGGCTTATATTCACATTTTAATCCAGGTTTGTATGGTGTATCATGAGTTCAGAATAGATAGTAACAAATAGATAGAAGTATCAAAGTAAAGGTTTTTACCATATAAAAAATAAGCACTTAGGATAGCTGTAATTGCAATATTGGGCAAAATGCACTATGAACAAAAAGCACAATTGATGGTATATTAATCATGTACTTAGGGGAAGGGGGAGATATATACTGATCATACTGCCAGTAAACCTTTCAAACCCACACCCATCCTCGAGGCCAAATCCATTGTGAAGCTGGAAGAGTTCGCTTTACAAGCAAATGACTGGATGAACAGTAATAAATTAAAAATGAATTCTTCAAAAACTGAACACATAATTTTTGGAAGTGCCCCTCAGTTAAATAAATTGTCTATTAATGATATTGACATTTGTGGAGATAAGATCAAGAGACAGAGTACCATTAGATATTTAATGGCATATTTGGACGAAAATTTGACTTTTAAATATCACATTAAAATCATGTGTCGAACAGCCATGTTGAACTTTTTCCGAATCAAGAATATACGCAAGTATCTCACACAAGATGCAACAGAAACTCTAGTTCTTTCCCTTGTGATTTCCCATCTTGACTATTGCAATGTTATTCTATTCGGAATTTTGGACTGTGATATTGCAAAACTACAGAGTATCCAAAACATGTGCACCAAACTAGTTTTAAATCGCAGGAAGAGACAGCTCTAAGCAGGCGTTCTACAATTTACACTGGCTGCCCATCAAGGCCAGGATACAATTCAAGATACTCATATACATGTTTAATTGCCATGTTAGAAACGCGCCTGCGTATCTGACTGAACTGATTACACCAAAAGTTCAAAAACGCTCTTTAAAATCATCTGCATCATCAGTTGACAGCTACGAAGTGCCTTTTAACAAGCGAAAATCGTTCAGCAACAGAAGTTTTAGTACAATAGGTCCAAAACTCTGGAATGATCTACCCTTGTTTTTAAGACAAAGTTCATCAGTAGACTGTTTTAAGAAGTACTTAAAGACACATTTCTTCAGAAATTATTTTAATTGGTTTTAGACTACCAACTGTAGAAACAGTGAAATACGTGACAGTGCAATTTCTGTGATATTGGTTTTCTTAATTAATATTTTATGTTATGTTTTGTAATAAGTATTTGATAATTATGTCTTATAATTTTACTAGGTGATATTAATTTAATATTTTAAAATTATTTTATTTGGTACATTTTCATTGTTTCATATTGTATTGTACACCGCCATTGAGTATGTTGTTATGTAGAAATAGGCGTTTAAGGAAATAAACCAGTTTCAGTTTCAGAGATAACCCCAGAGTGTCACCAAGTAAATACAATGTATCACAATTTATCAAAAAATAAGAAACAAAACAAACAAATTTGGTTTGATTTCTGAGATTTTATTTCTATCATTCAAAACACAGAAAAAAAACATATAAAGATAATTTATTACAGAAATTATACCGTAAGTTAAATGATTAATTCTTACTTTTAAAAATATACTAATCATCCAAATACTTCCAATATGATTGTTTCAATTTTCGTTCTTTAATTTTTATTCGCAGCCAAGAAGGCGTGTCTTTTGGCAGAGTATAAAGATTAGGATATTTTTCGGGTTCTGGGCGTGGCTTAAATGGATCATTTTTCAATTTCTCTAATAAAACTTCTTCACCAATGTCCTTGACATCTCTGTAGCTATCCATATATCTACAAGAAAATTAATTAAATATTGGTGCCATAACATCACATAATACAAAGGGCCTGCAAAACAAAGCAATAAAACTACACATGATGATTGTTCTTAAACAATACAAAAACATCTAGCTTAGCCAGAAAAAATTCACCTGTTTACGGTTACAAAACTGACTCTATTTTTAGTGCCAACCCTAAAGTTTCTAGCAGCAAAATCTAACTGACAAAAATATTTTGGGGATAAATCATACTTTCAAAGCATGAAAGGTAAGTTTAGAAAATGAATTTGAAAAGTTTTGCAACCTACCTACCCTGTTTGTGGTCAAGTGACTGTAAACATGACTATTTTATTCCAGCCTAATCTTAAATAATCATCATTAAATACCCAAGCAGTAATAGAGTAAAGTTGGACAAACTCCCGATGCTGTGACAGACAGTGGATTGAGTTCACATTTTTTGCAAACATTGGAAAAGGGACTTATTTGTACTTACACATGGAATGGTTTTCTGATTGGCCAAAGTTTTTGACTACGAATATAAGGTGCTGGAGGAAGGAATTCAAACCTCGGTTCATTCATGTCTGAAACAAAAATTAGGCAACTTTTAATGTCCCTGATTAACATCATTATAAAGGTGATTAAACTTAACAATGACACTAAACTCAGATTAAAGATCAGTACTTGACTACCATTATTAAATTAACAAGGTAATACACGTCTTATTTAAAAATACAATTCAAACAGGTGAAAAAAAAACATATTTCTTATCATTGATTTGACATATCACTACCATTGTGACATTAAACTACTGATATTGGTCATCTGAAATTGTAAAATTATGCTCCTTACTATCAACTTGAAAATAACAATTTTGAACCAGCCTGGGGTAATGGCTACTACTGGACTTGGATGTTAGGAAAAATACATAAGTCACAGCATCTGACAATCTAAACAAATATGTCTAAAAAATCATACAGATGCAAACACCATTAAACTGTAATCTTGTTCATGCATGCATACTATTACCAATAATAACAAATTACTATTACAAATGTGTTTAAGAACTTTTCAACTCTCATTGATACTTCATTGCTTACTGTAGATACATACATGCATAATATAACAGACAGATTGCATAAGGAATGTAACATGATACAACAGTTCACCAAAACAGCAGAACATTAGGTGAGATTTTGTCTCTCCAAAATCCTGTTTTATGTCAGACTCCCCCCCCCCCCGACCACCAGCAGTCTTTGTACAGACAGAATAATTACCAAATATATTATGTCAGACACAGACCAGCAGCAAGTTTTGTGCAGACAGACCAATTACAGGCCTTCCAGCAGCCATTCACAAAAAAGTAGGAAAATAGGTTTTCTGATAGAAAAGTAGGAAAAAGTTGGAACTTTTTGTATGAAAAATTAGGAAAAGTAGGACTTTTTACCTATATACTAATGCATTTTAACTTACCGAGAGAAGCCATTCGTAATGCAAAATCCTACCAATCTCTGTTCCACATGGAGTACAGTCATGTATTTAAGTGCTGAATGCTTAGTCAGTTTCTATCGAGACTCACCTTACATATGATTGATGATGTACAGCAAGCAGGGGCATAGCTTGCCTAAAAAGAGAGTCTAGGCAAATTTCTAGGGGTTCTAGGCGCATGCCCCCTCCCCCCCCCCCCCGAAATGCTAGAAAATCGTAGGTGCATTTTACAGCTATTTTGGGGTATTTTATGACCATTAGAAATGGAAAAAATCATAGTTTTAGTTATATAAATGGTCAAAGATATCTATTTTCCATCATTTTTGGAAATTGAGTCTAGGCAACTGCCTAGTACTGCCTGATAGAAGCTACATGCCTGGCAAGGAGAGACATGATTACCACACATTCCAACAACGGAAACCAGCCAGGCCGGTATCTTCTGTTCATTTTCTGCAAATATAACTAGCACAAGATTATTTTTCAGTCATTTTGCGGAATTAATTTTCCAAAAAGTAGGAATAGTAGGAGGTTTTGAGGAAAAAGTCGGAAAAAGTAGGAAGCCAGTAAAAAGGTAAGAAAAAGTAGGAACGCTGGAAGGCCTGCAATTTCCAAGTATATTAAGTCAGACACAGGTCACCAGCAGTCTTTGTACAGACAGAACACTTACCAAGTATATTGTGGAACACATTCCTAACACTGCCATCCCATTCCGCTTGAAAGAAACTTAAACCAACTGGTGTCATGTCATCCTGCTTATCTCTATAGTACTCCAGCATCTCAAATGTTCTCTCAACTAAGGATGTACTAGAAAAGATGAACCAAGTCTTAAGTCACTGTTATTACTTAAAGCCATACATTCTAGCTAATGTAAAATACTTCAAATTTGCATGTTCTTTGTATGTTTTGTTAATTTAAACTTAACAATATCAATTACATTCACTTGCATGAACTATAAGCTGTTTGTCTAAATATGAAACTGGCAACAGATACTTAAATATTGTCAGAAGACCTGAATTGTTCAATTGTGTTCCATGAAAATAATGAGTTTCCATAAAGAGTAACATGAGCAATAAATTTAAATTCTCATGAAATAATTGTGATTAACAGAACATAATGACATTCAGCCATGAAAAAACTGATTATGTGATTCTTCAGAAAACGATCCCTTACCCTAAAACAATCTTGTAAAAATTCATGAGAAGCAATGTACAAAAGTACAAACAAAATACATTTAAAAAAACTATTAAAAAATTACTTAGGTTGAAGAAAAAAAAAGACAGAAACAACAGACATTTTATATATCTCCCATTGTTAAAGGGAAAATATAACTACATGATGACGAATGAAACCATACCAGTTGGGAGATCTGTTTTCCTTTGTAAAGTCTAGAGTTTTCTCTTGTTGGAACAAAATGAATACATATCTGTGGTAACCAGTTCCCTTCACTGGAAACACAGGAAGATAATCAAAGATTACGTCTCCTTCATTAACAGATGAACCAGGTATGTTACCACTGTAATGTTTAAAATACAATTCATGTATTATCAAAGTTTATAGTTCTTTTGTAACATATCAGTCCTTGCAGGGAAATGATACGAATATATTTTGTAGATGAACCATAAAAATCACCATAACAGAAGAAAAATGGCCTTTATACACAGATGGCCATCCATAAGAGGGATCTTATAATCAATAAATATGAACAATGAGTTGACATTGTTTGCATTCACAGGTGGTCAATGGTTTGGAATAGTTGTTCTTATAATGAAAATTGATACATTACAGGATGGTATTATTAATAATCTCCACCTTTGTTTATTAACTACTTTGCTTTAAAACATTAATTTCAATTTACCAAAGCCACGGCTGTGGCCCAGTGGTTAGTGAGCTGGACTGGTAACCTGGAGATCAAGGTTCGAATCCAGGTCGCGGAAAGTCATACCCTTCTACGAAAATGTGGAGAAGTTGCTGGCTCCTTATGGTAGGGTAAGTTAGTACTGGTTAGTATTCAGCCCAGGAAAACTGGTTAGGTGAACTGTTCGCCATATATAACTGAAAAATTGTTGAAAAATGGCGTTAAACCCCAGTGACAATAAGTCACACAAAAACAAAAATTTACCAAATGTATAGACAGAATACATGCATCACACTATGCATAGAGACAATATGGTGAAAAATCATGCAACCTTCAAATGACCATTCTGGACATGATCATGAAATATGCAAGCGTACACTACCCCCCCCCCCCCCATGAAGTATTTATGACTGATGTACTTCGTTTGCCATCCATACAGACAAGAGTTAAAAGACATTTTTTCTTAAGTATGACCTTATTTAATACAGATATGATAAAACTTAAGGCAATGTAAAACAATAAATTAGTTATTTGTAACATTACGTGTAATTTTTATTGTCTCATTGATAACACTTACACCATCCAATGCAAATATTCCTTGTCATTATTTTCCAAATGACTGTCAGGTGCTACCATACATAGTGTGTAAAATTTGTCAGGATCACCTTTGAAATGAACGTCAGGTACTTTGGCAGTCTACAATGTAAACGTATGAAAGCATTTGAAACACAAACACAGAATAAAGGGGGCCTCTGTGATTAAGTGGTTATGATCTCTGACTTTAATTTCTATCCCATCATCACTGTGAGTTTGATTCCCACCTGGAAACCAACATATTTTACATGTGAGGAAGCTGTCCAGCCAGCCTACAGAAGGTCAGCAGTATACCTGAGGTCTTCCTCCACAGTAAATCTGGAAAAGTACCAAATGAGCCTATTTATTGGTGCCACATTAAACCCCAACAAAAAAAAGAAATTAATAAATCAATGTAAAGCCATATTAAGATTATCAGATACAGTGTCTGCAAATTTCAATCTGGAGACCAGTCTGAAAGTTCAAGTCACTGATTAGTCGGTTCAGTGCTAAGCCTGAATATAGACCAATAACAAGTCTCCATATTAGGATTGACCTCTGAACAATGTTTAATAATCTATGAACCTGTGTGAGCATCAAGTAGGCCCAAAAGAGTTTCAGGCAAATAAGCAAATCAATAGGGTAAAGTAAAAAAAAATTCTTATGGCTATTTTCTAAAAATATCATTTTGCACTTTGATGGCACTATTTGACCTTTGGAAAGCACTATTCATCCTCGAGTATTTTTGTACCTTGGACTTGGTTTTAGAAAATGCCAAAAAATCAGGGTCAGATGGGTGACTGGAAAAACATTTTTTCAGGCTTTGTGTCAATGCCAAGGCTTGAAAAATAGTTTTTTTTCATGCTGAGGTCAACAATTTTTTAACACTTTAGTGTGCATGCTAAGAAACAATCTGACAGTGTTCGTTTGTATTGTAAGTTTAACCAGAAAGAGTTTGAAAAATAAGCCATGATCATCTGTTATAGATTCAATCTGATAAAATTCTATTCTGCCAAAGAAAGAAATTGAAAATTTTACAATGGAAATATATTTCAGTCCTAGTATCTAGCCATAGGAAAAATAGCAAAACTGACAATAATTAGCACCATGAAGCAACTGCAAGTATGTGCTACTTTTGTTTATCAGTTTGACTCAAACTATGAGTCACTATGTTGTAAAACTTTCAAACTTTGAATAATGTTTGCAAAAATTTTCACAACCCCAAAAACAAAATTCAACTACCAAATATGCCTCAATAAATGCCCCAGTATTGTTCCATTTAGTGTTTTTTTTTCTAAAATTGTTGACCGTTTTAGACAAAGTGAATTTAATTTATTTTTCAGGTTTATTAAAGTATTAATGGTAAGGCATGACATTTCATTCCTTCTCCAATTGTATGTGTGGCATTGTGAAGAGTAGGAGTGTTGTTTAGGGAATATATGGTACTTAATGATTCAATACCTGATATGGCAGTAGGGAAAATGCATTTACAGGTTTGTTGAGAACAATTAGCACATTACTTGACAATTTATGAAAATACTGAAGAGCTCACAATGAACCTTTGGAAATAATTTGTCACACAATACTAAAACCTTTGTTAAAATCACAAATGCATGTGGATTATTCTCAAAGAATCATATAACAAGGCCTACATTTGAGCGCAGTATGATGCATGAAGGAGCTAAGATAAATGATCAGATAAATACTACAGTTAATCAACTATCGTATTTCAACATAGTGCAAAGGCAACAGCAGTATGTTTTACAAATTACATTCACAGATATTTTAGGGGTTTAATACAAAATTCAATCATAAATGGCATTTTTCATAATGAAAAAAAACAACAACATAATTCTGTCCCAGCAAAAAACTCAACAGACAAAGTTTTAGAAATAACATACACCATATTGCTTGTTTAAAACAGAACTGATTGATCTCTTGGTAAATGGATTTCGAAGTTTTTATATTACACTACAAATACACCCAAATGCCTACTTTTCCTTCTCTGGAATGTCAATCCAGGAATTGCATTTTTTTAAATAGATTAACTTTATTCTGAATGACATATTTTATGTATTATAACACTTAAAAAAAGTACAAACCACAGAAATCCAGATTACGGAACTTAAAAAGAATGAGAGCCTTAAATAGCCTTACAGATATAAAGTGTATCATCTTCATTAGTACACATGTCAATGATAAATTTCATGAAGCATGAATACTGCACTCATTTAGACCATTGTAAATCCCATGATTTATTCTAAAAAATGGTACAATTTTGCAATAACTCAAGCCAATTCACAACTAATATTGCACATTGGTACTAGCTGGTACATGAAGGAACAGAATCACAGTATTCCTAAAAAGGAGAAACTTCAAAAGTAGAAATTTCAATGAAAATATTAAAACTGTAGAATGTACATCAGAATTAAACATGTGGGCGTAATTATTTTGACTAACTCCTAATTGTCATAAATCTTCAAACACAAAGAAACCGATAATCTCTATTATAGGAGAAAATATACATCCTTTGCATGAATGTCCGAATGAGGGAGTGTGGCCTGAATTCAGCCCCCAAAATGGTAAATTTATTGCCTGACTGTGACCCTACCATACCCCTTTTAGAAATGTACTATGACACATAATAAAAGTTTCAATAAACACATTAATTATATCAAATGCATCAAAATGTCATTTAACATTTACTCAAAAACATGAAATATGAATCAAGAAGAATGTAATGCCTTTGTTGGTGCTTATCGTGGAAGGTTGGGTAGATGTACAGAGCTTTTATTTGACCTTTTAACCAGCATTTTGACTCTTGAAATCAGTAAAATGAAGCTCTTGACTCTTGAGAATTTGTACCAAAGGGTCAAATTTACAATAAAATTAGAGGGAAATTGTGTTCATTCTTTGAATTATCGTTAACCAAGGGTCATTTTTGGCCGCGAACTTGTGACATCTTGTGAAAACCATGATATAAAATTTCTTGGATCATATGATCACACACAGGATATTATTCATATTTCATTTTTAAGTGTACATGCAAATTAACTGACCTCAGCTGGGGTAAGTATATTTCCATGAAACACACGATTCATCATATCTGGCTCTTCATCAATTTCATAACCAATTTCAAGTTGTATTTGTGGGTAGAAATAGGCATGTGCAAATAAATCCCTAAAAATACCAAAATGATTGGCGAGAGTATGTATTGCCTCCTGTCCTGCCCCTTCAAAATTTTCTACTGATACTTCTTCTAAAGGGACCAACACTGAAATGAAAAATAGTTCAAATATAATTTATTTTTAAATAATATGTACACATGTATATGGCTTTAACCTAGCTGTTGGTGCAACACTAGACTCTAGTGAACAAAAAGGCTTTAATAAAGTTGGAAGCAAGTCCATTATATTTATACATAGCGCAAATATTTTTTGCTGTCTGAATACCAGCATTTTCTAATGGCAGGGTTCTCACAAAAATCTGCACCTCAGTTTTAAATTTACTTATCATGTTAAGCCCAAAAGTTTTACCATCCAGCAACAATTTCATGCAATTCGGCCTAAAGTCTTAATTTTATACATGGTTATATCATTCCTTCCTAAATTTCTTTCTTTCATCTTTTTATAAACAGGTCTAGACTCAGAGAGGAAAGATTTTACAGAGTTTTTATTATCCATGAATGTCTTAAAAACAGACAAAATACAGTGGCTATTAGTAACTGGGGGCAAATTATTTTACTGAACTAATCTGATCTCAATTCAAAAAATAAAACATTTGATACGAACATTCTCTCATTCTGGATTTTCTTTCTAATTCTGCCTCATCCTGTGCCCTTCTTAATCTTCTTAATTCCCTTTTGGAGATTACTGTAGTGGCTGATGTATGAGGAAAGCCAATATTGACAGCCATGTCTTCTTCAGGTGGAACTGCTTCTATTTCTGTAACAAATATAATGAAAATCTTACATCATTTTTCATAGGTCCTAGACAGGTTTTTCCCTTAACAGGCTCCATATATAAGGGTCATTGTCAATTCTAGGGAGTGCAATTTCTGCAAGTACACATGAAAAAAAATTGTCATAAAATGCTCCAAACAAAGTTACCGAGACACTGATTAGTCATTGCGCATATAAATCAATTCACAATATCTGAAAACATCATGTTAAAGTGAATTATTTTTATCCAGGAGATTTTGAACTTTAGAGTCTGTATTTGTTCCTTGTTTTCACAGGGATTATAAGACTCTACACTTCAACACTTTGCAATTTTTGGAATACAGTGAATTGAATATGTACATAATAATTTCTAGGCCTACCTTGTTTCAATACAGGCAACATGTTTTCATACAACAGCAATTTAACAAAATTTAAAATCAACTGATTAAAAGTCAATGTAGTGATTGTAAAAAATCCTTCCATCCATCAGGATGTGACAGTTGTACAAACTTTACGTAAATTGTGGAAAATACTTTCACAGCACCAAATGTAATAGGAAGAGCAAAAGCAAAGTACCTGATGCAGGGTTCAAACCCTCAATCTGCCTGCAGGTCAGATGCTTTAATAGTCCAACTAATTAGACTGTTTGTGACAGCGAGACATTTTTTTATTTGGCCCCCACCTTCACAGTCTAACATAGAACTGCAAATTTGTTTGCAGAAAATTCCCAATTAAAACCTGTTGGGCACAATAACTACAATATATGTGAACAATTTGAACCGTTCGGTAGATAGGAAACATGTTTCTAAACTCATACAAGCATTACTTATTCCACCATACTTTTTCTGAAAAGTGCACTAACGTTTTGTTTCCCTCAACTATTTCTCTATGGAGAATGAAAGCGGTGTAATGGCGGACAATTGCCAGTGTCAAGGTAGATATCTACCAGTGTCATGGTAAATGCTTCCTATCCACTGTATTTACCCATTTAGGGTACATTCTGGAAGAGGTATTTACACAGCTGATTTAAATTTTGTATGTGGTGCATGCATCTAACCCAGTGATTGTACAGAGTGGAAGTTCAGCAACATCACAAAATGGTAAAATATATGGTATGGCATGGCCACTTGAACGTGACACACTACGAACGATTTTAAGTCAAATATTTGAATTTTGGCATTAGATACTGAGAGTTTACGGCTCATTTAAAGGATTATTTTTTCTATCGATTTGAGTGAGCTATACCAGTTACTGACGCATTTTTACATAATTTGTGTTTCCACACATAAATATACAGTTCTCTGTAAGGCTGAGAGGATGGCTCTTCCGAACTCATACATGAAATCAGCCAACCAGAAAGCGGAATAAGTAAGGCTAATGCTTTACCAACTGAGCAAATCGGGCTGGAACAAACAATTTGTTTACCTAAATACTATACCCAATACTGCTACGTATAACCATATTTTTTTCTACCAAAAAAATTGATAATTTGAAATGTGTATCAAAAATTGGATGAGCAGAAAATCTTCTGAATTAAGGACAGCCCAACATGTAAAAACAGCCTTTCCCTCAGATCCATCTATTCTCCACTGGCACTACATGTCTCTGTAGGACTCCATCAACATCACTGTCATTATGGCAGTATAACATTTAGCATTTAATAAGGGGGAAATTGGATCAAAACTGGAGATTGAATGAAGAGCAAGCCATTGGAAGCAGCCTTCATGTCTACACTCACTGTAGAAGTATTATGAGCACAACTTGTCTAAATGCTTTATCCAAGTATTGTTGGACAATTCTAATATTTTATTTTATGCTAGACATCAATAGGAAAATACTAGATGGTGTGTCAATCACCTGTGGTCAATAATACACAGGGCTCTCACTCTCCCAAATTTAGTGCCTAAATTCGGCCCCATACCCCTACATCTGGAATATACTTTTTCCCATTTTTGGTAAAAATCCCCCCCCCCTGAGAAAAAATAAAACCTGTGAAAAACAGTTTTATTTATTTTTATTTTTTCCACTAAACAAATGGCTAGATAAATCTGGAGTCCGCCTAACAAGATAGCGTAAGCGTTCTGTTTTTTGTACATTCAGTACCAGTCTCTAGTACCAGTCTATAGGAGAGGAATCCAGGTTTTACACATGGTGTCACAGGAAACAGTGTGATAGTAAACATTATAGTATTGTATCATACTATGAAAAGATAATATATGGTCGAGTAACAGGTTTTCGTGGTATAACGAGTTTTTGTGGTCTTTTATGTATGCCTTGTTCCTGTTTGCGCAAGCGCATTTTTCCAGAAAATTTATTGACAGATCGTCTGATAGTTTTGTTAGCTTGCCAATTTTTGCCAACAATACACCATGAACAGGTTATTATAAACTAATTTTGTTATTTTTGAGACAGCATAGTCGGACATTTTAAATTGTTCAATGAATTCTTATTCTTAGGCAATGCTTTTATTTGTGTACTGAATATTCAGTAGATAGGTGGAGCTATTGACTGGTTCCTTGTCTAGGGGACTGTTTCAAACATATCAAAATAAGCACATAATAAAACCAAAAAATCATTGAGTGATAGCAGTAAATTTGGGGTAGTTTGAGGCGACCCACGAAAACATAAGTCCAAACTTTTTACGTCTACACCGTTGACCTAGTTAACTTAAAATGCTCAAATGAGTGTATTGGAGGGAATTTTGTTTTGATAAACAGATGAGATTTTTATGATAATGAATTTTGATGATGATCATATCCAAAATATCCAGATATAACGAACTCTTTGCATAAAATACGGCAATGTTTTGTTAATACCACGAAAACTTGTTACACCATCATATGTTTGAATTTACTTCTTCAATAAAATTCTTAGCAAGTTATGTTATATAAATTAGGCTTTTGAAATTTCCCCTTGAACAGAAAATGACGAAAATTTCCCCCCTCCCAGGGCCCCGACCCTAGTCCCCCAAAAGGGAGAGGCCTGATACTGTTAAAACCAAACCACGTCCAGGATCTCAACTGGTCTACAGATGGAGTTTAAAAGAAAGGTCGAGACACGAATTTGGCATTTTTATGACCATAAGCTCGCGAATAATAGAGCTAACAGTACAGGTCACGTCTATTAATAATTAATTCTGGCAAACAAATTAAACTTCAAGTTCAACATGTTCAAGCCCAAGGGCAACGTGAAACAGACAAAACTCACCGGATAACTTCTGCTTCCATGATTTCGCAAACAACGGGTGTTTACCTCTGTGTCTATATTTGTAAGCATTTCTTACAGATTGCAAGAAACAACCATTATCAACCTTAGTTAGCAGTTGACAAATAGATTTTGAGTTTTGCAGCATGGAAGCTGCCATTTTGAATAACGATAACTCTTCAATCCGAGTAATCCGAATGTTAAAAGGGGAGCAGTTTGTAAATTAAGATTTTCCACATCATTCCTATACAAGTTTCAATAAAATGATATAAAAAGAATTTTGTAACATCATATTTTTAATATGATAAATATATTATCGCTGGAGAAAAAATATCTCAATCTACAAACTACTAAATACAAACTGGTCCCCGTTCTATGTTCCGGCAATCGGCAATCCTCGGCTTCGCTCCATACTAACATTCAATACTTGAATGTCGAGAGACATCCGAGTAGTTCCGAGTGATGTTGCAGTGCGCTAAACTGGTCCCCGTTCCATGTTGCAGTGCAACAGAGTCAACGGGTACCAGTTTATGCACCAGAGTCAACGGGTACCAGTTTAATAAGACACAAAATGGCTGCGCCCATGGACTCATGTAATGAAAACTCCAGACAATTTATAAAACAGGGGGCTGAAGCCAAAGTTTATAGAGAGAATTTTTATGGAAAACCATGCATTAGTAAAGAAAGGTTTTCTAAAGCATACAGACATCCATGTTTGGATAAATCTCTTACTCTACAGAGACTGAAGGCAGAAATTCGTGCAATCAACAAATGCAGAAGTATAGGTAAAATTCCAGGGTTCGGACTTATGTATTTTAGCATTATCATGATATTATCCTTTCAAATAGCTATTAATGTAATGGTCATAAGTTTACTAATTCAGATGGTTTATCTCATTTCTGAATGTAGATGGGCTGGACCTATTCTAAAACTGTTATTTCAAAAACGTTAGCCATGAGACACTGAAAGTTTTTTTCTCCTTTACGGGAAAGTATCTTTTGGGAAAGGGGGGAATTACTTGTCAAAGCATACATTATTACATATCCACCTAGCAGTTAATTACATATAGGTTTTATGTTTATATCCTGGATCGTTATTTTCTAAAATTTCTCCAAGGGAATCAAAATTCAACTGAAGGAGAAATTTTTATGATTACGGGGGCGGGGGATTCTTTTCAGATGGGGAATTTGGCTGAATTTTCGCCCCAAATCCATCCTCTGAAAATAACATGGTAGTTAGTTACATAGAATTAATCAGATAATTCACCCCACTCATGACTCACCCCATAAAGACTTGTCCCGCTTTGAGACAATTCATACCACTTTAATATTAATTTAATGAGCAGCTCCACATGGACAGACTGACCTCGGCACAGCAAGCACACTGAGTTGGGAGATTGATTAAAACACAACACTTAGCATGTCTGGAAATCAGAATTCAGGGTTTATATTTTAGGTTTCTCTGTTCCAGACTTAAAATTGCCAAAGCAACCATTGAGTAAACATTTAGACTTAAGCTCGTTCTGCCAGCTTGGTGTTTCCTTTGTTATGGTCCTTGGGGTGGCTTTCCCAGATCTTAATGTGATTCTGGTAGCAGATGTTAGGTGTAGCTGCTAATCTGTAGATTGTGAAAATGCTTAAAAATATCCAGATTTTGCTGATGATCGCTGTTCTTAATGTTGTTGATTGAACACAAAGTTCTTTGTATCTTCAGTATGATTTATTTATCAACAAAAACAGTTTAAAAGTTCCTAATTATTAAAATTAACAAAGTTCACAATAAGAACACAAAGTGTCAGTTCGAACTATTTTAAGATAAACACAAAGTTAATTCAACATCACATAGACAGTATCCCAAAATAAAATATATAAGTGTCACCAAGACAAAACATAATGTTATGCATCACAAAGACACATCAATTTAATTAAAAATAACATATCCTTTTTTCTCTTTTTCTGTATCTCTTTTTTAAACTGTTTTTGTTGATAAATAGATCATATATTACAGATTAGCAGCTACCCCGCACATCTGCCACTAGAATCACACTAAGATCTGGGATATTCATTCACATATTTTTAGATCATAATATTAATAATAACATTTTTAACTTATTATCATTCACTTCATAATTATTTTTGAAAAATGTGTTTGTTAGAGGCATATTTTTATTGTAAAGATTTTGAAAAGATGACAGTTTTGTGTATTTTAGAATTAAGAAAAAGTTCATTTCAACAGATTGATTGTTGGGCTGTCGGTATTCAAATTAATAAAATCAGATATTTATTTTTGTTTGGAGTTTTTTCTGAAATTCGGAAAATTGTCACGACTTCAGATTGGAAATGGATCTGTTTTTCATGTACCTTTTTAATAAGGTATAAAATCCTTCAAATTTGTTCTAGGGTGTTTTTCAGGGGTGTTTGGTTTTTTGTTTTTTCTATTCACCCATTTATATTGTCATCCCTATTGTTGTTAAATTGTTCTACTTCTGTCATGTATGATGGATGATTTTCAAGCAACTTACAGCAGTTTTTAGGGCATGTTTTTGTTCTTGATTTGTTTTTAGTTGCAATTTCCAATATGATACAGAGAGCTGCTGCACTGTTATGGAAGTAGTCTATGATTTAAATTTACCCAAATTCAGTATGGAAGTCATAGGTAAAAGTTGGTGCCTGTGTGAAACTAATTGATAAATAAAAAGCATAATTAAAATAACAACCATTTTATGATGCCATATTAAAACTTTAACATCATGTAAATCTTCTGAGTTGTCTTACCTGGGTACTGAGAAAATAAACCCTCATGAAAATAAGGTTGTTCACAAAATGAAGCAATTACTTGCTTGTTGCTGAGATTCAATCCGTGACAATTAATATTGATTCATATTGAAATATAGTAACCCTGTATATAGATATTAATGAACCATTGAAATATTTTCAGGAATACCAGTCCCAGCTCTTTACCTAGTTGATTCGTCTACAAGTACCTTCTATATGGAAGATATTGTTGATTCACAAACTGTAAGAGACTATATTGTGTCAATACAATCTGCAGACCCAGATGGAGCCATACAAAAATTATCTCCCTTGGCAGAGAAAATTGGTAAACTTTTGAGTACGATGCACTCTGGGAAAGTTATTCACGGAGATCTGACTACTTCAAATATGTTACTACGAGGTGACCCAGCTGATCTTGACATTGTCTTAATCGATTTTGGGTTGAGTTTCTCGGAAGGATTACCAGAAGACAAAGGTGTCGACTTATATGTTTTTGAGAGAGCATTGCTCAGTACCCATCCAAACACTGAAGAGTTGTTCAGTGTTGTGATTGAGACATATAAGAAAGAAAATACAAAAGAATCTGCAGATGTTATCAGTAAACTTGATGAAGTAAGAATGAGGGGCCGAAAACGTACCATGGTTGGATAAACAACTATTTATAAAAGACGAATGTATTTTCTATGATTCTTTAATTTCTCTTTGCTATGGATTTATATAATATTATGTATGCTGTTTATGTCAGAAGAAAATCATACCCTTAAACTGTTTTTGCTCTTGACTTTGATGTTAAACTGTTGAAGTTCAATAGACTGATTTGCATTCCATTGTTCATACTGATCCTCATTCTTAATTACGTATGTATTATAAATTTATTGTGGGACCTCCGTGGTCAAGTAGTCACGGAGTCTTACCAGTGATCACTAGCCCTTCACTGCTCAGAGTTCGTATCCCACCCAGAGCCAGACAACTTCACTTGTGAGATAGTTGTACAGCTGGCTTACAGAAGGTCAGTGGTTCTACCAAAGTGTACACCTGAGGTCTTCCTCCACTGTAAAGCCGAAAAGTTGCCAAATGACCCTGACTGTTTGTGCAACTTAAAATCCTTGTGAAAAATTCTGTTGTCTGAGACATCAGTATCTTTTTTTTTCGGAATTATTTATTATTATTAGGACATAACTGCAAATTCCCTCAACCTCTCTAAAACAGCATGCCTTGGGAGAATCAATATTATGTTGTTGTCAAGACATTGTTGCTCTGGTGAGAAAAATCGTGCTGTTGTTGAAGGGAGGTTGTTGCTCAAAAGAGGGCTGCTCAGGTTGCTCAGACAAAAACGAATATAAACAAAAGGCAAGAAAAAATATTATTTTTTTATCTAGGCCTAATTTTAGACAGAATCAATCAATCATTGATATTAGGATAATCATAAAACAAACAACAAAATGAGAAAACACAGACCTAGATTGTTTTTCACAAATGAGTTTTTCAAAAATACCTTATTTACACATCATTTCAAAAATGCATGAGACGTTTAACATGATGTAAGGCTGAAGCCATAACCTAATGGACTAAACATAATTTAATACATCTACATGTGAACTCTATGTACATTATTGCCTCAAACCTCTTAAAAAGGCCATACAAAAACTTTTACACCCGCAATTTATTTATTCACCAAAAATTAATGTGAAAAATATACAAATGCATTATGTATTTAAAAGTTGTCTGATTTTTCAGTCTCTCTGATTCTGCTATTTTATTGTCTTTAATTTTAGATCAAAGTGAGATTAAACTGTGGCTGCTTTCAAATTTAACAAAACAGCAAACCTTTATCATTTCTACCAGACATATTGGATGAAATCTAAAAAGCATGTATAGCACAGACCTATACCATTATACTACAAAAAGTAACTTCAACAAACCATATAAGCATGGCAGCATGCTTTAAATTCATAAAGATTCTTAATACTTGGAACATGATATTGTTTGGAACCTAAAAGAATTGTCCTAAGATGCTAACAGACAAATGTAAAATAGCTGTACATCTTCACGATGTATAGTGCATTTAAATAAACATAAATACAACCAACAGCATACATATTCATGTATATATGTGTATAAATGTGTATATACATGTATAATATAAAACCCAACATTTTTAAAAAAATAATACAAATACACATAAGAAATTGGAATGTTTGAAATACTAAGTCTTATTTGACAATTATATTTTGATACTCACTGAGAAAAAATAAAACACCTTAATACATAGATAAAATCAATTATAAAATACAAAACACGATTGTGTCAACAATTTTACTCAATCTTAAACAAATAAATATCAATTCAAATTATGCAATGGCCTAACCATTAAAATGAAAAATAACAAACTTGATAATGTACAGTAAAAACGATTTTTACAAGTGTGAGTATTTTCAGAAAGAAGAGTTGCCAGTAATTTATGCAACATATTTATGTAAAGTATATTGTACTAGGAAGTCTTAACTATATGGACAGTACACTGCCACTGACTCAGAATACTATAATCAAAACTGATCATTTTAATAATATACTCCACAAAAAATTAGGAGAGTTGTGTGTTAAATGCCAGATGGTTGTGATATGACATGTATTGCTATACAGGTGGGCTGATATGAATACATACCATGGTTTACTGTTTCAATAACAGAAACTTTCAATGACAAATGAGATCTAGAGTCTAAAGTCTCTTTGATTACTGCATTTTGATAAATCAATGGTTTTGATGCAAATTGATTAAATTAACTTAATTAGAATATTAACTATCAGTTAAATTAAACAAGAATTTAACACTGGAGTAAGCTACACTGGATGAATTAGTGTAACAATGTTGATGACGATGGAAACTGTATTATAAGAGAAGTACACCAAAAATGTATACCTAATTGGCCCTTTGGGGCCTCTGTGCTTGAGTGATTATGGTTTCTAACTTATAATCACCAGCCCCTTGATATGAGTTCAATCCCACCAGTGACAAAATTTCACATGTGACGAAGCAGTCCATACAGCTAGCTTACTCAAGGTCGGTGGTTCTACTTAAGTGTAAGTCTGGAATCTTCCTCCACTGCTAAAGCTGGAAAGTTGCTAAATGACCCTAGCTATTGGTGCGACATTAAACCCCAGTGAAAAAAGCCCTCATAATATTGAAATAAAAATGAACAAATGTCGGCATGTTTTAAAAAGTTACCAGCAAAGGCCCAAAGCAAAAAAAGTGTGAAGTTTATATCACAATAGATGAAAAGTACGTGCATATAGTATTCACAAAATAACACATGAAATGTACACTTGGTGAACTTAAAAGACGAAAAAAAGCATTTCAAATGATCAGAAGCTTAAGAGCAACATGTTGAGCCTGCTATTGTAAAGTGATGAAAAAGTTAAATCCAAATAAGCTGTTTTAGACCATTTTTGACATTTGACCTTAAAACATCACCTTGACCTTTGAGCTACACACGTGGATCTTGGACAAGACACATCATATCATCATGGTGTACATTTGTGCCAAGTTGTTTCAAAATCCTGCATCTAATGACAGTAATGGTTGGGACAAGCATAATCCAGGCGGATAGATGCACACACAAAACAAATTGCCATTGTGGTGACTATGTTGCGCTCACTGCAAGCAGGTTTAACAAAAATACTCCAAAATGATACAGTACAATACAAGAGGCCGTGTTTATCAAAACTAAGTACCAATGTGACTTTACAGAATTATTCAGTACAGAGAATGTCGGACCTTACTGGAAGACAATGCCAAATTGACATCCTAAAATCATGATAATTAAAACAAAAAAAAATAGAAGTTTGGTAACATCCATTAATATCCAAGAAAATGAATTATAACAAATTTCAACTTCAAATACAGCTACATTTACTGCATCATAATTACTACTGATTTTTTTATTACATTGTGTATTAAATGCAGCAACTAAACTTAATGTAAAATTACCACAAATCTAAAATTAGATCTTCATTCTGAACAAAAATCCAGAAATCATTGGTTTCGTCCCCTTAAAATTTACTAAAAGTAACCAAAAAACTGCAGTAAAAATCCTACAATAACAAAAATTTAACCAGCATAACATATCGTAAATTTTCCATTACGACAAAGTCAAAATAATTTAATGAATGACAACACAGAAGCAACATTGAGTACTGGTAGGTGTTGGTATATGCATTAATAAGAAGTAAGAGATTATGGTTTAAAAACTCAAACATTAGGCTCTGCTGTGATCATTAAAAACACATTTTAAGTGGTAAATAGGCAGGACAGTCAAACCTGTGACCTTTTTCACTTGGGAAAGACAAAATGTGGCCTTATTAGCAGATAACCTTTATTCGGAGGTCAGTTTGTTCTAAATAATCAGTGATGGTTTTCAAATAATGGCCTTTATTCATAGGAACGGTCTTTACTCAGAGGTGGCCACAAACACAGGTTTGACTGTAGAAACTAAAACAATGCACAGCAAAATGTACTTCACTCATACAACAGTATACAGTCAAACTTGTGAACAAACTAAAAACTTAATTCATGAATGTTTTAGGTTTTTCTCTATACTTTAACCATATATTGGTGGGCAATTGACTTAACCAGTGTCAACTTACTATCAAATTTCAACATACATGTACTTGTATATCACTTGTACTGGTGGTGATGGATGGATGGATGGATGGATGGATGGATGGATGGATGGATGGATGGATGGATGGATGTGGTTTTAATGCATTTTTGGCCTTTAATCCAAGGTTTATTTGATTTTCTATCCAGATGTTCATATGGTTGTTTGTATGAACAAATATATACTGTATTGGCCAATGTTCACAGGTTTGAATGTATATATATATAAGATACATGAGGCAAATGATAAATATTTCAGATATTAATGACAATTATTACAATTAGGGTGACACATTTCTCCATTAATTCGACATTTACAACCTCCACTTATATCTCCATTACCCTGAAAACAGTAAACAAGAAAGGAATAGTTATAATACAACAGTGCAGCAAAACATGGATGTCCAAATCACCATTGGGACTGAATAAATTAGTCTTTAAATTGAGGTTTTAATAATGACATTGATTAAAAAATTGATCTTTAAAAAAGTCAATATAGAGAAACAAAATTTTAGTCAAGTTCTTAATTATAAGCCAAAATTCTAAGAAAAGAAATTTTACTATAGATTTAGTAATTCATAAAACATGTTCCATTATTTGATTACAGTGCAACCTCTCCAAAACAACACCCTCTGGCAGAAGCAAAATTATGTTGCTATTGAGAGGATGCTGCTCTAGAGAGGTTAAATTAATAGTTAAATCGCACAGTGGGAAAAAACCATGCTGTTGTTGAAGTGAGGTTGTTGCTCAAAAGAGGGCCTCTCTAAAGAGGTTGCACTCTACATGTATGCTAGTATCTTACCAAGGGTCCCCATCTGGGTCCTTTTGTGACCCAACAAATCTCTGTCTTACATATAGAACATTGAATCCAATCACAGCCTTCCTTCTTCATCACAATAACCTGTTAATAATGATATAATTAGTTTCATTGTACCTTACATGTAGTTACACACAAAATACTCATAGACGAAGTACAGGCAAACTTGCAAACAAAGACTACCATGTAGACAGAATGAAATATGGCCTTTATTTTGATGCTTATTCAGTCTATGAGACTTTTAGGCCAGTAAAAAGTAGTTGTGTTGACGGTTGCCCGGCCGACCTTTTTTTGATGGCGATCTTAAAGTTTCTTACAGAAATATCTAAATTATGACAATATGTGAGGATGATATATAACCTCCATAGTACAAAAGACATGCTGAGAAAAAATCTAAAAGTTCTGCAACCTATCTACCACATTTATTTTGGTCAAGTGACTGTGGCAATATTTCGATAAATGTGGACTACACAGTGACCATTATCCATTTGGTGGCCTGAATAAAATAATACCATCGTCAGCAGCCATCTTGGATGAATATGTAAGGTATAAATTCCAGCTGACACATGTATATTTTTGGGGAAGGGGGTCAGGGCAGGGCAGAAAATTCATGTATTCCCACTGACCACTGAGCTATTTCATAAAATCATAGTAGAAATGGTATCACTATCATCTAATTCTCGTTACATAAACGGAAGAATCTCGCTACTCGTAAATTCTTAATAATTTTTTCTCGTCTTTTAATAGTGAACAAAACGAGCTGTGTTAACATGAGGTAAACAGCAGGGTTTTATTCTTTACTAAAATTTAGCACACAAAAGGCATAAAACTTGACATTAAATAAATTTAACTAATATAAGTCATGAAGTAAGTTTTGTATATGTGTGAAATTAATCTTAAAAAGCATTTTTTGAGACCTCAAAATTACAGATTTGAAATGGAAAAATAAACATACCTGACACTGAGGGCAGTTCATGGCATCACCATCATCTAACATCTTACGTATCATTACCTGCGTCTGGTTAGCGGCTTTATCATTCACGGCGCGTAACTTCAAATCATCCTGATACTGTTTACAGTTCATGCCTGAAACAATGTGAACATTGAATTCTGGGTAGTAGTGTGTAGTCAGCATATAATGACAAAATTGCTTTTAGTTTTCAGAGAACCTAATGTATGTGAATGATTCTACATAAATCTAGAACTTTCAAGCTTTTCAGAGGTTATTTTATAGAATTGTAAGACTGTATTTGCTGCAATGATTTAGTTAATTTATAGCATATTTTTTTGGAAAACACCATTCAGATATCTTAAATCCAGGCCAAAAAAGTAGATAAAACGCACGGGCGCACACACACGTTTAATTTAGGCATAACTATGCTAAAATGGGGCTTAAAAATTAACACAAGAACTTTAATACCTTGATGTATAGCTTTACACGTCAGGCAATTCTCTTTTCCGCACACTTGACAAACAAAGAAGTTCACATGATCCTCATAAATGCACCAACCCGGACAATCAGCAGTTTTACAATGGAAGCTGTTTTGTGCTTGACTCTCAGCTGTAGCTAAACTTCGAGCCAAGTATTTTGTAAATGCTTCCTGGCTTACCAGCTAGAAAAAATAACTTTTAGTTCATATTCATGTATTGAAATTAATAATTTTAAGTCACTGGAATTTAACATTGCACCAAGGTCATATTCCAGCTTTAACAATGAAAGAAGATCCTTGGTCTACACCTAAGTAGAACCATGGACAGCTGCCTTACATGTGAAATTTTATCCCAGGTGTGATTCAAACTCACAGCAGTGAGGGACTAGTGATTACAACAGCTGTTTGACAATAGAAGTCCCCATAATTTTAAGTCATCTTCCTAAAAATTGAGTTTAAATATATGGAGTAAAAAATAGAAATAACGTGAGTAACTAAATAAGTCAATTATTTCTACACATTGATTTACTAAACAGTCAAACCTGTGAACAAAGGCCACTCTTGGGAAAGACAAATGTTACCTTTATTGACAGGTGGCCTTTATTCAAAGGTCAGTTTATTCTGAATAAACAGTGACAGTGTTTCAAAGAATGGCCTTTATTCACAGGGTACACTTCATGTTAAAGTACAAAATCTAAGACATGAATTATCTCCTTTAGAAGAAAATGCAATACATGTAATACTAATCAGAACATAATAAAATTTTAATTGGACTTTTTTAAGTTGATTTGTGATTTTTGTATACAAATTTAATGTTTCCAGCATTGGTCTAGCAACTTTTCACAAATATAAGGTTAATAAGTTGATCAAATGAAAAAAAAAGAAAAAAATAAATGGCAAAGGAACTGAAAGGCAAATCAAACAATTTCTGTACCTGTGGTTTATTTAATTATCAATCATCACATAGTTAAAAGGTGAGGTAACAAGATCAGTGTCATAAATTATTTCGCTGATTGTAAGTTTAAAAAGCCAGCAACAATAGAAATATTATTTAGCATACAAACAACTTACCCCCTTAACTTCTCTGTCCTGAAGTACTCCGTCACATGAATAATCGTCATCTACAAATGGACATTTTAACACCGGTTCTTCATTGTATTGTACCGCATCACAGAGACAGTCACTGTCAGTAAAAGAAAACCTTGTAAGTAAAACTGTGTGTATATCATCTAAAGACTACTACAGATTTATCTGAGCATCATTGTGGTTTAAGGACAGAACCCTGACTCCTGGCACAAAGTCTGTAGGTTTAAATCCCAGCCTGAGCAGGATTATTTCACTATCTTTACATTCACTGAATCAGTGTGGGAGCTGATTGAAATCAGTAATAATACTTGTTTGTTTATACGATAAATCTAAACTAAACATACCAGTACTTATCTCAAAATTATTTCTTACTAGATTAACACTTCATAATAAATATTTTGTTATTTCTCCTGCCAGAGAGAATGAACAACACTATTTCATGTACTTGACAGTGTAAAACTATTGTATCTTTAATGTATTAAAGGTATAATGAATGTGGGAATATATTTACAGCCTTGATTTCTATCCAGATGTTCATATGTAGTTTGCATTTTCTTTACTTTTTCTAAAAAATGACAATATGCTACAATGGTCACTATGTCCAGCTCTTTGCAAGCAAGTCCAACAAAAATGGTGGCTATTTTCTCTTTATTATATTATCTCATAACAAACACTTGTGAGGCCATTTCCTGGGGGGGATATTCATTCAAAATTAAAGCATCTTGCTAAGGAAGAGGAAACTAATACAGAGGAAGATTAAGTGAAGGAATAAATTAAGCTCACCGACAGAACATGTGAAGACATTCACGCAGTACAACACCTTCACCAGCACCGATGTCATCAAAACATATCGGACAAGTGAACTGTTCCATGTTTGTTATAACACCAACAGCATCTGCTTGTTGTAGATAAGCATAATTCTCTTCAAGTTCCTGCGCATGTGCTAACCTCTCACGTTCCTGGGCCTGGTAGAATTACAAAAATTTATGTATAGTCAAACCTGTGAAAGACAAAATTTGGCCTTTATTGACTGGTGACCATTATTCGTGGGTCAGTTATTTCTCAATAATCAGTGATGGTTTTCAAAGAATGGCCTTCATTCATGTGGTGGTCTTTGTTCAGCTAGCCACAAACACAGGTTTGACTGCATCATTACCACTGCATTAAAACTTCAGAATTTTTCCTGACTCCTTTAAGAATGTACATATACAAAAAATCTTGTAATTCATTGCAGAACGCCAGTGATATGAACAAAACCCACTGTTTATTTTCCAAAATTCACCCACATTTGTAGGGAAATACAAATTCTGACTGGAATTTTCTAGGCAAAATAAGGAATTTCAATTGAAAAATATATATATGTTCCTTTCAGTTTGAAAAATCATCTATATCAATCAAAACAGGTTGTGAACTCAGTGAACGGCTAATGGTTACTAGTCAGAGGCAATAAACACACAGCCCCCTTAAGGAGCCTTCACAGAAGTTGGCAATCATTAAATTTTTTCTTCAATAAATTTTCTTCAAGGTTTTAATTCCCTGCACAGAGTTATCTTCAAGTTTGACGACCATAAAGGCTTATAAGTACTCCTTTGTCATACTTAGATAAGTACTTCTGGTTGTAACTTGATCCATCATAAAAAGTCAAATCCGACAATTTCAAACTGTAATATCACAAAACTTGTGTATGTATGCATGTAAAACAATATTGATGTATAATGTATAGAACTTGCATTAGGCAATGGATCATTTCAGACTTGATGTATTTTAAGACACGGATCAGTCACAAGCTTATTTTTTTAACCTTGACTTTGGTCTGATTTCATACATGATCTCAAGCACATTCTGCCTTGTATTCAAATTTTTAAGAACTTATTTCGAGCAATAAAACTTCGTTTAGTACATTCATAATCTTTTTAATTTAATGAGGTCACTTGTAATAGTCACATCAAGAACCATTTGTTTGATATACCAGATATATGTTTGTGTGTGTGCATGCATGTGTGAATTCATATCAAAATATAAAATTCAATTTCATATTGATTGTAATTACAATAATTAATGCTTTACTTTCATAGCATATATCAGTGTTGTTAACACAGGGCTTTTTTGACAGATAGGGGAAGGGGTCTTTTTCTTAAATTTGAGGAAAAATAACAGTATTTTTGCAAAAAGGGGAAGAAAACTAGATGTTAACTGAATTTAAGGGGAAAACTGCAAGATTTTAAAGAGTTTTCCTGAGGGAAGATGCCTGCAATTAAACGACCCCTACTATAGAAAAAAAATATAACATACTAACAAAATTAACATTTATAAATAATACCGCAGTGTTCAAACTAATGAACATTCAAAACAATGGCCAGAACTGTAAGTGAGGTACTGAAAATGAACAATTTACCACTTGCTCAAATATGCAGTTTTGAGAAAGCAAATCATCTTGAATAAAAATTTACTAGCCCCAGGCTTTAGACTGGTGGGTTAGCGCAAAGGCTGACATTGCACTAATTATGTGAGTTTTGATTATCAATAAAATCATATTCTGCTGCCAGTCTTCAGTTGAGTCCCCATTAAAATTTCAAGAACAGTTTTTTTGTTCTGTATACAAAATTTCACAGTAAAAATTGGTCGAAAACAAAAACAGGTATATCAATAATATTCTTTATTTTATAACAGCTAAAGCTGCATGCTGGTATATAACATTGTTATTGTATAGAACTCAAAGGGTTTCAACATAAATTATAAACGATTACAAATTTTACGGCAGTAATGAAAATGTACAAAATGTAGACAGAGGGTTACTGAAGAACATGGCACTGATATATTCAATATTATGCAAACAGTCAAACAAGCCTAGAATCATTTTTCCTCCTTCTTCATACAATCAAATATAACAGAAAATGCTAAAAATGACCACCACAAGAACAAAATATGGAACAACCTAAATAATGTGCCAAAAATGTCAGGTTTCGTAATTAGTTAGCTGTAAAATGTTCGTTTATTCAACTAAAACATAGCTAAAACCCTTAAAATTATTGAGCATTTATACCCTATTTTTACTTGGCAAAAGTGAACCTTGTTTGCAGGTTTGACTGTACATTCTATGAAACTTATACAAAATTATTATACAACACTTAAACTTGTGGTATCTAATTCATGACCTGTGGTATAAAGACAATGAAATATTGCAAATTGACGTAGACTACAGTTTTATATAACATACGCATTTTTTTTTAATCCTTTGCCTCAAAATACTGCATTTCCCCACATCTGAAGCAGATGACTTTTGAAAGCATTGTGGCAATTTTGCCACGTTTTTCACTATGTCAGAGGGAAACAACCCAATTATCTTAAATAAATCAAGGTTTTGTATATTAGCTTTGAAGTTGGAAGAGTCCAAAATATGCTTATGAGACAAAGGTTAAAACATAGTTAAGAACTTGATATCTAACTGCATTTATATAAAAAAAATACCAAAACATTTCTAATAAATGAGCATTCGTATCGCAAAAAGGAGAATTTATTTAATAGAATTCTTTTGAAACAGGTAATTGAACTCATGACATGTACTGGTATGCAACATAACTATTTACAGTTAGATTATTGTCTTTGATTATCTGTTCAATGCAACAGTGTGCATGTGTTTATTTAGAACTGTTGGAAAACGTCCATTCCCAGTTTTATGTATACCATCATACTTGTAGAAAAAACATATATTGATAATGAATGATGTATAAATCTCGAGATTTATTCTGAACAAGTATAACTATAGAATTGTTAAATACTCTAAACTGACTAATATAAATCTATTGTATACGTTCATTCATTCACTTCCTAAAAAGAGTTGCATTTCTGGTTTTACTAGATATATATTCAATATCGTTAGCCACATAGTTCTAGTAAAGAAGATAAAGAGTTGTACATGTAATTTGTCATGGTTCCGTAAACTTCAGGAATGACAGACAAATTCAACTTTCACTCACAAGTCTTATTCTAACATAACAATAGAGGATGTACAGTCATATTCTGTATATACGTAACATTATTAACAGTGTGGTACTTTATCAGAAGCTGTTTCTGTCTACAAAAACCATGAATAAGTTGAATAACTTGACAAGAAAAAAGGGGCCCACTATGGTGAGCATATAAAATGAATCCTACTACAGTAAGCCAGTAGTTAGCTAGGTACTTACCTGTAGCAAAAAGCTTCCTTTGTAAAGTAGGCCATACAAGGTTGGCCATTTTTCATATTTCAAAAGACATTGTAGTTAGCATACTTTATTTTCTCAAGCAGACCAACTAACCAATCAGAATGGATCTTAAGACATCTACCATAATCATTATTATTTATACTGTACTCTTTTGCAATATCCTTGCAAAATATAGGCAAATATAAAATGAACCAAAACATAAGTATAAGTTAAGCACAAATGTTTTATACAAATACAGCAGCCATAGTGTAAGGATGACTAGCAAAAAAAAAAAAATACAAAAAAATACTGAATTTTGTTAAACCATAAAAGCACAATTAAAGTCCTTACAGTAGAGTGCAACAAGTTTTTTACTCTGTACAAAAGTATATTATACAACTTTGTTGCCCTCACAGATCTGTGAACAAAGGCCACCAAAAGGGGAAAATATGAGAAAATATTACCTTCTTGTACAGGTTCACTTGTATTCAGATAGTTTTTGTTTCATTATTCTAATACAGGTGAGCTTACAAGAAGTCTTTGATGAAATATGATTGCTATAACTTGTATTACAAAACACTAACACTGTTTATTATAAAATATTCCACATCTCCATTCCAAATTAATCCATAGTTATATTGGTACTTATAAATAATTTATGTACTTTTTTCAGTTACAAATTATATACTTTAAATAAAATTCATGATATGTAAATGATGAAATATGAGATATATGTACATCAGGCCACATTTAATTATATATATATATATGTATATATGTTGTCTAGGTTAGGACCTGTAAGAAAAAGTTGTATTCTATGAATTTTAATCCATCTTTTATGAGCAAAAAACAGTCGAAAACTATCAACAATAACAAACTGGGACCAAACTAAAACATATATATACAAATGCAATATACAATTTAAAACACTTGCTGATTAACATTTAATTCAGCGTAAAATAAAAATTAGAACCACATATGAAAATCAGTCCACTATATTTCACAACAGTAAGTGCTATATATATCACGTCAATAACTCATCATCCGAGCTAATTTCAACTGGAGGTCTTCGTGACCTTGGCGAGACATCATGCTGGTGCGGAATGTTTCGTGGCGGTGACCTTGTTGGCATTTGACGGATTGTCTGTTGTAATGCTTCATGAAACTGCAGTAACTTGTCGAGGTCACGCTCCGATTCACTGTCATATTGTCTATCCTGGATGCGATTTGGCACCTGCAACACAGGAGAGATAATCTGACAAATGATCGCTATAGCAACCAGACAACAATTTACTACAGTTCAATTTTCCCACATCCCTAAATTCATTCTACATTTGAACAAAGCAATAACTTGATGTTAATTGAAATATTTTTACAACTTTTATGCTTTTAATGGCTCCAACTTATTTTAATACTTAATCTAACACATTTATCATTATTTCATAAGGTGAGTAAACTACATTCAACCACAGCCAAAAAATAAAATACTTTAAGTACACAGTCTTAGACGCACGAACAGGGTTTTGTGTCAAATAATGTAAGTGAACTACAAGAATTAAAGGCATTACTAAAATCATCTAAATTGAACTCCAGATTGGAATCATAAAATCACTACAGTACACACGCACTGAAAATCACCATAATGATAGAGTGTCATTCATACAGTAAATATTTCTGTTCACATTTTATGAGTAATAAAACTGAAGACAGCTAAATTAAAATTTAATTACAAAAAAAATTATATGACTCTCAGCATAGACTATTTCAATACATATTTGACGACTCTATACTCCTGCTATATCATTAAATGTGTAATATAGAGTGACATGGAATGTTTACACGGTGGTCTTTGTTCACAGGTGGCAACTCATGTTTAACAGTATTATAAAAAGTTCAAATTCCCATGAACCCAAATTAATGTTATAAAATCAAATCTAAAAATTTTTTCATCACAAGAAATGAAAACTCATAACAAACTCACCTCTCTTGTTTGACGATCAATTAATTCTTCTCGTTCGAGTCTTTTCTTTTCCTCCTCAGAAATGACATAATCAGCGGGAATCTCATAGGTGTCAGGACGATCAGTGGCACATATCTCACATCCTGGTCTCGTGGGTTGATTGAAATACGTACAACTAGGGCATGTCCATCCTTGCTATAATTCAAATTCAACATATTAAAAATACAAGGTTACAATCCTTGAGATCAATCTCAATGTGCTCAAATCTCATTTTCATTCCAAGCCTTTGTCAGACTGATATTAAAGCTTTCCATTATGCTTCAGCTAATATTATGATTCATTAACCAACACTAGATTTGAGTTGTCATATATAAACTGAAATTATAGGAAACTCAAAATTGAGATTTTGGACCAATCTCAGGTTTTATTATCTGGGACTCAATTAACATTACTGCACTGGTTATGTCAATCAATTGAGCACAACCGGTAGAGTGTAGGACAGTTTATCAACAAGTGATGGGAATGGTACATATTTCTATGAGCTAATTTGTTCAAAGATATTACAAAGGCAATTGTCTTTCCACCTGAGATTCTCATAACACGTGAGAAAGTTGGTGGTCATTTATGGAATAAAAGGGAAGCAGATTAGTACTGACATATTTACAAAGAGCATTCCCAAAGAGAAATGCTCTCTGTTCATCATGGAAATGCTATAGATAAGGCCTGTGAAAAAGTTGTAGTGTTTCTGGTCTATAGACGAGAATAGAGTAGGAAGATTACAAAACTTTTTAATTTTTCTTTTCTAAGCATATTTTTTTTTACTTTCAAGGTACTATTTGTCCCCAAATATTTGAGTAAAACAACAATTAGTGGCAATTTCCAGGATATTGCTGGTAGAAACATTCAGGTCAGAGACAAAATATAGAATCAGCCAACTAACTGAAAACATGACTATTTTTATCTTGCCTAAACAGTGTTAAACTCTAATTAAATAAATATGAATCCTTTATACAATTGATTATTTTGTGTGATGTTGAAATATTACCGGAACTTCTTCATCCTCCTGCGGATGCATGACCGCCACACGTTGCCTCGATTGACCAAGAGGTGTGTCAGAAAATGTGTTCATGGGATTAGCATCCCTAAATCCAGCAGCTATATTACCCAAAGTGTTAGCTATCTCTTGCCCTGTCTGCTGAAGAGCTTGACCTTGAGGGTAACCTCCGATACTTGGATCTTGACCTTGTAGTTTTTCTGGTGTGCGCTTTTCAGTTTTCATAACATTAAAGTTCTCCCTGGATATTCCAGGTTCCTTAAAACAAAAAAATATCAGCATTTTAACATAATACAATATAAGCATTAGAAACCAATGGTTGAAAATTGTAAATTTTTGTTATGTTATCTTATTTTTGTTATGTTATCTTATTTTTGTTATGTTATCTTATTTTTGTTATGTTATCTTATTTTACTTCAATGCCTTTCAAGTGATTTTTGAACAATGCTAATTCCACTTAAAAGTATAATGAACTTGAATAATCTAAATAAATAATTATATTGATTTTAGCTCTTCCTTTGATAAATCAAAGGGACACAAATCCAGGATAACTCACTTCAGTTTCATTCATAATTTCATTAAAAAACTAATCAGATTTTTTGTGAATTTGAAAACAAAATGCATAAATTTAAACTTGGTTACATCATATGTCTACAACACGACTAACACTACAAAATTTTACTATATATCTGAAGACTGAAGCAAGTGTTACAGTACATCAACACACTATTTAAATCCTAGATACACTTTGACTTTATTTTCTCCATATTTCAAAACCTGGAGTCTGGTAAAGATTAGACATGAGGTACTCAGATGTCATTGGCATCAAGCAAGCAAGGTTTTACAAAGAGAATTAATGTGACTTACTTTCTTTAACTTGGCCCCAGGTGATGGCCCAGATTTTATACCAGGGGTGGCAGATCCTTTAGAACTCCCTAAAGTGTGACCCCCTCCTGGTGATGGCATAGTGGCCATTTCTCCAGCTATGTAATCTAAGAAAAATTCAATGAATGAAAATAAATTATACACAGATAAAATATTTTTTAAGACCCAATGCCCAGAATATATCTGGACTGTGTCAGTCCATGAAATATAAAAACTGATCTGAGAATTCTTCAAGTTCTCTTTGCACATTATTTCATACTTGAAAGGTGATAAAAATCAATACTGACATTTTACGACTAACTTTTGACAAATGATATTTAAATTCCTTTACATGCTGTGAGAAAGAGAAGATTAAGAATGCAATAAGTTACAATAAATTTAGAATAATGCAAGATGCCTTAAAGGATTAACAGAAAAGTTTGTAAAAATAGAGGAAATTGAGAAAAAGAGAAAAATTGGTTAACACACAATGTACATGCACATTGCAATACCAAATTTATAAGCCAAGAAAATCTGGGTCTATCAACTGATTGGCTATTGAAAGAAATATCAGACCAAAATTAACTTCAAAATGAAGATCATTCATGGAGCAACCAATTAAATACCTGGATTTTTCAACAAAGCTTGTTTTTTCATGAACTCTTCTTTATTGATGCCAGCAGATTTAGCTGATACAAGATACAAGAAAGCTGTATATCCATGCGTTTTGATTCTACACTTCTCCAAAGTCTCGGTATCTAGTGGTATTCTTTTTCCAATTATCCAGTACTGAACTTCAACAGGAAACATATGTTTTATCAACATCTGTGAAAGTACAAACATGTATATGGGCTCAGTAAATGATTATCTTAACAACTGAAGGGATTTTATATTCAAAAGAAATTGATGAATATAATTTGTTGAACTTGTTGTGAGTTTGATGAAATAATATGACTGAAAATAAATTGAAAAACAATTAATTTGAGAGCAAATAAAAGATTTCAAATAGAATACCTGACACAAGACAGTAAAATGAGGTGATCTGAGAGCAAATAAAAGATTTTTTAGAATTAGCATTGAACATTGAATTTTTGGCCATTTAGGAGCTAAGTCACCAAGCATTGAATTACTGTGGTTCCGTAACACTTCGTGTGAACTTAAGATTACAACAGAAATTCTATTTCAAAACAAGAAAAAAAGTTGTCCAAGTGAACTTTGGTACATTGATTCCTTGAAGTAATTTTTTTTCTTGAATTATTAGACATAAGACCATCCCAAAAATTCATCATTCATATCATTTTCAACCAATCTAAACTATTGATCAATATTACCAACTAAAGAAATGAAATGGGCAAAATAGATGGCAGCAGCACCCTAAAGCTGTCCCCTATTGTCATACAATTAAACTTACCCTATTTTTGAGGTCCCTAATTGTGTCAGTACTTCTCACTTTCAGCATTATAGAACTACCTGATGATTCTTTATCTTCTATGTTTACTTTCAGGCTGAAATGTGACAGATAATATTCAGACCTGCACAAATGACTATCTTCACATAAAAAGGACCACCAACAAAGTGAAGGCACAATTACCTAGATAAGATCAGGAAAAATGTGTTTCTGTCACCTGACAAATCCTATTTTTAAGTTTCTAAAAGTAAAATCCACAGTACTGAAATACTAGTAGTCAGGGATAAATCTGCCTTATGAAAGGCATGTTTCAAACAAATTTAAAAAATAAACCCCATTTTTTTTAGAAACGTAACCTTACTTTTTGGTGGGGTAACTGTCAATGTTACTACTTTTTTCAAGTACATAAGTAATATAAGTACCTGTAGATAAAGACCAATAAAGCAAAAATTAAATTTAAGGTTTCACTAAAAATGATAAATTGATGAAAAACCCTTTAAAATTTATGAAAAATGTTGATTTTCCCTTCATACGGTCTGCAACGTTGTACGATCTAACTGAAATTTATCATCCATTTTGAATTGATAGTAAAAGAATATTGAGAGTAAAAATTTAATCAGATCTGGTATCTTCTTTTGTTCACCTATAACAATAAGTTAACATATTTCTAATACATAAGCAGTGAAGAAATGAAATGAAACATATCTCAACAAAATTTTCAGGTTTCACTCTGTTTTCAACAGTACGTCATCAATGAACTGTTAGGTAGCTAACCTAACCAGAGTTCCTGGATTCAATACCAGTACTAACCTTGTCCTCTGCCAGCAACTTCTCTGTATAAATCATAAAAATCAGAAGTGAAGTGACTGAGGACATTATGCTGTCAACTGAATCATAGCAAAAAACAAGTGCTGTACCCCAGAGAGTTCAACAGAACCCTAAGTCCATAAACTTAAAATTGAACTATGCATGCAGATAAAACCTAGTACAATAAAACATCAAGTAGCAACTGCTTCAATATCATGACTACCTTGTTGTAACAACCACTTATTTTCAGACCTGTTTCCAATAACTCCCCTATAATTCAACCAGATAGTGAGACCACATCATTATGACAACCGATTCATCAGGTCCTGAAGGTGGTCTCATTATCGTGGTTTTACTGTACAACAGAAAAAAATGAACAGATAGAGTTACTACAGAGCTAGGCTATACTGACAGAGGGGACAGTGGCTTATATGAGGCACTTACAGTACTAGCTATACTGACAGAGGGGACAGTGGCTTATATGAGGCACTTACAGTACTGGCTATACTGACAGAGGGGACAGTGGCTTATATGAGGCACTTACAGTACTGGCTATACTGACAGAGGGGACAGTGGCTTATATGAGGCACTTACAGTACTGGCTATACTGACAGAGGGGACAGTGGCTTATATGAGGCACTTACAGTACTGGCTATACTGACAGAGGGGACAGTGACTTATATGAGGCACTTCCACTGCTATCAAGTTTATGATAAATTAATTTCACAATCACCAACCTAAATTCATTTTCTTTATCACTTGGACTCTGCTCTTTTAATTTCAAATCAGTCACTCGACATGTCACATTTTGAAGTGTCAATTCTTTTGCATATTCCTGAGCCTTAACAAGGTCACTGTTATTAATAGCAGCTTCCAGTCCATGAGCTATCTCCTCAGCTTTCTTCAATGCAGGATTTGGTCCTGCCAGACTCGACATTTCTCCTTTCAAACTTTCTGATTCTTCAGTTGTCTCTGTTTCATCTGCTGGACGAGTAACAAGTCTCATTGGAACGTACAAATCTTCTGATGCTAAATGTTCAGAATTTAATCTTTCTGAATCATCATTCGGCTTTAATGCCTCTCCGTCAGAATCTGAAAGTTCTGTGTCTTTCTTAGCACTCTTTCGACTTTCCAACTTCGGAGTTGCCTCCCTTGAACGAATTGTTTCACTTAGCGTTGTAGATTTAAGTAATGATTCTAAAGTTTGAGGCAGTTCATTTGGATGGATGTGAAGACTATCACACAGTAAATTAATACTTTTAGTGACTATATGTTCAGTAGGGTTGTCTTCTTTGGTTTCAACTTTTGCTTGTGCTTCTTGTGCAAAAATCTCATATGGAGCAGGATCAAATGGTGGAGCTAATGAAATTTCACCTTTTTCATCCTCCCCTACTGAAGGGTTCTCATCATCACTTAATGCTGAATCACTATCAAAATAGATATCATTTTCCTTAGATTCGATTTCCTTTAAGTCATACAAGGAACGCCGACTGTTTCTGTTTTCACTCAGATTACTCTTCCTTTTCTCGTTATCACTTTGAACAGCAATTAAAAGATATGCTGTAAGTATTAAAAAAAATATAAATATATTAGCTGATATAAAAACTGTAAAATCAACTGCAAAAACTGCTTTAAATTCAGGCAGACTTTTATCGGATTCACAGGGTAGTGTCAGAATGAATTTTCTTTTTTCTCAGTCACATGAAACCATCACATAGCATTAAAGACCACAGAGTCCAAATTGAAATAAAAACTCAAAATCAGGTAATAATAAAAACAAATTATGCATAAACTCTAAAGCACTTGAATGACCGCAGGCTGTGACTATGGTTCAGTGGTTAGTGCACAGGACTTGTAACCTAGAGATCCGTGTTCAAATTCCAGTTGCAGCAGGTCATACCCTTCTATGAAAATTTGACAAAAATGTTGATTTTTGCTGGCTCCTTGTATAAGTTAGTACCAGTTAGTATACAGTCAAGGAAAACTAGTTAGGCGAACCAGTCACCATATAACTGAAAAATTGTTGAAAAACGGCATTAGATCCCATTGATAATAAGTCACATAAAAGAAACAAACAAACATGAATGACCACAGGAGCCCATCTTCAAAATTTGGTAGTAAAAAAAAAGTGCCAAATTGATGTAATATTTGTTAAGGAGCCGATATGGTCCAGTGATTGTGGTCTCTGAGTTTGAATCCCACCCCGGACCAAGCAAATTTCACATGTAAGGAAGCTGTCTTGCTAGCTTACAGAAGGTCAGTGGTTTTACCCAGGTGTACCTCTGGGGTCTTCAGCTACCATTTAAGCTGGGAAAGTCACTAAATGAAAATGACTGTTGGTGCAAAGCTAAAACCCAGTAAAAACAAATTTAAGTTCAATCTTTGAAAAAACTATGAAACAATAAACATGGGACCCCTTCAGAAAACAAGATACATGAACGAACATAATAATAATAGAAATCTTACTGATATTAGTGTCTACTTCCTCGATCTTATTTGCATTAACTTCCTGTAGAATAGAACTTATCATCTGCTTAAAGTTGTCGAACTGTTGTTGTTCTAAAACGTTGAACTGAAGAACAAATCTACGCCATGCTGTGCCCACTTTATGGCTGTACTCGTGCCAATGTTCGTCTCGTATCACATAACTATAGTCGCCTCCCTTGTTTCTATTCAAGACAACACTGAAACAAACCTGAAATATACCACAAAGTACAAAGTACACTCTAAATTCAGAAACAGGCAGCTGTTTTAGTCACTTGTGCAACATCAAAGACAAAAATATTGCCCAAGACAAGCAGGAAATTGCTATTTTTCACATAAATTCACAGAAGTTCACTATATTTGACAAGTCTGAAAGTCTGCACTCCCAAGGCATTGTGTCAACTGTAGTCTGTAGGCGTATGATTATATTCAAGTCTTCAAATACAAGAACATGAATATGTACACAGTGAAAACAAGCAGTTTTTCAGTCCTGGCTGACAATGAAAGGATTTGGCAGAATTTGACTAAACATTATAAGTTTAGAGGTGCATTCTCAGACTGTGTCACGTAAAATGTAAAAGTTTAAATCACATACTACAGAAAATGAAGACATAAATCCATAACTACAGCTTTCTATACACACATGCATACATGGATAATTAATACTAAAAATTTACAGCGGAAATTTAACTGAATATTTCTATCAAATATTATATCCATTATCAATATATTGACACTCAAACGTAATAAACATGTGACATTTATTCATCTGACTAAAGTTTACGTAATAAGAAAAACAACATCTCTGATGTTACAATCATGTGCAATTTAAGTTAGCTCATTAATAATTTATAAGGAAAAATTAGAAGTTTATTTATAGAAATTAAGGGATTCCATTCTCTTTATCAAGTATTTGTTTACTGTACAGGAAATAAATGTCACCCTGAAGATTTTATAAGAATTTGAAGATTTAATAATAACAACTAAGTATTCAGTCAAACCTTCAACAAGGGTCAACAGGGGCCAACAAAGGGAACAAGGAGCCTCATGCACAAGGAGTCTTTTATCAATTGTTATATACGCAGTACAGTATGCAAGAGTTTGTTTTTAAGTGGCTTTTATTCACAGGTGGCTGACAAATCAAGTGTGTTTGTGCTACAATTAAATGCAACATTGTTTTTTGTTGTAAGAACAAATGTGTAAAGGGAATGAAGGTTTTACACCATTTATCAGAGTGCATCAGTTGTGTATGCAGTGTGCAACATAAGCTTTTTAAACATGATAGCCATTAGGGCTATGGTCTCCAAAATTTTGCTAGCCTGAAAGCAAAAGTACTCAAAAATAAACCAATATAAGTTTACAAAGGACATTTCCTACAATTTGTTTTATTATCATCAGACAAACTAATTATAACACTGTTTCACAGTATGGCTTAGCCTTGGCAACGTATGTCAACTTGAACATTGTTTACAATGTCAAAGGTCATCATATGTGATGAACAATCTTTGGTAGATATCGTCAGACATCCTAAACAATCCTGAAAGAATTTAACTGCCAAAAAATTTGTTACAATTGGATACCGAATTTCTCAAAATTTTGTTTGACTTGGTAGTTTCAGATACCAGATATACTGATACAGTGTTACACTACACTTCTCCCCCAGTGATGTAGTAAATTTATCACTCGACATGTCTTGGATTTTAAGATTATGACTAATGGCTGTTGGGCCACAGGCTGGGAATTTCTAATGGCCCAGGGCTTTTTTAATAGTAACATTCGGCTACCGTTAATGTCGCACACTGTGTATACCACCAGTTTATACTAGCTACTTGCTAGTATAAACCTACTCCTCCACATTCTCCCAACAATTATGATGATAATAATTGAAGGTGGAAAACTAACGACCTCAGCGTGATACCTTCAGCCATGTAGTCAGTCAGTGGAACATGTGCTTAACCAGTCTGCAACAAGTGACTTTACAATCATATTCACAACAGTCAATAACCAACTGAATTCATTAGACAGACATTGTGAGTCAAACTATCCATGAATGCATTATAGTTTCAAATTACCTTTTCTATCTACAAAAAGGAAGTATCTATGTACAATGGTATAGAAAAGGGCTTTCAATTCTTATCAGCAGTTTGTATACATATTCATATAAAGCATTGCAAATGTTGATCAAGTATACTATGGTATATTTGTAATCTACATAAACAGCTTGAATCAAATTAATCTTGTAAACAAAATCCTAAAAAGTTAATGATATAAATATGACATTTTGGTACAGCCCGCATCAATTGAGAGGTTTACTTGATCCATTGCTTCTGTACATAACATTGTGTATGTTTTTGTGTGAACAGCCCTTAATCAGGCGCTTGTTTGGATTATTTCATCCCAAACATGAAGTCCTTAATGGGTCAAATAGAGTGAGCACACTGTGTCCCACAGGCAATTTTTTTTCACTGGGGTTAAATGTCGCACCAACAGCCAGGATCATATGGCTACTATCCAGCTTTAATAGTGGAGGAAGACATCAGGCTTACACCGGGGTAAAACCACCCCAGGAAGGATCCCTTAGCTAGCTGGACAGCTTCCTCACATATGGTCATGAGTGGGCAAATCATGATGAGCTTTGACAGAAGGTCTTTTATCAGCAAAATAAAAATCTTATTAATGGCACATAGAAAGTACTCTGAAAATACATAATAAATGGCACTAAACACTAATCACAGATGACAGTTAACTCAAGTTTGACTGTAGATATTATAATTGATAAAGCTAAGGACTCTAATGACAGCTGACATTTAAGACAATTAATCTACAATCTTTCGTGGAATGTCATCCATGATGTTACATGACAACCATGTATTGTGTTAGTACAAATGTAAAATATTAAATTAATTACAACACACATTAGAGTCAATGAAAATACCAAATACTCTCTAATAAATTCCCCTCCCTATTTAATCCTCCAACCTGAGAAAGGTGAAAAAAAGCTTTCAAATACCTCGAAATGATTTTAAAATTTGTTTTTACAGTTACTTGATGAGCAAAAAAAACTAAAATCTGCCATACCCTACCCACTCTGGGCCATTCATTAGGGAATATCTGGTACTTCATGAATACAATGTTAATTACCATTAACAGTGAGTACTTCCTGCTATTCATATTGTAAATGTATGAACAATGGAAGATGATAATCAGACTTTCAACTACCAATATAGAATGATATTGACAAAATATAAATGTAACAATCATTTGTTACTATTTTGACAAGAGGGGGGGGGGGTCACACCATCAGCCAGGATCATCTGGCAACTTCCCTAGCTTTAACACTTGGGTAGAACCTTCAGTAATTAACACTGGGGTAGAACCATAAACCTTCAGTAATTAACACTGGGGTAGAACCATAAACCTTCAGTAATTAACACTGGGGTAGAAACATAAACCTTCAGTAATTACCACTGGGGTAGAACCATAAACCTTCAGTAATTAACACTGGGGTAGAACCATAAACTTTCAGTAATCCAGCTGGACATCTTCCTCATGTTTGAAATTTATCTGATCCTAGGTAGAATTCAAACTCACAGGTGTGTTGCTAGTGATTTTCAGTCAGAGATTATGACCACTTGACTAAGAGGGTCCCTTATTTTTTTCGTAATTCATTAGCTTTTAATTTACCCATTATTTTTAGCTATTACACACTTGTTAAGAATTTCCTCCCTTGTTAAAAATTTCCTAAAATTCTTGCTTAAAATTATGTTTTTTCCTTGCGCAATCTAAACATAAATATAGATTTAAGTGAAAAATCAACTTAAGTGATAACTAACCAGTTTAGCAGAGACCCAAAAATGTGTTGTTTTTTAACATAAGGTCTAAGCGCTATACTGTAAAGCCAGACTTACATTTGGTACAATACCGTCATCCAACCCAAGCTTGGTTTAACATTATAAGAAATTTTGAAATCCCTAACAACAAAACAGATAATCCTGATATAAGAGCAGACAGTCTGTGTATAAGATTCAAGAATTTAATTATCAACATTACTGATATGAGCACCTGGGCATTTTTGTATGTACTGTGTAACTTACTAGTATATTAATATACATAACAACAGAATTCTTTTATGATCCAAAGAATCTTGGCATACCTACAATATTACCAGCACTTCTTAGACAATAATTCACACGTAAGAATTTTGTAATACAGAATATTCCAAAATAAATGCCCCTAGTGTAATTAATGACCCCCTTTTTGTAGAAAATAAAAACATATTGACTGGCAAAAAATGCTTGAATTATCTAACAAATTAAACCAAAGGCATCCAAATATCATTTAAACAATATCTAGACAAATAAAAAAAATGTAAAATGTAGAACACTGGAGAATTTTTATGAGGATATGTTTGGTGTATAAATACCAGTTTCTTTATGTGTCTTACAAAAGATGATCCAAAAGATGAAATAGTAAAACAAAACATTTTTGAAAGGTACTGTTTTGGGGATTTAACAAAACTGAAATATCTAAATTTGGTCAACTTTTTAGAATTCAAGGGCAGTAACTCAAGTATGCCTGCTTGATTTACATAAAACTTCCTCACATATTACATGCATTGTGAAGAAGATTGTGGATAAAAACATAAAAAAAGTTAAAAGCATAATTAAAAACAGGTATTTCATACATTCATGCATTAAACAATACCATGCCTAAAATGCCATAAGTTTATGCACTCTTACTACAAGACACCCAGATAGCAGTCATTGATTAATTCAAATGTTGTTAAATGTGACAACTAAAACTGTTCTTTTTTATTTCATTTTAAAGTCCATGAAAGAGACCTGTTTTTTTTAATATTCAAACACATTCATTCCAACTTCAAATTTTATGGTCCTTAATTTCAGTCAAGATATCAAATACTAAGTCATGTGACCAAATCGTAAGAGTACCGGTACTCAAAAACATTCCTTAAACATATATTTATCACGTAATAAATCTTTGAATCAAAATCAATAGTGAAATTCTTAAGATTATAAATCCTAGCTATGATATACAATCAAAACTGATTTAAAGACTACCCATTTGTAAAGACAACCATGTGCATAGCTACCATTTTGTATACATTTATAGATATATTAGATGGAATTAACATTCAAAACAAGGCAGACTGTACATAAAAGCTGCATTTCTCCTCTCCCTATGGCAGCCTCCATATTAAAGATTGACTGTAATGCATTCACAGTGATGGCTGATTTTACCATCAAATCAATTAATAAAGGCCACCTTTGTAAAAGAAAACAATCCGCTGATCATGAGCAACAAGTGGTCTTCACTCACATGTGATCTTTAGCGCAAGTTCGACTGTATTTCATAATGTGTTTTCATACAAAGGAATGTATTGAATCAATTGTGACAGACCATAATTAGCCTAACTATTAAATCAAACTAGTACATTCACTGATAACAATAGCTTTCTTGAAATCAGTCCAAAAATCAAGTCGGAAGAATGTTGTTCTAAATATAAATATTTTCAATAACATTTATTAGGTTATTTTGCAAATGAACAGTGTCAATTCTGTGATCACAAGTCATTTGAATAAATGTAAATAGAAGAGGTATCATATTATTCATGCAATGTACTAACTTCAGGTCATAGATTAAAATCCAGGCCTGAAAGGAATGTTTAAAGAGGAGCTCCTAAAAAAAAAAAACCTTAATTTGTAAAAAGAAATAAAGAAGCTATCATACCAAATGAATGATAAATAGTGCTAGTACTTTAGTACCATAGTGTCATACTTTATGTGAAATAAATATGAGATAATTACTATTTTTCAGTGAAAACTTTTGCACAGTTGAACCAGAGTGAACAGCCACCCGTGAGTAAAGGTCACCATGCCAACAAGACCAGCCGGCATGACCAACTAAGCATAAAGGTCATATTCTTTTTTTGCCCCAGTAAGACGAGTTTTTCCTACATTGTAATCATTTAGCATACTGAGAAATCAAAGATGTTTTCAAATTCATGTCAACTTGATTCACAGAGGTTGATAACAAACTTAGGATGATACACAGGTATTTTGCATACCTCATTCTCCTGGCCAGTATCAGCAAGAGTGAAAGGAGTGTCATTAGGTACTTCAGGAATCTTACACAAATGTACGACACAATACTTTGACCAAACTAATTCCAAATCACCAGATAAGCAAACATCCTTCACAGCACCGAATTCATCAAAAGTCAAAGAAGGTTCAGGAAAATAGAGTTCGCACGGATAATGAGCAACTGAATATTTCTCAATTACTTGATCTGAAAAATAGGTTGGGTGTTTCTTCGGTGCTTTAGGCTTTCGAAATGGCCTTCTTAAAGGCATTATTTTGATTGGATAAAATTCCTTCAAATGGAATCACGACCAATAAACACTATGCATGCCTAACAGAAAATCTATCCAGCAGTTTCACATTGAATTCACCATAAATTTGTTTATCTATTCCCACTTGCTGTCATTTCATACAAAGGTGCTTTATTGAACCTTAAAAAAGTCATATGAACACATAATATTCAAGTAATTTTATATTCAAGGTTCAACTTGTCTGTAATGTCCTAGATTTTTAGATCTCCTAAAATCCCAGGTAATTCAATACCGCGTATTAATGTCCTCCTTAAAAAATAAGAGCACGCAATAAACGTTAGACAATATAATGTAATTTTCTTCTTTTCGTATCTAACTTCCAACACAGAACATATACATATCATATTTCTCTAATGCTCAGTAAATAGGGAATTCCTTCGAAGTCAAAAACTGCATATTTTCATTGTGAACTAATTCATAATGTAATTTCAGTTTCAAAATAATGTGATATTCCAAAATACGGCAAAACTTTCAAAATATTTAGACAGTATTAATACTCAAACAATATCACTACTTATCACGCACAACATATGCAGATATTAACAAGTAACACAGGTACTAGTGTTTCCAACATAAATCAATAAAATTGATGGGTATTTTTGTTGTTCTTACATCATTTAACCATCAAAGTCAACAAACACATATCCTATGAATCCATTAGTAGTCTACATTTCTGGGTCAACAATGTTATTGTATGATAAATGCCCTACTACTCATTATTCAGGTATCACATTAATTATACTGGCTTTACACTTTCTGTTTTACGGTTTGTGATTTTTATGAAGAAAATACAACAAATGTCTATCCTAATTCATAATATATCCCGGTAAATCCCAACTGTCCTATTTTTAACTTATTACAGGTAAAAACTTATGTGGTAAAAGAAATTCAACATTAAATCTCAGATCCTAAAAATGTTTCGTTGCTGATCAACACATTCTCACACCAATATAATATTCACGTAATGTTCATTTGTCAAACATAAATAATTTCACAACAGGATATCATTATGCTCGACACATCGCTTCAGTGTATAGCCTGATATATCTGAGCCGCACAATATTATCTGCTAGCAAAATAGGCTTTTGTAAACAAACACTTCCTGGTTCAGGATTTTTTTTCATGAGGGTAAAGGTTAGGGGATTCCCCCAGAAATTTATGATGATGAATAGGTGAAGATTATTATCAGTAAAGTTAATAAAAGCATTTTTTATTCATCCATTGATCAAAAACCTCGTAAGTTTTCCAGTATGACGAAGGAATTATTCTAAACCTATCAAAATGTAATTGAATAAAATTCATTCACATCATTTTGCTATGGATGAAAATAAATTACTCTTAAAAACATTACACATAAGAAATATACCTACAATTCAATGGTAAAGACTTTAGTGGGATTAACAAGATATGGAGAACCTAAAAATGACATAACTATTAAATTTACTTCCATCCTATGTTTTCTGAAATGCTATTTTTAGAAATGGTCTCATCTCTTCAGCTTAATATTCTAGCATTTACATAGGATGTACAGTAAAACCTTGATGATGAGACCACCTTGGGATCTGAAAAATTGGTCATAATAATGAGGTGGTCTTACTATCAAGTTGAATTAAAGTGGAGATATTGAAAGCCAGTCCAAAAAATAAGTGGTTATAACAAGGCAGTCACTTTTTGAGGTTTTGCTTTAGACAGAAATTAAAATGATTCAATATGGCCACAATCAATATACATGTATATTTATAATATAATCCCCAATGAAATTGACAAAAAATTGTGCTCTTCTAAAAAATGCTGGGCAATTAAAATATTCAAAGAGCATTAAATTTTAAGCTAACCAAAACTTTTAAAAATACTAAAGAGGTCTATTCGAAGGGTAGGAATATATATGCCCAAATCTCCTGTATCTTCTCCCCTCTCTCTCAGGAGGCTAAGAAACAGCAAGGTAAAAAAGATAACATATCTTCTTCAACAAGTTGTTTAAACATATTTCCTTCAGTGATCAATTCCCCCACAATACAAGATTTGTGATTCTCAAAGATAAACTGAAGGTTAAATTACAGCATTTTCAATGTTATTATTCATATTATTCAAGTCTTCTTGTCAGGTTAAAATTATCATGTGAAGGCATGAAATATTAAAGCTGGATCAATATTTTCTGACTACCAAACATTTTCTAATAAATGCACTTGAGCATACATTTTACGCACATGTTTAATTCTGCATGACATTAAATGATTTTCTGATGTTTTCGATAGAATTTTAAAGCTTAATTAGGCCATCATTAAAAAGATTGCTTTATGGTTATACAACCCAAACCTTAACACCGGATAGGTAGGTACCCAGGATTTTTTTTTGTTTTTGTTAAAATTATATGCTGGTACTGAAAATGAGAAAATTAGAATGAAGAGGCAAAAAAAAGGCAAACACTTTTTCATCAAGAGATTTTTAAATGAGCAGGTCGAGTAACTGCAAACAAACAGTTTTCTAAGAATGGCCTTACATGTAAATGTACTCAGTCTAAAGAATAAAAAAAGACAAGAAATTTCAATATGGTTGGTTTCATCTGAAAGCCAATAAAGAAACACTTTTACAAAAGCCCTAACAGTGAGTCTTAAGTATTTTTCCAAAATGGCATCATTGGAGATCAAAATCAGGTCACAAGGTCAAGATATAGAATGCTGATAAGTGAGAGTCATTAATGAAGTCATGAAAATGGGAAAACAGGGGTTTTTTATCAGGCAAAAGAAAATAAATGCTTAGATTCTCACCTCAACTATTTTCAAGAAAACTAGCATTAAGTATCCGTATTTTAATCCAGACGACCCATAATAATACAGTCAGGAAAAGTACTGCATTCATGAAATTCATTAAATACAAGATAAAACCATACAACTACCAAAATGTATCTAACAAAATACAACTATCAAAATGTATCTAACAAAATACAACTATCAAAATGTATCTAACAAAATACAACTATCAAAATGTATCTAACAAAATACAACCATCACAGTATTCTAGGTCAAGATCCTTGAATAAATGGTGTACTTTCACACAAAGGAATTGATTTTTTTGGAGGGGTTTAACATTGCACCATCAGCCAGCGTCATTTGGCGATTTGTTCATCTTTCCACTGGAAGAACACCCCCAGATGTACATTGCACCATCAGCCAGCGTCATTTGGCAATTTGTTCATCTTTCCACTGGAAGAACACCCCCAGATGTACATTGGGCTAGAACCATTGATATCATGTTGAAAAGCTTTCTCCATGTAAAATTTGTCTGGTCCCGAATGGGAATTGAACTCACAGAGGATGAGGGGCTAATTACTACTCTGAGACTATAACCTATCAACAGAGGCACCTGGTCATTTTTGTAAGTAAATTAAAAGAAATTAGGTACAACCTAATAAGTATATCAATTAAATCAAGGACAAGGGAAATAATTACTAAACAGACTTGGTAATAACACAAGATATATTTCATGTCACCAGATAAGCTTCCAATATACCTGATGTTTGACATGCTTGTGAATTTATTTTTACGATGTTTTATGGCGCATCGACAACAATATTATAATAGCCATTTAGCATGTTGCTGGTGAATAACTGAAAGATGAAAGAATCCAAGAATTCAGACAGAAAATCAAATACTTGAATGCTTATCATAATAATGACTAAAAGTTTTTGGAACTGTACTAAGAATATGGTACAGAGAGAAATAAACCAACACTAATTGGATCGTCATTGAAATTACAAAGATGACAACATGAACAATGAATAGGTGACAATGGTTATTATACTGATGTCAGATTGATTAAACACAGCTTCAAGTAACCATATATGTCATAATATTGCTGAGTCCATGGTGACACAGTGGATAACTGAGTAGGGATGGAATACCAATAGTCTATGACAGCTCCGGTTACAAGTTCAAACCACATTTTGGCCAATTAATTTTTTTTGGTAACCACAATGAACAATGCATCAAGCATTTGACTTCTTCCACAGTATATGAAGTATATGGGTGTATATTTATCAGTTCGTTTGAAAATCAGGCCTAATACAAACAAGTGTGCTATGTAAATATACACAAACTATACACTTCAAGTATATTCTAACCAACCAGAATACAACTACAATATTTGGAATTTGGCACGTATCAATTCTTAATGATGGCCTTGAAAACTATTGTACAAGTTTCTTAACAACCATTCAGTCAATAACAGTCATACACACCTCTTATCATTATAATCAATTAATGAACTATTGATTTTCTTAGATGTATTTTTTCTATAATTACAAATGTTATTTTTACACTATTTAATAGAACAACATTAATAAATTTGGCAAAAGAAATAGATTGTATCACTCTAAAGATTTACTGAACATATTCTACTATGATAACTGAGAATATCACATGAATGTCAGCCAATCTTTTGGAAAAAAAACAGTAACTCTTCTTATTTCTTAGAGATAAAATAATACATTTTCACAATATTTTCAGTGTTTTGTTTTAATTAAATGCCAATATTGTTAAGTAGTTAATTCTAAACCATAGATTGAATATAATTCATATTTTCTATTTAATGCAGAAGCTAAAACTAAGCCAGTGTCCAAAATTCAAGTATGAGAAGCAAATATAGTTTTTAATTTAAGGTCAAACAATAACCCACAAACTGATGTGATAGAGACAAAAAATGGACTAAAACTAATACAAATACACTGATAAGGTAAAACCATTTAATCTTGTAAAAGATTGCTGTGTTTTGTGAACTTTGTCACAGACCGTTATCCAAACATATCAATATAAACCTCAGGCTTACATGCATCGTGAAGTTTAGATAGGGCAACACATTGTCTAAACAGCACCACATAAATAACATAAAAAAATTATGTATGAGGATCAAACAATAACAATACAACCAAAAGAAGCAAATTTGACTGGGGTTGAAGCAATATCGCAAAATTTGCACATTGTGAGACCTACATCACATCACATTGTATATTGCTGGATACACCTAATGATACATTCATACTATAAAAGATAAGACACTTAGAATACATGAAGTTCTATACTAACATTCATTTATAGTAATTTCTATGAGTAGTGAAGATAACATTGCTAATAAGTTTCCCAGAATTAGAATCTACATAAACAAGATATGGTTGAAATGTGTAACTGAAGTATTCATAAAAATGGACAGGCAAAAATTGTACTATGGTACAATATTCCTTTTCTAATATTGTATGAAGGTAAACAGTATAACTCTAATTTTTGCATTAAAATTGAATAGATGAGGAAGAGATCAAATTGTTTTGAGTCAGAAATGAATAAGTCTTTTCACAAATCTGTCTTCATATTAAACCAAAGTTACAAATTAGACAGCTTATGAATGTCTGAATGAGACCATACAATCTAAATTAGAAAGTCCAGTTATGGATGAGTTCATTTTTTCAGTCAACATTTGGAATAATAACATTCTATCTCAGTGACAAGTAGAATGAATTAGTGATGGCCGTATTTGTCCAGTGAAATCTATTCCTTGATTTGAGTACTGGACAAATAAATCCTAAAAAAGGAAAGGAAGCCTTGACAAGATATCAACAGTTTGTGATTTATATGGTATTAATATAGAACATTTAATGGGTGCTGAAAAGAGGATAACTAATCAAAATTTAGAACAAAATGATTTGACCAGATAGTTGAATGGTATAGGTGTGGTGTGACAGACGGATGTTAAAGTATGAAATAAAAGCACCAATAACTTAGTGGGCGTAATAGTTTCCGTCAAAAATTTTCATTCACTTCCAGGCTCTTGTAACCATGATAACCATGTAACCATAGACAAATTATCTAAAAGATAAATAAAATGACAATGGCAGAAATACGTACAATGGTGTGCCTAACAAAATAAAAACAGAAAGACTGGATAGTGTCTAAGGTCATATTTAAAAACTATAAATAGCACAACTTCATGACTCCACAGCAAAAAAAAAACAATATCTAGAGAAAAATGAACGCCACTGAAAATTCATTCTAACTACCTCATGGACTTAACTGTCAGTCATTCCATTCATACATGGTGCATTTTTGTTTTATAACAGTTTACGTTGCACATTGATGAGTCACAACTTGAAATTGAAAGTTGATTTGCTTAAGAAGCTTAACAGAGTGCTCTACCTTTAAAATGGTCCCCGTTCCATGTCGCAGTACACCACAGTCAACGGGAACCAGTTTACGGCAATATTAAACTGGTCCCCGTTCCGCGTCGAAGTGCACCAATAGGACGTTGTCTCTGTACACCAGAGTCAACGGGTACCAGTTTACTCTACCTTGGAGCATCAGCTAGAGTAAGGACAATACGGACCTAACTGTAAAAAATTGAGCAGTTAGTGTACCCGCCCTAAAAAACAGTTAATAACTGTTATCCGATATGTAATATCGAACAATAATTGCATTTTTATTCAGAGTTATTACATATTTACTTCAAAAAGGGAATAGTTGACCACCAAAGCAAGTACGTGTATAATCAATATATTCACGAATGGGGTCCAGAAAGGCCCAAAACCAAAAAGGCCTGTACCAAAATGTCCAAATTTAAATTTAAGTATAAATATGTAAACATATTAATTTTCTGTGAGATTTTGCTTTAGCTGATTTGTTCAAACTATTATGGTAATACGGTATATTTCTTTGAAAATTTCTTCCCTTTACCAAGAACAGAAGAAGGAAAAAATGCAAATCTTTTTATGTATGTTTATTTATTTATTATAATAATTTGATTTCAAAGAAAAGATAGACTCGTTCATAGTATTTGACATTTGAGGCATACAACTTATAAATTGTTGTAAAAGAAAAATCGCAAAATAAGCTATTGTAATTTTGGGAGAATAGAAAATTGTTAACACAGGGCCAAACACCGATAGAATTAAATGTTTACATATATTGACATTCATACATATATACAAGAACAATTTTACGAATAATTTCTTTAAAGCGCCCAGATGATAAACAAATATTGTCATTCTTTAATTTATATAATAATTAACAACATTTTATATACTTTTTTATGCACATGTATATATTTCATATATAATGTGAATAATATATCTCCGTTGATGTACATTTTCTTTTATCTAAATTCGCCTTTTTGCACAGGCCTTCTTAGTTTTTGGCCTTTTTGAAGCACACACACACACGCACGCACGCACGCACGCACGCACAGAGAGAGAGAGAGAGAGCAGTTATAAAGCTACCTCACTTTGTATGCCATTTAGATCATGAAAATTGTGAGGTATACCTCGGTATGTAGTTTAATGCCCTTAAAACCCCTAATTGACTTATTGTTTGGTTGGTATTGACAGGAAAAGACTTACACAACTAATTGAGATCTAACCCTAACCCTAAAACCCTCGTGTGTGTGTGTGTGCGTGCGTGCGCGCGTGCGTGCGTACGTGCGTGTGTGTGTGTGTGTGTGGAGAGAGAGGGGGAGAAAGAGAGAGAGGGAGTAAAAATAAGATATTTAAGATTGAAGATATGTATCACTTAATTTTTCACGTAGACACTGCACACTGCTTCAATCCCAAAAAAGAAAACCGGGGCTAAATTAGAAAAAATACTTTTCCTTGCTTGCGCTAAAATCCGTATACAATAATTTCACGTATTAGTTGAACTTTATCCATTTCTCGTTTTGACAAATGACGTCATGGGTATTGCATGATGGGTATTAATAACAAAATTTGCGGAAGGTCACTATTGTTTATGTTCAACTAGAAGAATTTTTTCAGCTGTGATTACGGATATTATTTGATCTGCCGGACGTTCGTTCCACGATAAGATATTTGATCTATCTATATTTAAGCAAATATCGTCAATAGATATCGACGATTCGCTTTCGAATCTGAGTAATTTGTGTTATAAAAAGTTGACACTTGGTTATTCACAGCTGATTTTAAAATTCCAATGGAGATAATCGATTCAGATTATGAAATGATTGACTCTTCTTCAGCTAATAAATATTGTGCTTCTGTTTCAATGAACTCTAGTAAGAGAAAAAGTCTTCCGCCGAACTGTTCTCTCTTTAGTTATAGACATTTTCAGCCTAGTTTTTATCTTTATTAAAATATCACAAATTTCCGTTAGCCAAGATCTCATTTTATTTTTATACAAGATTTACTAGTGTACTCCAGTTCCCAATTTTTTAGTCTTGAGCATTAGTTAAGTGTAAAATCGATCAATTTTGTTTTACATCTGTTGCAACAAATTTATATTATACGGTGAATACTAGAGTACTAAAAAATCGGTAAAGATGAAGTTTTTAGAAAACTCAAGATTTGAAGCTATCAGCACAGCTCTGACAGTCGACATGGAAACTTACAGGATTGAAGGAAGGTAAATGGCTGAATGCATATTATTTTGTTAAAAAATATATTATCAGTAGTAAACTGTTGCCTTAATTAGTTAAAACAGTTGTTAACTTATTGAAGTTATTGATTTTCTACCTTTGACTTTTGGAGGAGAAAAGTTCTAGAAACAAGTTTTTGTTGTAAACTTGTATTGTTATGTTAATTTCATGTCTTCCAAATTTATTTATGAAGTCAGCCAACCGGAAAGTGAATGAGTAAGGCTACTGTGGCTTATGCTTAGTGTGCAGATTAGAATTGGAATTTAAATAAGAATGGATACATGTAGCATTTATAATGCCATTAATGATTAAGTATGAAGTACTATCTGTAGTAACATCAGAGTACACTATAATGGTTCACAAATCTACTGTATCAACTTGATCAAATTCCTTTTTAACAGAAAATGTGGCGCATACCTTTCTGTAAGATGTGAATTTAATGTGTTTCTGTGGCTTTTGACTTCTTTCTTTACTTTATTTTAATCATTACAATGATTACACATTGTTATACACAGTACACAATAGTCACTACATACATAGCATTTTGGACTTCAATTATTTTGCCAAAGAATAGGTTAGAATCTCAAAAATCTACTTCTGCTTTAGACTTAGTTAATGATCAAAATATACAAGACAAATATTTGTTGGAACAATCATAATGTCAAAGGGAAACATGTAGTTTTTCCATGCACCATACTTTTTGAATCTGTAGACTCTGCATTAATGTTTACCAATTGAAGAATCTGAAGTTAACTTTCTGTTAAGTTGCTAATTGAGTATACATCTATAATGCAATGTCAACATTTTTTTGTAGGATTGAGAGCTACTCATGTAAAATGGCAGGAAATGACAAACGTCTGTTTAAGACTCTCATGCAAGAATCTGCTGATTCAAATCCTGGAGATCTTCAAGTTTTGTCACCTCCTCAGAGTACAGTATCATTAAGTCCAAACAAGTAAGTAACAGAGATGAGACTCTTTTTTCTTTTCAGGCTTGTTGTAACTCAAATTGTTCATCACAATATGATGAAATGTATGTCTTTTGATTAAAATTGTGATGTAATTATTAAAAGTGCTGCTGGTATTGCCTCTAGCTGGGATATTTTTCTGTATAATTGGGGCATATTTAGTAATTTCATGGTTGGGATTTATTAGAAAATCTGTCTATTGTTTATTTTTTACCCATGTACTGTTCTAGAATCTTTCGAAACCCCACTTTTCTAATTTAGTAAGCACCTGTAATTATCAACTGTTAAACAACAAAATAATCAATGATTAAATAAAAATTGATTGATGTATGACATTAATACAAATTGCAGGGTGTTGGGTACACATATACTGACCATTAAATAAGTGCACTGGTGTTGTTATGTTAATCAATATAATATCTGTAATGGCCATTTGCTAATCAGTAAGATGTTCCCCTAGGCAAAAAGCTATTTGCAATTAAACCTTGACAAGTCCAAAGTGCATCAAATGACTAAATCACCCCTTAACAATAAAAGAAAGAATATCAATGAAAAATTATGGGAAAAAATAAAATGTGTATGGTACTTTTATAACTTTTTAGCTAAATTTATGTTCTGTTACAGGAGTTATGGCCGTAGTATGAGTGATGGAGAGTCTGGTTATCTGTGTGACACTATTTCTACAAAGACACTTTTCTATCTTATATCAACACTGAATGCATCATTCCCAGACTATGATTTTAGTAATGCTAAGAGTGAGGAATTCAGCAAAGAACCCAGTGCACAGGTATGTTATCAAAATGTTGGCTTGCTTTAAAGGGAATTGGTATTGAGTGAATCTTCAAACTTTGACTAATCATGAGTTCATGAGTCATTTTCACGAGTATGGCTTATATTATATTTTATTCCTTGTTACATTGTATGAAGATATTTTTAATTTCCTTATGTGATTATTTTATTCAGTTGTTGAACTTGTTTGTAAGAATGTAATATTGTTTTATTGTAGCTGTGAGAAATACATTATCAGTTATTATACCGTGAGTGTTATGGTACAATAACTGATCATTTCTCACAGTTGTGCAATATTTATAATTATGACTTACTGAGATAGCAGAAAATGGTAATACCCAAAATTATACAGTATTAAATTCTTTCTAACTAGTAGTAAAAAGAATTCTATTTAATGGCTGGATAAAATAATTCCAGAAATTACGCAGCATTGTTTAGGTTTGTCTTCATGAAAGAATGCGTTTATGAATGTAATGATAAAAACTCAGCAATATTCTGGGAAAATGGATTTATCTTTGGTTGAAAATAATACTTGAAAACCTGGGATTATGAAGTTAATGGTTATAAGTAAAAAGTTATAAGACATCCATTCTGAATAGTTTTATCAAAATTAAGTCAAATATGACTAATACAAAAACATTGAGGTAGACCTGAAGTATATCAAATTTGACAAGAGGTTTAAAAGCTCAGGAAATTATCTCAGATTACACTAGAATTGAGTATTTTAGCTTCTTTATTGAAATTTTTCTTAGAGAAAGCCCCCAAACCTCCCATGCAGGAGGAGGACACCCCACCCACTCACACCCCAGCTCGAAAGGAGTCCCAAGGGATTCCTAATTTTTCAGGCAAAGGAGTCCCAGGACTCCAACTTGCAAATCCTAGTGAGAACCCTGATGCCTTTGAATGATTTTGAATCATAGCAATACAGCTTAAATAGTTCAATTAGTTATTGTATGAACTTGAAATGCACTTGTATAAATAATATATCTTAATTTTATTCATGGTTGCAGTGGGTTGTAAACTCAGTTGACGGTCACTTACAACCATCAGCAAATGAGATATTTATGAGTTTGAAGCAGAATTTATGGAGTGCCATTGACGAGGAGATCCAGTTACGTGAATGTGATGTGTACAGTTATAATCCAGATTTGACGTCAGATCCATTTGGCGAAGATGGCTGTACCTGGTCCTTTAATTATTTCTTCTACAATAAGAAAATGAAGCGTATTGTGTTTTTCACTTGCAGAGCTACTAGGTATGAGTTTTTTCCTGTGTTTTTGTCCAACAGCTTGTTGGCAGGAAACTTTTTGATTGGTTTTAATCAGGGCACAAAAAATCAACTGGTCCGCTCATATTGACAAGTGAATTTAGGGTCCAGATGAGTAGAAAATCAACCGTGGTGGTCCTACCAGACGAGTAGCTTTTGCCTAATAATCCGATGCAAAAAGTCAGATTAAAAATTATGTTGGAAATTTTGGATGAATTTTTTTATGAAATATCCGTTCAATATTTCCTGTCTGACAGAAGGAAAAATCAGTAATGACACCAGCTTGGAGTAAATGCCAAGCATCTGGTTCCCTTGACGAGTGGCAAACGCCTACTCACAATTAAATAAATATACATGCTTTATCATATTTTCAGTTCATACATATAACATACTTAAGTACTTTATACAGAAAATAGATGTGTAGTATATCTAAGCCTTTAGTCTTGGTTTATTCAAGAGTAAATCGTACAAAGTCATCATTGAAATGCCAATCTGTCCATGTCATGACTGTACATAGTTTAGTATTGTATAAGTTGAACGTTTTTTAGACAAATAATGAAAAGAATACGATATTACAGCACAAACACCCATATTATGAGTCATTGAACTGAGTTACATGTGGTAAAAAATATTTTGTGAACAAATAGGTAATATTTTTTTGATCTTGTAAGAGTATTGTCTTGTTCATCCAACACTAAACAATAAATAGTCAGATGCACCTAGTGTATAAAGGATTGATAGGCTTTATTAATCATAAACATGTTTTATTTTTGCAAGAGTTTGTAGCTCAGAACCGGCATTAAATGTTAAGTTGGTTATAATGAGATTCCTTGACAAGTGTATGTTTATATTTTAGTGGCAGCCCTTACAGTGACTCAGGGATAGGACAAGACATCTCCATGGATGATTCCAGTGACCTCCTGTTTGACAGGTAATGTTTTTTTCTTTCTCTTTAAGTTTAAAGCCATATTTTGCACAATTTTAATCGTAAGATTTTAGTAGTTGGCAGAAATTTATTGCTACAGTGTGGTTGATGTAAAATTGACTTTTTCCCAAGTGCAGGTGAGAGGATTAAAATAGTAAAATGCAAGTATAGTTCACTCATTTACTCTGTCTGACTGACATAGATATTGTTAAAAATTTCAGATTTTTTTTATAAAATACGTTCTAAAAATGATCTGTATAAGAATAAGAATTATAAGAAGTCACAAATTTTGGTATCTTTGAAATTTGCTCAGAATATAAGCAAAGAAGTCAATTTTGTGATGTTATGTATGAAAATTGAAAGAAAGAGTCCTCATGTATAATTTTTTGTCAGTCATCAATGCCTGAAATAAAGGATTTTTAATTCTAGACTAAAACAAATTTATCAAGTTTTTCTGTCAAAGTTAAGTAAGATGGAACTAAAAAAAATGTGTAAAAAATTGCACTCTGACAGTAGTTTTAAAATCATCTGTTACCACAGATCCATAAATGTTCAGTTTTTTAGGGGTAGGGGGATTAAATTGCTGGCTTGTTGTTGAATGCATGGTACCGCAGCTTAAGTGATGTTGATGTACATTGTTTTATTTTATTTTTGTGATGTAAGGGAATTTTTGTTTAATTGGTAGCTTTTTCCATGAAAAATGACTTTGCGTTTAACCTTATTGCATGTTAGCGACTTTCACACTCTGTCAGTTACTAAAGTATTGAAATTTATGAGTGGTTAAAAGCAAAGAAGTTACACATTACAATTTTTTTAACAAATTTTAAAATGATTGAAGTGTTGAATTTTAAGAATTTTCATCAAATTTTGTTTATGGCTATTCATTTATGATAATTTTGATGTAATAACCTATTTTTGTTTGGCTTAAGACCTAAACTCAGTAAGTTTCTGTACAGACTAAATGTTAACGTAAAAGTTTCATTGTTAATTTATTAGTGAAACAGTAACAATTGACACAGAACCAGTTTTTGGGGGGCTGGAAAAAATTCAGTGTTTGGTAAAGAATTTTTTGACTTACTTTCATTTGTGGATAAAGTTAAATATTTGGGTCACTAGCTAATAGTGCTTTTTTGTTTCTGTTTATTTTGTAGGCGAACTTACGCAGTGTAAATGGTATAAATACACAATCAGTTTATTATGTTGTGTTCTTTTTGTGTGTTATGTGTGTATGTTTAAAGTCCTTCCAAGGCTGATTGTACTCTTTGCATATTAATTCAACATTTTTCTATTTCTAGTACTGCATAATAAGTTTTTTTCTGTTGGCATACCATATAGTGCTAATTTTTGGTATGTATCTCAAAAAGTGTGTTTCAAGTAAGTTAAAGTAATCATTTTGATATTATATGTACATGGTATATTATTCATATTTTTGTAAATATCATCCAGGTGTGTGCATCGCAAATTCAGTCAGTCCTGATTAAAAGCTGTCTGTTAAATGAGGTCCTCTTTTTCTGTCTTTTTTTGTATTTGTTCTCTGGAACACAGTTTATAAATATTGACTAAAGACTGCACATTTTACAATGATTTTCTTCTTCGACAAGCAATGGTGTTTTTCTGTGAATTAACTAAAATAATTTATGCAAAATACATTTATTTATATATAAATGTAAGAATTGTTTTCTCATGTGACTATTTTGAAATATATACATACCAGAATACATACTTTAAATTGAAAACATTATTACCATTTCATCAGGGTTTTCACTAGACATCAAAAGTTGACTGTCCAAAAAGACCCTTGACTGATGATAATTCAAAGAGTCTACAAAATTTCCGCTTAATTTTATTGTAAATTTAACCCTCTGCTTAAAATTTTTCGTGAGTCAAAATGCTGTTTTAAGGGTCAAATGAAAGCCCTGTTTCAAGCTTTTTAATTTCATGGCTTATACCTCAATCTGTTCTGTGTATCATTTTGTATCTAATCAGATTGTTTTCTTATTTCTAATGCGGTTAGGCAACAATCTTTTCTTACATTAATGAGAGACATAATGAGGCCAATGTAATCACTCAAGTTACAGATTTACTGAGCTAATGTCATCTCTTTTCAGCTCCATGATAATCTATTGATCATAAAATTTTCAGTTTAATTTTTGTGTATGTATTTATTTTGCATGTCAATTTGGTATGCATGTACATATTTTATAAAAATTCCAATATATTGTATACATGTACTGTTACTATCATTTGCGCATTATTACTGTTCATGTATATGCTACATGGTGTAAATACTATACTTAAATAAGTTTAGGGGATTTGTAATATGCCAACATTGATATGTAACAATTGATGTTAGTGTTGTACCAGGAATAACAGCTTTATTTCAATTCTTCTACTTTTTAATTCACTCATTTTTTGTATGGCTGTATGGTTATGATTTTAATGGTTAGTCATGTCATTTAAAAATCTGAAGAAATTTTTATCTTATATCTAAATTTTTAACATTGCTATTTACTACTTTAAGGAGTTATGGTCTCTGACTAGTAATCATTAGTTCCTCACCTCTGAGGTCGAATCCCACTCAGGACCAGACCAATTTCATTTGTGAGAAAGATAGCTAGCTTACGGAAGGTGGATCGTTCTTCCCAGGTGTACACTTGGGGTATTCTGCCATCAAGCTGGAAAAGTCACCAAATTACCCTGGTTGTTGGTGCCATATTAAACCCTAGTGAAAAAATGTCCATGCATTTTTACTCTTTTTCATTCTGTTTCATCGCTTTGCTCATTGAAGCTTTTAACATACTTTTTTCCAACTGATGTTTTGCTATTTAGATTTGATCAAAAAGGAAATAATTTTGTTGATAGTAATACCATATAATTTTTAATGTTATAGTAATTATTGTGTGACATGTGTACTGATTGTTTATCTGTTATCTCAACTTAAAGACACTTTAAAAAGTGACTTATTCTTTTTAACATGTTTTTAATGTCTGCACATTTTTGTAAGTACTTAAAATTGATATTAAAAATGCTGATATGGCTTTGGAAAGACATTCATTTGAATGATGTTTGAATGCCACTAGTTTACATGGTGATATGATATAAATTTAAAATCAATGATTATAAAAAAAATAATATTCCATATATGTTAATCAAACTGGAGTTTGCCACTCTTTAATTTACATTTATTAACATAAGAGACAACTAAAACTATTTAAAGGTCTACTTAGCATAAAGGCCTTGTTTCTCATTCACTTGGTTGGCTAATGTATATGTTCGCAGGCTCGACAGTGATGTACTTTGAAAATTTCACCGATATACATGTACATTTAATTACATTCATCTTTGTATCATTTCAGTGGTGAGCAGGACATGGAGTAACTAACGATAAACAAGGCAGCAGAACTTACACTCTGTATAAGTATTAGTACTGAATTGTAGAACTTAGACAGCTTGACGGCACACAGATTTTTGTATGCTTACTTACACACCTGTTATTTTACCTATTATTTATCCACTACTTAGTATACATATCTTGTTTTCCAATGTATATTATAGCATCTCATTAACTTCTCAAATATGTAAACATTCATACATAAAGCTTACATATTTTGTTAATGTATGAAAATTGAGATTCACCTGACTGGATTGCAGGCTTCATAAAAGTTGTCTGACCAACTGGCATATCCTACAAATTTTTTTGATAAGTCAGCTTTGATCAAACTTAATTCTTTGACTGGTTTGACTATTGTTAATATGTCAAAAAGTAAATGTCATGTTTTTTGTAAAGATCACTTTATTGGGGGAAAACAAAAAATAAGAGCTTCATAATATTGCTAGCCTTGATTGATTGGTTTAATTAGCCTATGTTTGAATTGGATATAGTACAACTTGGGAGCCAAGTTGTCTCTGTTCTAAGGTTTAGCTGTACACAAAATATCAATGTATAAACTTTTTTAAATTTTGTAAATAGGGCTTTTAAATTTCAAGATGTTTTGACCAAAATATCAGATTTTAATATATTTGTCTGATAATCTCTGGTATTATAAATGTTTAAAATTAATACACCAAGCCAAATTTCTAAATGTCCACCTTATATTTTATTGCACTGGCCAAAATCATTGAACACTCTTGGTTGATTTCCTAGTGGACTATATTAATAATATTCAGTCCAACATTTACTTTGAATACTCTATCTCTCTTTGTAGATCAATTATATATATTGTAAAACACAAGAATCAGTTCACATATTTGCATATCAAGAATGGAATTTGAGAGGATGAATGTTTAGAAGTTGGACTTAGTGTATATACTTATTCTTTATGTGATAATTGTAATTCACATTGTCCTTTAAATTTTGACAGAATGTTTTGTGATTAATCTCTGATTTTGTCTGAAAATGATGATTTTGATATAAATCCAGAATTCTGATATAGACTTATTCTGGAACATGGATATTTTTGTCTGAATTTATATTCCATCTTACTTACTCAGTTAGTAATTACTTTAGTAATTCAGGAAAAATGTTTAAGAAACAATTTTTGTGGCTATTAATACTTGAACTTCACTATGGACTGTGATTTATGACTCTGTCTAGTTCTATTTAGCATGGGTATGCGATTGTCATTTTTATTTGATATAATCAGCATGATTTTTTATCAAGCTTGCGGCTCTTAATTATTAATCCACAAAAGGAAATCCTTTCTGTTGAAGTAAATAATCATGCCTGTGCTCAATTTATTGTAATAACCTGTGGAAAACCAGTTTTATCTGATCAACCAATTAACATTTGTAGAATATTATATTATCCAATCAAAACGGATCTGACTATGGTCAGTTTTCTTTCTTGGTTTATCAAATATTCCAGCAAGCTTTTAATCATGGTCAACATATTATTATCAAGAGATAATGATAGAAATATATGCAAAAAAAAAATACCTCAACAAAAAAGTATCAAGTGTAAAACATTCAAAGATTGATTTTTTCAAAATGTATGTTAAATTTTTGTTAATTGTTTATTGTCCAGTCCTAATGTTAACATGAAGTTTGTTTATAATTAAAAAAAACAGGCACTTGTCTCAAGTTAGGTTTATCTCCTTATTTTCAGGGAATATGTTTAAGCTGTTTATCTAGTGGATTGGTCAATCAAAAACATTCATGTGTTTCTCAATCTTTGTTGAATCAATGTTCCTTTTGTTTGTGTAACTTACTGGACAAATGTCTGTAGACCACCAAACCTGCCCACTTTGGGAGGGTCAGTGAGTGGTTTTAATTTGAGGTGGCTTTATTTCAGAAGATTTAATAGCCAAAATCACAAATCGGAGTAAGAAAACCTCTGTGTAAAGGTGGTCTTGGAATATTTTTTATATTTTTCTAAAACTTTTATGTTTAGTTGTTGTGTCATATTCATTCCATGTAAATATGTGTGGTGATAAATATGTTCTATAAGTTGCTTGCTGGTAAACAACTTTAGCTTTCTATGTTTTTTTTTTCAGTTTTAAGTACTGTAGTATTTGGTATTTTTGCATCAGGAAAATTGATTTTATTGGGATAAAATGTAATATTGAATTTGAACATGGGCTTACATTTGCTTTTGCTAAGAAATTATTGCACCTTTGGGATCGAATAATGATTTAAACTGTAAGATTGTGTATATTCATATCTCAATGAAAAAATGGTCATGTTATATCTTCTTGTAATCATACCTTATTCTGCAGTTTACATATTATGAAATCATTCATTTTTACAGATTTGTACAAAGGATGTAAAATGTTTTAATTCTTGCCATGTGATATTGATACCGTTTTCTACTGAAATAATTTTCACTGTTTATATTAGACTGTAGACTCCTATTAATGTAGGAAAAATCCTGTGGGAATGAATGATTTTATTGTAAATTAGAATTTAAAGATATGTTATTCTTTGATAAAGTTCATTTCTGCAGTATTTATGTTGACTTTGTTTAAATGTATTTGTATCTTATGTTGTATTCTATTCTTTAAGTATTCTTGTTCATTTTATCAGAAGTTTTCAGTATAAGGCTCAATTAACTTCAGATGCCATTAGAATGAAGTTACTTAAGTCTTGTAGTGCCACTGATGGTTATATGTGCAAGAATATTGTTTTATACTTTTCTATTGTTTAGTTGATGGATGTCTTTGTATAATGTAGACAGATTTAGATGACTACTGTCTATGTTGAATTTCCTACGTTCGTTTTGCCCATCCTCTTCTGAATCTCATGTCTGTCTATGTGTCTGTCTGTACTGTTTCCATAGCTATGGCATGTATGTATTATATTTCAGTTTTCATCTATTTCATTTGATCTCAGTATTTCTGTAATGATGTATAACGTTTAATCTTACTTTAATTGTTTGGACTTTCTTTGAATTCTTTCACTCAGAAATTCAAACTTTTATGATACAAGTATTTATGGCAGCAAAAGATTATAGTAAGAAGAAATTTACCTGTTTGTGTAAAATAATGTGAATTGACTATTATCTGTCTATTTCCTGTACTTAAGTTGATGTACCCTGTACTGAAGTCAATGTACCTTATCTACTATGAAGTTTGAAGAGCAAGTTAAAAAGATAATTTTCAAAGTTTGATAGTTGAAGGGTGCAGAACTGAGGTAAGGGTATAGATGATGAAGTGTATAAGATAGTGTGATACAGGAAGTATCGTACGTAGATTGACAGAAATTTTTTATTTGATACAGGACTTTACATTATTGTATAGTTATCTGTACTTCCTGTTGAACTAAAAAAATGTATTACTTAACTTTCCTAAAAATGAATTACAAAATGTAAAAAAAATCTGAACATCATCATTTCAAATTTTGCACCTAAAATTGTATTATTATACAAATATGTTAACTATTGAAATTATGTTCTTAAAGTGCATTATTGTTACTAAAATTATAGTAACAAATTGTTTCAAAAATATTATCATGACATGTTGAACACATTCATTTATTGGGATTCATTAAGAATGCATGACTCTGTGTTTCACGTCCAGTTTGTAATTTTACCAGTATTTTGATGTCTTACAATAACACATAATTTCCCTTAGTTTTCGTGCTCTGACTACATCTTAAAAGTAGTCCACTGTCCTAAGCATTGTTTTTTTATGCAGTAAAATATCTTGTTGTAATTTTCTTTCATACTTATTTGAAAAGGATTCGCATGCTGAATAATGTTGATTTGCTGAACTGATGTCTTGTATTTTTTTTTTTTGAAGATAAATTTGTTTGCTGTTTGAACTGTATTTTGTTTTTATAGTTCAGTAAACTCCTGATTGGATATTATAAACTGACTTGTGAGATTTTAACAATTATCATGTTTTTATTTGTATTGTATTTAGCTTAAAGTGTGTCTATTAACATATTTCATGTCACAAGTTTTAAGAAATCTTAAAAATCTGGTCTTTGTGCCTTCCAACAATGATATTCTAAATTATGTTACTTAATGTCAAGGTCGGTGCATTCTAAATTGATTTTCTGCGATACGCCTTCAGTGATTTGAATATATTTTGAGGCGTTTGAAATGGAATTGATACACATAATATTGTAGAATTATGTTGGCTTTTTTGCTTTGATAGTATTTTTATCTTTTTTTTTCAATATGTTTTGCTGTAAATATCTTTTACTAATTATATGTTTTGTGTTGTTAGACTAGTAATTCATTGGGAGCACATTCTTAGATAATTCTAAGCCATATCTGTATCATTATGTTTGTTTTTTTTGTATTTGATTGTTATTTGTTTAAAACTGTGATGACCCATTGTATGAGTTATCTGTTCTTAGTTTTACCTGTAAATAAACCTTTGATATAACACTGTAATTTTTATGATGAAAATAAAAGTTGTTTTCTCTTTTGTCATTGTGTTTCTTGTCTTTTGTTACATGGTTTGTGAAAGAAATAAGATTATTATTAGTTTCATGGTTATATGTCTGTTTTCCACATTTTTGTTACATATTTGCAGGCAGTTAATGTTAACATTTCTCCAGATTCTGTACCAGAACTAACCTTGTTTGCTGTAAGAATTCTTCACATCTGTCACTCAGATCAGAGTTGGAGGATGACTTGTTTTAGATGTTGTCAACCTAATTGTCCAAAGAACAACTTTTTCACCTCAATATACTTAACACTCTACCTCAACAGATTGGCTGTTATTGTTCTATGTGCAGAGGTGTGACTTTTTGTCTTTTTCATCTGAAGAGCATCTTTTTAATGTCAATAGTTTTCAAATCCAGTCTAAATATGTATCAAATGATGTTGCTGTATTGGTGTGTGTGTATACGCTACTCTTGTGTTCGTGCTATATTGTTTTTTAATACAACCACTAAGTGTAGATTTTCAGTTGATACTTGTTACAAAGAATTGCTTAAACAGCCAGGGTTGTCAAGCTAAATGTAAATTCTTAATAAATATTTCCGTACAGAAACCAACATTTATTAGCTGATTGACAAAAAATTAACTCGAAACTTTCATGAACTTGTTCAAGCATAAGGGGAGATAACACTGACAGGATATCTCTTACCGAAGTAGGTTTTCTCCCCTGACCAACACCGAGTCAATACAACATTGAGTGGAAGCCAATATGAATTCAGCAGAATTGTTATGAAAGGGAGATTTTGAAGCATCTTGTTCCACCAATCATAAGAAGACGTTAAAGCTAAGCAGTGTTGTCTTTACACATCAAAATTCATAATCAAAACTAGAATTCGTGGTGGGGTGGTCATATTCTATAACTAGCAATCATTATTAACTGACTTCTGTGAGTTCGAATTCCCCCGGGTCTTGATTTTACATATAAGGAAGCTGTCCAGCTAGATCCCGGGAAGTCGATGGTTCTATCCGTGTGCACGCCTTGGTCTTCCTCCGCCGTTTAAACTGCAAAAGTCGTTGAATGGCACTGACTTTTGGTGAGACTTTCAACCCTAATTAAAAACAAACAAACTAAAATTGTTCATCCGTAATACATAACTAAGCTTGTCAGGTATTCGCCACTAGAATAGAACATGATTGCTAATCTATAAATTGTTGATCTGGCACCCAGGCACTGTTCCTCTGAATCAAGGTCAGGGTAAAACGAGCATAGTAGTGAATACATAAAATGTAAATCCTTCACACAGTGATTCCCTTTTATTATAATCACGATACTCATCAATTAACCGGCGTTATGAAAAAATTAAGTCTGCAGTCTAGTTCCTTAAAACACAAAGGAATGTGCAGCTAGTTTAAGCATCAACTGCAAACTTCACTTTTTCATAGAACTAGGCCCTGTAAGCATTATGACACAACAACTGTCTATAAAGTTCGTTTAAATTCATACAAAGACACCCATTATATCTCAGATTTAAAACATAACATGCTTAATAAGAATACATATTCTACATTCGTCAAAGTCACAGAATTATCGATTTAACAATTCCATCTTAAGTCATCATTAATAGCAAAAATTGAAACAAGAAAAACAGACTTTCTTAGAACGTCAATTATTTTAATTTGTTTTGTAATTTTCTACTTTTCGGCTCATGTAACATTTGATACAAATAATATACAAGTTTGGAATAATTTGAGATAACAATACAGGAAGCAGGAAGTCAAAACAGGGACTCTACATTACAACTTAACAAAACAACGAAAACTTCATAAAAACGTCTCATTATCAAATCTTAGTTAGATATGCGTGTTAATATCGTTGATATTTTAATTAATTAAAACTAATTCTGGTGTATTTTTATTGTCCGGAATTTTCCTGAACCTCCGGTTAATAGGTATTAAACTCTCAGAAATAATTCTGTTTCTAGTAGAATAAGATTTTAAATAATAGGAACCATTCAACTTACACATTTAGCTTGTAAAACCACTGAATTCTCTGAAAATTTTCAGAAAAAATGTCTGGATATACAGACATACATATAGTTGTTTATGTCTCGATTTTTATATATTGGCTAAATTAGTCAGCAAACATAAGAAAATCAATCATAGACTGGGTTGAACTTGTGAAGGATGAGAGAAAATTCCACACTTTGCTACTGTTTTGTCTAGAAATCGGACATACAATCAAACCTGTGAAAAAAGGCCGCCTTTGGGAAAGAAAAAATGTGGCCCTTATTGACGGATGACCTTTGTCAGAGGTTAGTTTGTCCTAAAAAATCAAGGATGGTTTTAAAGAATGACCTTTATTTACAGGGTGGCATATATTTGGAGGTGGTTGCAAACAGGCTTGACTGTTATTAAGAATCTAATTTGAAACGTACAAAATCCTAATATAGTTTAAATCAAATATACTTCGTATAGTAAGTAATATATTTATGGCAAACTTTTTGACAAAATAGCGTGTTACTCGTAATTATTTTCCAAAAACTCATAACAAGAGACTTGATTATTTCCATTTTTGTCTTGTTTTACAAGCGCCATTTAATTCATGACATCATGACGTTGTGCTGATGTATCTATGATCTACAATAAAAATTGCGGATAAAATAATATGTTATTGGCATACAACATCTCGTAGGACTAACATCAGGACTGATAATTTCTATGAAATTTAAAGATTTTTTCAATGACGCACGTGCGTAGGTTGCCAATAGATTTTAAGAGACACAAAGATATTAATTTGACATAATAACTGTTAATACCTTGCGTGATTTCTCATCATAAAATAATTTTCATTGTGTTTGAACAAGTATATGTATTGATTAGATTGATCAGTCACTCTTTAATGTATATTTGGCACAGAAATACTTGTCAAATTCATGTTTCATTGTAGAAATAAATTTCTTTTAGATTAAACTATTATTCTATCTATTAAATTCTTATTTAAAATGAATTGATCATCAATAAGCTAAACATGAAACTTAAATGAATAAAGTTTAAAACTAGTCTTGGCATAAATACAAGACCCGTTGATACAACGTAATTTAATGTTTTCTCTCATGCGATACATTGTATATTTGCTAATAAACTTATAATGTACAATATTTATGATATATCATTATCACTATTAATCATAAGTCATTTTTATTATCATACATTTTCATTAATTATCATTATTTATCATCATTGTCTGTTATCATTATATAGTATTTATACTAGTATCAATAATATCTTTTATTAGAACATCGTTCTGCCAAAGAAGATAAAAGGTTTGTCGGTGAATCGTCCATGTTCAACATAATTATCACAAAGGATGTCCGAATGATTCGTTTTGTACCCTTGATCTATAGATTTTAAATTCAACTATTATATCCCCATATGAAAATAACTTGTCAAACAAATATGTCATTATAGCTGTGTACTTCGAATTACAAGAAATGGAATTAATTAATTAATGGAAAGGAATGTAAACCCATAACTTGTGTCCCGTTTTCTATAACAGAGTCGAATTAGAAAGCGAATATTTTTGTTTTTAATTATAAGAAGGCCTCCATGGTTGAGTGATTATAGTTTCTGACTTGTAATCACTAACACTTCACCTCTGTGAGTTCGAATCCCACCTTTCCAGCTAGCGTATGGAAGGTCAGTAGTTCTACCCAGAAGTACAAACTGGGTCTCCTACTGCTAAAACTGGAAAAGTCGCCGAATGACCCAGGTTGTTGGTATGCGGTTAAAATCAAATGAAAAAGGTACAATTTAATGAATTCGGATTCACAAACAATAAACATATACATGTATTTGATATCTTGTAGATGGGTAAAATCGGACCAAAACTACACTGACATATTCTTCTGTACTATGTCATGTATTGGTGTCATTATCTGGCGTTGCTAACTTCCCACAATTTGACACCGGAACGTTCATCCATTATTGCCAATTAAGCACATTATTATTTTTACATGGTTAGATAAATGTCAAAATATGTTTTATGTTGATATTTTCTAATGATAATGCATAAATTGTCTTACTTCGATTTACGCATTAATTAATTATATAATTTGATATGCTATGATATGTATTACATTACGTTGGTGATAATTTAAAATACAAGTATTTATAGCTGCTGCAGCAATTTGTGACGAGTATTGGAATATTGCTTGTTTCAGCAAAGCTAGGCTCGTCAAACTCTCCTATATCATGATATCTATACAATTATCCCAGTACTTGTTTTGAATATCTTTCAGAGCCTTTTCATTTATAGAGAATAGAAAGTAAAAACGGATTTTTAGGAAATGCCTCATTTAAAAAATTACTTTCCCGAACAGACTAAAACAGCTTACATCAGCACACACTAAACTGATAATAAAAACGTAACTTCTTTAAGCATGTGCCACCAACCAACATTGTTCACACAAACTAACATGACTCGCACAAACCTCCACTAATCAACATGGTTCATACTGACTTTCACCATTTTAACATGGTTCACAAACCAATCTACGCAACTCACCCATTAGTCAAACAACAATGCACATAAACTAGAATACAAAAAAATATACGCAAGTAATACAACAAATACACATTATGTATATCTTGGATCAATAGCCACAAACTGTATGGGGTCGATTCCGTGACTTCAACCAAACTCTAACACTGGAAGTGGTGAAACCGAATTATACGAATCTGAACACGTTGTTTCAGTTGAAAGACTGTGGCTTCATTTGTGCTTCATTGTGTGTTCTACAGACTGGTAGCACCAGTTTGTTCGCTCTAAGTGCGAGTTGGAACTGGCGCACAAAATATCGTCCAAAAGTTATCTCCCTTTGCTGAAATCGGTCTCCTGACATGTCTGAAATTACGATTAATCCCCTTTACTCTAATATTAAAGTGCGAATGGTTATTTTATCTGTGAGTATGATAGTATCAAAATAAATGACTTTAACAAATTTTTGTCATTATTGCTATTCGAGTACTAGACTGTGCCGGACCTTGCGAGGTCCATTGGTTCCCAAACTCCAAATCCATTCATCATATGAGGCAGTTGAAAAAATCATAGGAAATTATTGGAATAAATTAAAGTAGTGGTGGATCACTGAAGGGACTGGATAGTTCAACGAACTCTGTAGAATGTTGATAAATGGCTTTAAATAAACTAAATATACACAAGAAAATCCCCTCCAAACAAGAAAACCTCCCCTCTGCATAATAACTCTGGGTTAAGTATTCGTATTCAACGTTTCAAGATGCATAATTTTGATAATATAAAACGTATCATGTTTTTGCGCTATCCAAATACATATTGTCGAATATGTTTTATATTATTCTGTAAGAATGATATTCCATTATTCAATGCTGAATCATCGAGGATTCGTAATATTAACTCGTCATTTGATCTCAATGTCCAGTACTTGTTATAAGATGGTTTCACCTAGCACAATGATACTTGTTAATTTGCTTAATATGGAGAGTTCTAGGTCTACTAACCTCGGGTTGTTGAACCGAACACAGGGCAACACATGCTCACTGCGGTGACTTGGTTGAAGATATCATGTCATTGGCGATTCGTCCTCCTTCCCTGAATCAGGCATCTCATGAGAAGAATTTGTCAGTTCCTTGCAATGTAAGTGCAGGTGCAGATTACAGGAACATTAGTTAGGTTAACTGGTGTATACCTGAAATACTGTCAGAAACAGGCATAACACCTGAAAAAACAAGTCATTACAAATTACAATTAAACTTCAGACTCGGCAATAAATATCTTACTGAACGGCTAAATTTTACCAAAATAATGAACACAATTAGAAAAAGCAATATTTTGTTGAGGTTGAATGCATCTTACTTAGACTTTACATTCAAGTTGACATTTAATGTACGAGGGTCATCCAATAAATTCTGATAGTGGTCCCATATCTTTTTCATCTTATATCGCAGAGTAATAAAACATGTCATGCATGGCCATCAATTATTCCTTTATTGATGCCGCATACGCGTTCGTCATATGACGTCTTGATATGACGTCATTTTTCACACGTCGCTCCAGCGTCACCATCTCGGTAAATCAAACGGAAAAGCGAGCGTACATAAGAATGAGTTTTTCAGAGGGAAAACAGGAAAGGAAATCCATGAAAATTTATCAGAAGCTTGCGGTGGATTCCGTAACAAAAATCAAACTAAAACGGACAGAAATGTGTTCTTTGTTTGACAAAAAATGCGGTTCTATATTGCTCGCCACATTAGCATTTGTCATAAATATTGCTGGCGAGATATCGAAACTGAAGTCAGAGATAAAAAAAAATGTAGGGCAGAAACCAATTTCGTTCAACGACAGCAATGCTGATAGCTTTTGACATCTGCAGCCGAAATTACGTTTATTTGCATAAATGATTGTATTGGAATTAGTGCATCTGTTGTTTAAATACGAGGAAGCGTCGTTTGATATCTCAGCTGTAAATTAAGAACACGTGAAAATCTATGCGTAACGTGACATTCTAAATGTTAATCAATAATGATGTTCAGTCAATATTATGAATTTAAGGATAAACATGTTGCCGTTGGAGGAACGTTCATACATTTGGAAACAGATTGATAATTGATATATCTGTGATCGATTTGTTTTCATATCTGGAGAAATGTTAGTTCAAGACCTGAGTAAAAACGCCAGAGCTGGAAAAGTCGCCAATTCACTCTGGATGTTGGTGCGACATTAAAATCCAGTGAAAAATGTACAGTTTTCTTAGATTTTACATGTTCAAAACATGAATAAAACCGTATAGTCCATAATTTCAATCAGACTGTAGAGTAAGGAAATACATTTTCCTGGTATCTTCATGATAATCTATTTTTTCATGTTTGTGCGTTTGTAACAAAACATTCCTGTATCAAATCTCAAAGTATTACAACAGAACACCAAAAACTTGTAGAGAAATTCATTATTAATAATGTATGTATTAATGTATTGTTCATGATTTAGCATGATGAGTCGACATGATGTTAATAATTGCGTTTTCAGTCAATGCATCAAAATTAATGATTTCAAGCTTTTCTGTCGCTTGAGTTACTTCCATGACTTTGCATTCTTCTACACGCCTACAATATATTATCATCATTGTACATATACGGTAACACTTCAATATTAAGACCACTTCCTTATAACGTCCATGTACTCGTATATTCCGACCGGTTTTCAATATTATTCTTATGTGTACAGTGCAGCCTCTCCAAAGCAACACCCTTTAGGAGGAGCAAAATTATGTTGTTATTTAGAGGTTGTTGCTCCAGAGAGGTTAAATAAACAGTTAAATCGTACAATAGCAATAATCATGTTGTTATTGGGAGGTTGTTGCTCAAGGGAAGACCGCTTTGGAGAGGTTGTACTGTAATTCATAATGATACCACCTCGTTATCAATTCTGTTTTTTCCCATCATTGAAGACTTAATATTTAGGGGTTACCATAAGTAAGTTTATTTAACTCGTCTTGAAATACCTCGTGAAGGTAACACCTAAAATTGTATGACCAAGGATGTCCTTGTTCGCAGGTCAAAAATCGTTATTAAATATACTTTGGCCTTTATTACCAGGTGTCCGCTATATACTGATGATATTTACCACATGTTTAACCGTACTATGCGACAAGACTTTCTGCGATGTAAGTGAATAAATTCAAAATTAATTGATTAAGAATTAATGGCAATAAACTATACAGCCTCCGGGGAACAATTGAGATATTGAACAACGAATCACTGGTAGAATTTATTCAAATTCGACTTATTCAGCTTACTTACAAAGATTATGGAGACAAATTACTTCAACTTGTAATAATATTTTGCATCCTATGCAGCATATTGGATGCAGGGTAAGAACTTGTGATCATAAGGGCTAGCATATTGAAAGGATGATGTATAATCGTGCATTAGGCTTAAAAGGGCCACACGGACCAAAAACACCTTTATCATATAGCCCCCTATTCTTGTGACGAAATCATAGATGAAGACAATAGAAACATTTTCGCCACTAAATATATTCGAATTTTTGATGTCGAAGATGTACTTCTCAAGAGGCACAAAAGAAAGTATCTTTTAGAATAACTTATAGCTCATATTATAAAAAATTAGCCATAGAAAGAGAATGTAAATTGTCCATTAGATATAATGTAAAGATAGGACCATTAATGTCTTTTTTTTTCAATTAATTTCCATTTTATTATTGTAGAAAGTTTCGTCTAAAACATTATCTGAACATTTAGAGACATAATTGTACCGGCGTAAAAGGATTTAATCTCTTATGGCCCGTTTTATTCAACAAAATCAAACGAACATAATACAAACTTTCCAGGCCGACTGATGTCATACAAAGACCATTTAATGAATCTCTTGAAATCGAAACTAATGTATAAGGACGCCGCGCTCTTAATCTTCGGAAACCATAGAAACCTTTTAGACAACACCTAATTAACCAAATAAAATACAAACGAAATTACAAATGTTTTGAGTATGCAGACACAAAAAGTTCTTCGGATCATTTTCTATTGATTATTTAATTTACTTAATTAGTCCTAAATGTGTTTCCATGGTTTCGCGTATCCCCCTTTTCGCATAAAGAACATGTTTTATTCGCCCGCAATGCCACGAATAACACTCTCCATCCTGAGTAAGTTGTAGGTCATTGAAAGTAAAGCTTATTAATAAAATATTACACTGAACCCTCAGAACATATTTTATTCAACTCTCCAGAGGAATTGTCCAATAGTTGAATTGAATTTTAACCCGGGTTTTAAACCCGTCCACTATGTTAGGAACAGCACTAGGTCTATGCCACATGTTCTGTAAGGCGATTTGGTTGAAGATATTGCGCCAAAGGCTCATATGGACTAGTAACTCTGTACAGTCAAACCTGTGTTCGCGGCCACCTCCGAATAAAGACCGCACTGTGAATAAGTCAGAACAAACTGACTTCCAAATAAAGGCCACCTGTCTATAAAGACCACATTTTGTCTTTCTCAAGGTTGACCTTTGTTCACAGGTTTGACTATTTATTTTATTTTCGCAATTGTGTATTCTCAATTCAAACATTAGAGTAAACACCACTTTGAATAAAAAAATGTCTTTATTGATGATACTAGTTTACCATCTGATAGTATTTAGGACAGAATTATTTTGTTCAGTATTTAGTCTTCATAAAAACAATTATTGACATCTTCATCTTGAAATATGGATTTACAAAGGTGAAGGTTGGCGTTTTGTATGTGTTTTTTTTTTCTCTAGGAATTCTTTTCTAATCTATATTCAAGGAAAATTTGATGATACTGATTTTAGAATTAGATAAATTGTTATATTTTGAAAAGAAAATTTTCAATCCTATAGCATAAGATTACATTTATATAAGTAAGAAATTATACTTCTGTGACTGATATTGCCCTGAAGAGTTCAAATGTGACGTGATTTCTAGAATTTATTATTGTAGATATGCTCATTCTTCACTTCAGATTTTGTTATGTATTATGATAAAGTCTGTACTTAACTATTAGTATAATTATGTATAGTGTGTAAGACCAGGCGTCCACTTAGAAGCGGAAAGCGTCCGGAAGCGATTCGGTAGAAATATTTTAATTCCGCATAACGTCCGCGACAAGTTCACAAAAATATATCTTGATTCCAATTCGTCCCGTGCGTGTGCGAGAGTTGTCCACTGACAAACTGCGGACTGGTCTCGGACAACATTACGAGAGGTTTACGACAACCAAGATGCAATCGGGACAATTCCCGGTCAAGTCACGGAAACGAGATACATGTACAATGCAACGAAGGTTTGACATGTGTTCTATTTTTGTCATTCGTCCGCGTTTTACAATGGAGGTCATGCGTCTTCATGTAGCTGTGTTATAAGAAATGGAAGTAGAGCGAAATAAACAACTGGCATTGCTTTTAGCTTTAAAAAGAAGACAACGGCGACACAGATGGTGGGTGAGGCCTTGGCTAACCGCTGAAAGAAGACTCCGGTACGGTCAGTATGAAACTTTAATGTATGAGTTACGCACAGAGGACGTTGCATCTTTTAAAAAATACCTCCGCATAACGCCAGACATGTTCGACGAGGTCCTTCGGCGTGTGACACCCAGGATACAGAAGAAAGATACGTGGTTCAGAAATGCAATACCTGCTGGAATGAAACTGGCCATCACATTGAGATATATGGCAACCGGTGATACCTACGTTTCTATTGCATATGACTTTCGTGTAGCGTCTGAAACAATTTGTCATTTCATTCCGGAAGTGCGTGAGGCCATAGCTTGTGAATACCGAGAAGAGGTCTTGTCTTGCCCACTCACCCCAGATGGGTGGCTGGAAATTGCACAGCAGTTTGAAAGAAGATGGAATATACCTCATGCCTTAGGTGCCTTAGACGGGAAACATATAGCGATAAAGAAACCTGCTAATTCAGGTAGCCTCTACTACAATTACAAAGGCTTCTTTAGCATAGTGCTTATGGCTCTGGTTGATGGAAATTACCGATTCTTGTGGTGTGATGTTGGTGGACTTGGTCATCAGTCCGATGCTCAAATATTCAATAACTCCGAATTGAAAGCCTGCATCGAGGAAAACGTTATCGGTTTTCCACAACCATCTCGTCCACCGAATGATGACAAGTCAGTGCCATTTTTCATATTAGGAGATGACGCATTTCCTATGAGGACGACATTGATGAAGCCCTATAGGCGTGCTAACCTACCAACAGAAGATATTTAACTACCGTCTTTCCCGTGGACGTCCTGTAGTTGAGAACGCTTTTGGTGTATTAGCATCTCGTTGGCAATGTTTGTCAAGAACAATGCTGCAAACGCCTAAAGTGGTTAGAATTGTAGTAACTGCTTGTATTTGTCTCCATAATCTTATTCGAATTAGGTATTCTGCTTTGGATCGAGGTCAAATGGATACTGAAGATGACAACCACAACGTAGTGCCAGGAGCATGGAGAGATCGCACACAGGGTGATGATGTAGATCAAGTTGTCAGGGGCAGAAACGTCGACAACACAGCTGGCAAACAACAGAGAGAGTACCTAAGCATGTACTTTTGCAGTGAAGCTGGATCAGTTCCTTGGCAGGACCGTATGCTTTAAAAACGCTATACTGTTATTGGCCTGTTTGAATGTGTGATATTTTCCGTATGGAATTTTGTGTTATTATGCATTGCTCGAGAGATTATAACGTCAATATGAACAATTCAATTCCAAGAAAGACATTTTTATACAAATGAACCACTGTAATTGTAACATTTTGTAATTATTGTGTAACATTTGCCTTATTCACTATAAATGTTATGTTCAGAATTAAAGTTGTTTGTGTATCTAATACCCGCATCAAACATTTATTCAAGTATGAAAGTCTCGCTTCAACATCGATCAGTCAATAGTTAGTTAAGACTTGTAGATGCATGTACAGTATAACCTCCCAGAGCAACACCCTGTGAAAAGACAAAAAGTGCCTTTGTTCAGAGATTGTTGCTCTGGAGAATTTAATTCAAACATTTATGCTTTCTTTGAGAAATGCACTTTACGGTTGTTCAAGAGAGATGTTGCTTTCGAGAGGGCCGCCCTGGTGAGGTTACACTGTACATGTATTTTGTTTCCTCACCAGTAAATATGAACATATTCAATTCGGTACCTGCTATGTGACTAATACAGGAAACTTATTATTCAAAATGACTTTAGTGTAATGTATAATTTTTAAAATCAACCAGTACTCAAAAGGCATATAATTCGAAATTGTATGTACATTTTTTAGCATCTTAAACACCATATGTTATTGTTTAATCCAATTATGATTTGAGTGATAGGTGTTTGAAGCGCCTGGTAACGCTTTTGATAGCATTCTGCATCCGCTCCAGACGTGCGTGGTATCACGTGATATTTTCCCGCGCTTTCGAGAGCATTCTGCACCCGCTCCGGGCGTGCGTAAAGACTTCCGTACGCCTTCCGTGTGCCTTCTGCATTGCTTCGTAACACCTTCGTGTTTGTCTGCAGAGTGTCCGCACAACAGTAGCATTCAGGAATGTTCGCCGACGCCTCGCGGACAATGAGGACAACGTGCCGAAGGTGCCAGGACAGATATGTCCGCATAGAAATTTTAACCTCGGTTAAAATTTTGACGCGGACAAAATTATCGACCAGGACAACGCCGATGCGTTAAGACAATGCTGGGACAATACTAGGAAGCTATCAGGAATACACGGAAGCTTTGCAGAATGCCCTATTTTGATTCCCCACCATGTCCGCATCAAGTCCTGGCTCAAGTGGACGCCTGGTCTAATGAACAGTGGTCAGTTTCGCGACGTTGACAAGCATTATTTCAGTTATTTACAGCGCTGAGAACTGTAAAATTACCAAGACGTAAGCCTATGGGGTGATATGGATAAATATACATACTATTTTGGCACACACCAAAAACGAAGAAAACACTATAAAGATATTGTTTGGCACAATAAATGTATAATGTAATGCATATCCCATCGAGACCGTCCCGAGGATAGTACATTTACATCATAGAACAAAGTATTTTTATTGTGTATTTTGTCTAATTTTCCTAAAATACAGTTATAAAAATGTCCAGTTTTATTCGGACTTTATATCGTATCAGAATACTGTAATATATATTGTAGAATATATCGTTGTACCCTTATAAATGATACAATATGCATCTCATCATCAAACAGTGTTTTGATCTCTTCATTCAGATTAGTAAGCTGAGTTAAATCGAGATAAGATTCATGTAAGTTTAGACATTAAACAATCTACCTTTAGTCTGACATTTTATCTGAAACCGTTTTGACTCAAATATTTTTTTTCTTAGTTATTAGTTTCAGCACGACCGTTCAGCTCAACAGACAGAGCGTTTAGTCCAGGGAACTAACATTAAGAATCACCAATGATGAACAATTGTTTGAAGCGGTTCACCCAGATCTAACCGAATTTATTGACAAATTGTCTAAAGGGACTAGACTCCAGGTTAATGTTTTATTTGCCAATATAAATTATTAAGTAAAAAACATTGCTGAAATCAATGCATTGATGATAAAATCGATGTGTCTATTTCAGGGCTTACTTCATTTTCAGATGCATGAAGCATAGATGAGAAAAGGATCCATGAAAACACATATAAAACACCCCATTGCCAAAATACTACCGTACAAATTCCCTAGTCCACAAACCCACCCAACACTTAAGATAATAAAAAAACGGAGGACAGAGCACTGTCCCGGACAGTACTGCCTTCGAATAGTCTGTAGCAAATCTATAGGGTTGGAACTAGTTTTGAGGATCCAACCTTACAATTACCTCCTTAACATCTACATGTTTAGCGTTAGCCGAGTAGTGGACAACTGCGATGATGGATTTAGTCGTTCTATATTTTTTATCATTGTATCATCGAAATTAACATTTATTAATCCAAATTAAATGTCATGGAATCGTTTGAAGTGAACTCCAGAGATACATACGCCCCTGTCCTTAACAATAGTTGTACACTTGCCAAGAAAGATTCTGTTTCATTTTTAATCACAAAAAATGGGATTGAAATAAGCGACTGACACTAAAGTACAATGTATAATCATACACAGACCTTTAAGATAAAAAGTCACGTAATGTTGTGCTATTTTTGTCACGTGATTCTGAACAACAAGTTCATTAACCGACAATTTGTGCCAAAATTTAAATCATAAGAGATGCTCTCAACTTTGATCTGATTTCAAGTTTCCAATTACGGTCGTGAGAGATTCCCAAATTGCATGTAATTGAAGAATATTTGTTACTCGGTTCTGCCTGTAATCTTACCACAAGAGAATTGGTGAAGATTTCACAACATTTTACAAAACAATCCACACAAGTCCTTTACTGAAAATTTCTGTTTTACAAGATGATACTTGCCATTAAATGACAATTATCAAACCACTTGCTCTGTTGTCCAAAATTTAGATCACTTTTCATTTGATCTTACGTCGCATTTATAAGCGTAGCATCAAACTCAATACACCAGACTGCAGTGTTTCATAGGTGTAGGATCAGATATTTTGCGAATCTCGATTAGGAAATCACACCTAGGATACGATAAGAACATGGCATGCATCTGCAGGTGTTTCACGTTTCGGAATGACTCAAGAACTCATCACAGCGCTAGAAAAGACTGAGTTGATAAAACAACTCACAGTTATTAAACTTAAATTATTGCTTTATGATCTTTAGTACGCGTTCAAGAAAGATGTCCACGCGCATCAAATTTCAAAATTTAATTTATATAATTTCTAGACTTTTTAGATATATTATGTTTTTCTACATGTAAGAAATGCAAGGTAGACGGCTAAGCGACCACGATGATAATGCTTAATTCACGCTGACTGCCTATTTGATATTTGGTTACGACAAACTAATGATGCGTTAGCTTTTGAACTAACAAAACGTTCACAAAGTTCAACTACTTTGCCCACGGAATATACAATTTAACTCTAGACAATAAAATGGGCAAAACATGATAATGATTTCTAACATGCTCACATGAATAATTTCACTGATATGAAATAATACAACAAAGTCACAGATTGGCAATAGAATATTTGTTCCAAACCACGTCAAAAGCGATAGTGATGTACACATGTATGTTATTTCACAAACGAACTAGATAGAGCGAACGTACGTAACGAACGATTGAATTGGAATGAAAGAACAAATGAAATGTTATAGCTTACAAACATACGTAAAAACCTTATCAGAAATCAGACTGGGATGGTCAGTCTGATAGAAATGTCACGTTAATGATAGATCAAGTTTCTTTGTGAAGGTCAAAATGCAAATACCTTTCAAAGTCTAATAATGTAAGTCACGAGAACATTTGTTGCCACAGTATTTGCTTTATGAAAATCGGAAAGAATTAATGCATTCATATGACTACGTGTTAACTATAGATTAAGATTCGTAGTGTCCACAAATTAAGTACATTTAGTATATGCATATTATACGTACATCCTTGAGAGTGTTAACACAAACGATTTAGGAGTGGTGGCATAGCGTGATTATTTATATGTAGTATGATGGTGTAACAAGTTTTCGTGGTATTAACAAAACTTTGCTGTATTTTATGCAAAGTTTTCGTCATTTCAGGATATTTGGAAACGATCATCACAGAAATTTCAGTACACAATTAAAAGCGTTGCCTTGAATAAGAACTCATTGAACAATTTAAAGTGTCTGAACTACGCTGTCACAAAGAATAACAACATTAGGATATAATAGCCAGTTCCTGGCATATTGTTGGCAAAAATCGACAAGCTAACAGAACTGCCCGACGATCTGTTAACAAATTTTCTGGAATAACAAGCATGCGCAAACGATAACGAGGCATACATAAAATACCACGAAAACTCGTAATACCACGAAAACCTGTTACTCGACCAATACGAATGCTTTACAAGGTCATGATATCTGTTCAAAAACGATGATCAAGGTCACAGATCAATGTGTAATAGCGTGCCATTTCTATAATTGATTAAAACTTTCCTTCGCAAAGTTCTTTTTCTCATTGGCATGCAACAATCATTATACTGGTACTTTAATTGATCGTCAATTACAACAGTCTAACTTTTTTTTTCTCGGGAGCCACGAAATTAATCTACACGTCCACGGAGTCCTTAACTGTATACGGTTTTAAAACATACATTTTGCTATTTTTATTCTAATTAAGACTTTGTGGAATTTGTGGAATTTTATTCTAATTCCAACAGCCAACATGAGATCGGGACAGAAATTTTCTGGGGAACAAAAATTATAACTGTCTGGCTTTAAAAGACTTATTTAACGAGCAATACTGAAAAAGCATGTCTTGTGTAAATGATTTACAGGAAGGTATTCTCAACAGCTTGTTCGGCTTCGAAAATAAGTTGAAAAATCCTGCTGAAGAACCACAAAAGGTCTACAAACAGCAAAAGCAGAAAACATAAAAAGGTTCAAAATATAACAGCATGTCAAAAGACAATAAATACACGGCAAACCTCCAAAAAGAATCTACATTATGGACAAGTCAATTTTTATATTAAGGTTGTCTCCATATCGACTTGAAATATGGGGGAAATTTTGGAAATCGGATCGAGAAGTGATCGCTATAATAGAGTGGTCATAATTTTGCAATGGTAGCTAAGTGAGGTTTTACCGTATAAACCTGGAAGGGGCAAAGCTAATGGAACAAGCGGATGATGATGTTATACAGAAAGCAAGAAAATTGTCTGAACAGTAAAATAAAAGTACGAAGTGGTCAGTAGAATTGGGACGTAGAAAAATACGTTTTTTCAAATGAGCAAAATGCTCAAATTGTCATGTCTATAAAGTATGCTTTATGACACAACACGATTTTCCTATCTTCATTCCTTTCTATTTTCACATGTGGATGAAATTTTTTGATGTCCCCGAAGGGTGGCATATAACAGTTGTACTGTCAGTCCGTCCTATTTTTGTGTCTCAGCCATATCTTTTTTATTCAGAATTGTTTTATCAATGAAGGAAATGTGGCCAAGAAGAGAGAAAATTGTGGAGCAACGAAAGAGGGTGACTTAATGAAACATAAATAAATAAATTATGCGCATATGGTATTTTTGAGCATCATATCCTTTTTATTCGTCGTGTTCCATAACTGCAACTTTTCTATTACAACACGATTGTGCTTTGTCCTCCATTTTTGTTTGGACCTATATATATGTTGGATGGGTATTGGGTTGGGGAATTAAGGGGAAGGTAGTATTTTGGGAAAGGTGCGGTGTTTTGTTTGTGTTTGATTAGGTTTTATCGTTTCTTACCTATATGCATGTATTTTTATCTATAATATTTTACAAAGATTGGGGTATATGATCTTACAATACAGTTAAACATTGGTGAGTAGGTTATAAATAAAAAGGTAGGGAGAGTGAGACAGGAACGGATGATACCAACTGATACAGAGCCCTGATTAAACAGCGTTTAAATATGTTTAGTACAACATTACTAAACCGAACATTGTGAAGTTAGGGTTATTCACATCACAAAAAACACAAATAATGACAAAGACATTTATGCCCTGTGTAAAGTATCGGATATTTTTAAGAAACTTGTCGAACATTATTACAAGTTTTATTCACGTCTAATTCTGGAATCTGTACCTTATCTTTAGACATTGTGGTTGGTAAACTCGCTGCATTAATGTCTTCAATCAAATGAAGCCACATATTACCACATCCTGCCGAATCTAATAAACTGAATTTGATCATTTTAAAGGTTTTATATATTTCTGGCTTTAAGACGATGTCGGCGTGACAGGAACCATTTAAATGGCTTCGTCTAGAACATCCTTGCAATTGTGGTATTTTTAGATTCTAGCTCTGTAGTATCTATAAAATAACTTGATGGACACATTTGCTAAGTTGTATCACTTTGTTTTGAAAGTGTGCTTCATCTTTTAAATCTGAAAAACTATCTGGCATATTTGCTGTAGTAAAACATATTTCCCATAGTTCACATTTTCTATTGTATAACTAACTTTTACATTCGATGTTGTCTTTGTTATGGCGCCTATCTACACCAGCATTGATTTTATTTTTAAAAAAATGCTTGTTTTAAAAAGACTGTTCAAACCGAACGCATTAGGTCTATTTTAGACACTTAACTGAAGCTCGGAATTCCGCAAATAAGCTTTCGAGTTAAGGTCTGTATTCCTTTAAAAGTATGGAAAATCAATTTGAGGTTGTTCAGTACGTCGGCGAGAACGTTTTTCCATAAGATTCAGAGCAAAGTCATTTTATATACATAAATATCATATTATACATGATATTATGGTTCTGTGGCATGCTTAAGAGCATACATGCTTTAATCCTTATTAAATACACAAATACACAGATAGTGAAAACTAACGGTTACTTGAGACCCATCCTTTTAATCAACAAAATAACACGAAATAAAATAGTAATTCTCCAAATGTATTCTTTACCATGAAACTGTCTAAAACAAGATTTATACATTAATAAATGTATCAAAGACGGTAGTTACTTTCTTAACGAGCAGAAACTTCTCCCAGACGATGTCAATGAAGTGGATGATGTATCTGAATTCCTCTGTTATCGTCTGATTTGTACGGCTAGTGCCAATGACATGGCGGAATAAGAAACTGGAAATCTGTAACCAGCGACATTATCACGTGTTGATGTAAATGGTAGCATCCCGTTTACGGACTAAGTCCAAAACGATATTGTATAATTTAAATTACGTATCTGTAGACATCTTTACACTATTTCACTATGTCATGGCCCTGTCACACTACAACGTATTTGGCAGCGTCTGACGAACATGCACATTCAGGGGCATGCTATTTTTTCACACCTTCGGCACACGCTTTTAAATACGTTGTAGAGTGACAGGGCCAATATACAGGAAGTTATTTTTAAAAGACTTAGTGTTACCTATTCATGAATAGTGTATTTTACTTCGTCATTAGTAATGGTTATTAGATTGTTGAGGTCGCCCCCCCTCCTGGTAACCAAGCTGAATTCAAATCGTTTGGTAAAAGTATAGCGCAGTGTTTACTACGTAAGTGCCAGTTTTGATATTGGTGAAGATGAAACAGAAATCAATTTGGTTTCTTCGTTCAAGGCAATTTCATTACCCAGTTCATATTTTCATTCAAATTTTATTTCGTACAAACGACAAGGTGTTAAATAATTGTATATTTGGTACTCGTTTATTACCTTGTTACAGAAAAGTATTTAATCCATAAATTCATCTGCGGAAAGTCATGATGAATAATGTAGACTGGTGGTTTTATAAGCTGTAATACAATTAAGAACTTCACCAAACATGTACATTTTACCATATACATGCAACACATGTTCATGATTGTACATCGAGATGTAATGCATACTATCTACAAAAATTAATCCAAATGATATACAATGTACAACTATATCTAGCTCAAGTCTCATGAGAAATTAGGAAGAAAAATAATTTCTCACTTATCGTTAAGTTAACGGTCATATCAGCTGAAAAGGCGAAATGATAGTTAATATCATGCCGAACTCATCAAATTTACTTTTCAAATTCTTTTTGAGTTAGATATATTGACGCATCGTATTTGCGTTTCTTTTTGTCCTCAGTATATAATCTATGTGGCAAAGCTTTAAATTAACAGCTTGAAAAAAAATAACGAGGCATCACAACACGAATGCTTCAACGGTGAATGCTAAATTGGTTTGATCATAACACGCTGCATACAAAATCCTTATTGTAAGTATAGAGATTTATAAATTGGCTTACCTTCATTAACTCATACGTATGTACTTTGTACAAACAGATTACACCAGCTGTGATTTTATACATCATTGAATGATAGAAAGGTACCATATGGCTGATCATATTCAACAACACTCTATAATACAGTCGACGCTGTGTGAACGGATGAACCACACGAGTCACTCTGTAGCATGCACACACATATATATATGTGGATTTTATGCAGAGTTGACCTTTATTCAAAGATTATTGTTCCCTCTCTCTCTCTATATATATAAATATATAGAGCCTTCTCTCTTATTGCTGGTATATGTTCGCAGGTTTTATTGAACGCGGAATAATATACATGAAGTACAAACAAGCTTAATGTTAAATGTAACGCGACTGATAGATCTATATTCACTGTATGTCAATTTCTATACATGTAGATGGTTTCAACTTGTTTTCAAAATATTTATCACATGTTTGATTGACACTGGTAAGAATATAAAATATCCCATTTCGTAGTTTAGTTTTTTATGTAAAATAAAGCCGTTCATTCTTGTAATACTGTTATATAACCCCGCTCAAAGGTTCACCAAACAGTTAGTGCCAAGACATGACTATTTCATTTATGTAGGGGTGTTTTGAATAAAATCATAAAACTACTCATGTTTGAATGAAGTTTATTCATTCACCCCCATCTCCACTCTTAGGCTCGCCAAACAATTGACGCCAAATCAACAGGCACGTACCTGCTTATGCGCGAGTACGCAGCTGAATCACATTGTTTTTCAAAAGAAAAATAATGATAAAAATTAATAATATGTGGCATAGATCATATATGGATGTTTAAATAGCTTTAATAAGAAATTCAAGTCTATCAAATTCTTTACTGAGATGGGGCTAAACTAGCTACTTTCAGAGCGTATCATATTCTTGAATCCACTCCAAATTAGCGTGGGTGCACGTCTGATCGATTATGCGTGACTCAATATTTTTGTGTCCTGCTATAAATATATCAAGAAAACAAGAGAATAAATCGACATATTTATAATCCTTATGCCATAAATACGTCATTCTGAATAAGAGGAAGTACTTTATGATGGGTTGTAGATCGAAATGAAAACGAATGGCTCTGTAAACCAAGCATTTGCGTACTTATACGGCGGTAGAAATAGCTTGAAACGAAGAAATTATAGTATTTACCACGGAAAAACTTTAAACGTATGTCATATACATGTATACGTCTGTTTGTTTATATTGTTGTTTTGGTTTGAAAGAATGTTCTTTACTTCGATTTTATATAATGTATCAGATAGATTATGAACCCCTGTTGTGTTATTTTATAGACAGTCATGTTTTAGCTAAGACAATATGTTTTAAACATTAAATCTTTTACCAATGGTGTATATTTCTGCAAATTTCGCTTAGCAGCTACAATAACATTCAAGTGAAATCAAATATTTTTATTTCACGTTCGTTCACTGAGGAATTGCGATACAGTCAAACTATATACTAGTACATCTTTCCTGCATTACTATCTATGAAATCATACAATCTGTAATCTATTTAACACTCACCTAATTAAGCAGTATTGACTAGATAATTGTGGTTTTACTATAGTTTTTTATTGACTCGTAACTTGCGATTATTAAGAGTAGAAATACATTGTTATCCTCACAGTAGTTTTGTTTTAGACGTTCAATATCTCTAGATTTATATCACTCTAGTTTTTGATGGTAAAGCAATTCAATTTTCAAGTTGACAGCAGCTTGATTGGTATGATAATAGGGCTTATTTCTTCTCAATTTAGGTTCCATTAAACGATTAATATTTCATTTCGGTTTTTTTTTCTACCTTTTTCTAACTTGTCTTGTGTCTTTAATGTCAACAAGTTATGTGTTAAGGAAAATTCTTTATACAGGTTGACAGCAGCGCTCTTGGAAAAAATATGCTGTTGGCTTGTTCCTACCAACTTTAAACTTTGTCTAAGCGTTATTACATGTATATGCTTTGTCTAATGAAATCGCCGACGGGTTGTAAGAGTATATACACACATAATCTCGTGAAAGGAATGAATGAATGAGCATGTTCTAATCTCAGTATTACTGTAAGAATGTGACACATTTTAGCTTTGTATTTCTTTGTTGTTACTTCGGGTTCAACACAGTCTATACTGAGTTAATAGTGATCTTTAAATGACAGACACCAGTGAACAACAGCATGGTTTTTCTTATTGTACGATTTAACTATTAATTTAACCTTTCTAGAGCAACAACCCCTCAACAACAACCACAACAACATAATTTTGCTTCTCCCAAAGGATGTTGCTTTGGAGAGGTTGCACTGTATATGTTCGCATTTTACTGACATTTTGTAAAAGAAATTTATGTAACATAAACAGTTGTGGTATTTGCGATATAACTAGGAGATAGCAGTTTGATGCATGCACCAACTTTCTTAGGTTTGGAATCAGACAAATCTAAGGTATATTTGAACAATAATGTAGATGTTGAACAAAATATACATGTTTACATAAACCCTTTTATAAAAAAAATTGTCGCATTCTACGCCCATTTTTTCATTTCATTAGCAAAATTATCGAATTCATCAACCTGGCGGTCAAAAACAAAAATAATTGAATCAACGCCTTTTTTTATTTTGAGACAATATTATTATATTTATCGACCAAAAATTCCCCATTCGTAAATAAAATGTTTGTATCACGTCCAAACCTTCTCACTCGTAAACAAAATAATTGTTGTTCATACATTCAGACATAAATACACATGACTTTGTCAACTGTATTACCCATCTAACACAAATCAAACAGTTTCATGTAGTTTTAGCTCAACGCCTACCTCTTCCTTTGGCGTGACTATAAACAACATGGAATTGCGGTCACATAACAAGTTTCAATCACGTTCATGCTGATTAATTTCCCTTTTTAGCTTTTTTTGTAAACAATATAGTGTTGTATACAGTGTCAGTTTATGTCTTACCTTATTTCAGTTTCTTTCCCTCCAATTTGTCTCGGCTCTGGTTTATTCGTCTGTGTTTTAAGTAATATAGAAATCCTGTGTAACTCTGTGATTATGTTTTTACTTCGTTCCTGCATGTGGTTCTCCCTAGTTACGAGTCTTGTTTTGTCTTTTGTCTTGTTTTTTTTTGCTTTACTTTTTATTCCAAATACATTGTATTATAATTGTACAGTCTGAAATTGTCCCAATTCCATTTTATTTTTTTTCGAATCAAATTTGTTCCTTTGTTTCTTGGGTTATCTTTTTTTCATTCTGTACAATATTTTATACTGTCTGGTTCCACATTGTCGTATTTGCATTCCAATACCGCTTCCTATTAAGCTATTTCGTGTCCTTACCGGTCTTCCGTCTTGGCTTGGTTTTTGTTGTTCACTGATCTTAGTACTCTTTTGTACATATGTGTTTTAGTAATACAGTTTGTATGAGTTTAAGGTAAGTATGGATAGCAACATATTTTTGCATTGTAAATAGATATAGCATGATTATATATTTCATTTCTGATGTTTGTTTTCATGGTTGCTTTCCGGTACTCTCATCAAAATCATGGAAAATAAAGATCCATGATAAATTCCGCTGGTGACGGGATTTGAACCGAAGACCGTATAAAAACCACGATACCACCGTGTGTTTTCACAAACCTTGTTCATCTTATTCATTTGTTTATTCGCCTTGAGGTCTACATGCCACGGTCAGACTTTGTGAAATTACCGAAGAATCTGTGTTAAATTTCTGACAAAATAATGGATTAGGAAAATCAAACATGAGGAAAGTGTCCCAAACAAACTTTTAAACGTTTTCGAGCATTCACACCAACATGACATGCTCCATTACAATTGAAATAGCCTCATCGCCCCGCGGATTCTACGAGTGAGAATATTTATTCTACAAAAGGTATATGAAAATATAAGACGTGAAACGATTTATGACGGACTAGATGGCATGATGTGTGAGATTAATAGTTTTTCCTAGAAGTTAAACAGTTTCCATTCAAAATACTATAGTTTTTGTCGTACATTTCATCTGGGGATATTTCACAAAACTGTCTTGTTGTGTGGTTACTTTGTACTTAAGATGCTCTTGATATTTATGATGCTGATGCTACTGTGTCTGTTACTGTCATAGTTTATATTGTTTCGTTCTTTCATAATGCAACTAATGACGGTACGATCTTAGTCATTATGTCGACTACAAATTTATTTAAGTAATAGCGACCGGAGGATGTAAAACACGTATCGTATTTAGCCCTTCAAGACTTTGTAAGCGACTGTTAACACGATCACATAGTTATAAGCGACTGTTAACATGGTCACGTGATTGTAAGCGACTGTTAACATGGTCACGTGATATGTACGTTTGGTTTTAAGGCTTTGGATTAAATATTGAAGTCAAATTGCAAAAGAAAACGTGAGACCACTTGATCATATATTCCTTTCAAAGCCGACTGAGAATACTATTTGTTCTATTAATATTTATTTCGATGGCCGATCAAAATACAGAAACACTCATTTTCATGCTGTGTTGTTGTGTTCTATTAATGTGGACGAATATTGAACACATTTGTGAAGGTAATGCATCCGTAATACTGTATTTTTCTGACGTTTGGACGTTGTGAATGTAATACTACATATTGACTACAGTAAAACATCTGTAAGGAATACTTGTGAGAGCGTAGGGTTGTTTAAATATATTAAAATGCTATCAAAAAGACACAAGCGAGTACATAACATGATTTATTTTTCACAATAGGCTATGTCCAATAAATACATGTGAACATTAAATAACAATGAATCATAATAATCTATATATTACAACGTATCACTTTTAAAATATTACGACGTATCACTTTAAACATGTTAAATACAAGTTGTCTAGTATATAAGTGGGTCTCACACAACCCACATCTTTGTAACGTTCTGTTGTGCTGGTATGGTAAAACCTCGCTTAGCGATCATTTCAATATAACGACAACATCATTATAACGACCGATAATTTTCAGCCTGATTTGCAATATTCCTTCAGTATTTCAATTTTATTATGAGACTTTTCATGTCAACACCAGATTTCAGGTCTAAAAGGAAATCTTAATATCGAGGGTTTTCCCATACCAACATTTGTTTCAACTCGTAAAGCGTACACCTACACGTTGTGTTTACACCGAGCTTCCAGCTGCGTTTGTAACAGTCAAAGAAACAAAACATATTCCAAGACGATGGCCGCAGGTGCTGAATGTTGTCAAAATCACTAAAACAAGCCTTGGTGCATATGCAAATGGTCTTAGACAATAATCGTGTTGAAGTTACAAGTATACAACTATCAAACAGACGGTGACACTGTTACAGTCCGTCCAGATAAAGTTTTCAACATAGAGTGTCTAATGCTGGAAATAACAAGTAATTACATTTGGTCTCTAAGGCGTAAAAATAGGTTTGTTTCCGGTTACCTGACCGACCCATCTCTTACTTACCGACTCAAAAGTTTTTACGGCATCCAAATCTTAGTGCTATATTGTAATTTTCACAACAGTGTTGTCGATATATGTAAAAAACGTGAAAGAAAAAAAATCTACCGACCCATATTTTGGGGGCATGTATCCGGATACAAACCTTTTTGTTTCGGCCTAAGCATTTCTGCAGTGCTGCCTAGGTAACTGCACGAGAAAAACTAGCATTGTATCCTGATGATAATATCAGGATTGATTTTCAAAATTCGAATTAAAACATGTTTGCAACCAACTTTTAGATTCAAGTTGTATGCTGATTAAAACTAATGCGGTCATGTAGTGGCTAAGTGGCTGACCTTGGCCAAAATCTATACAAAATATGTAAGCACTATGTTTCTATGGGACGTTGGGAAAAGAAAAGTTTTAGATTTTCTACAGCCCCACTTTTTTCACAGTATAATCAATTTTTCATCATGGAAATAGATCGAAATCTTCGGATAATTTTCTTGTGTTGTCAGAAAATTCCTACAACCACCATTATCACTGTAAACCCATTTGTTGCTTAAATAATACTATAACAGTCAGTAAGTACTACACGAGAACCCTTTCCGCCCTGTATTTCTGGTATACCATTAAATACGTAATATTTTTAATGGGAATTCGACTTATTACATAAGTCGAATTTTGAATGCGATTTCTCAAACTATTCTTAATTATTTCAAACTACTAAGAACGTTGATCTCGAATTGTTATTCAACGATTTTTTATAACCACTGTATTTAAAAACATGTCAAATCACTTCGAGATACTGGAAGTTCGAGTTTTATGTTTTAATTTGCGTGTGTGCTGAATTATCTCCCTTCGTTGAGTCATTGAATCAAAGGTGGTTGCCAAGGAAGGTACGAGCTGAGATACGTATTACATTTATTTCCACGAAATCAAGGGATAAAAGCTTCATTACAAGTCGTACAAATGATCACATGACAGAGATTTCTGTCTATTGAATAATTTATCCAAAATTCCTTTGGCCGTTTTTAGAGATCCGTTTCTGTTTTTTGTTCGACGATTGGAACATTGTTCTACTTTCTGAAGTAATTTCTCTGGATTTAACTTCAGTCTGATTTGGCTGAGAATTCCGACCAACAGATTGTCAACGTGATGATTGAGCGATGCGGATGTCTCGACATATTTACAGTTGTAATATGAAGCCGTTAGGCGCGCTTCTGAAATATAAGGCGACATCTTGTTTGATAAAACTGCATGTTTATTTTTCACAAATCTTTTTTTTTCGAATATAGTGACATAATTGACATGTTCATGTTTTCTCAGTCTCGCACCATTTAGATGTAATGTTTCGTGCTCCACTGCGCAGTGGGTTGGGACGATTCTGTTGTATTGTCAAATAAGTGAAACGGTGTTTTACATTGGCGTCAGCGCAACGCGAAGCCAAAAGAATCATCTGCCTTTGATGTCTGAGTGTTTAATCTTGAAGGAAAAAAATGTGATTTTAACAATATGTTTTCATTTCTACGCATTCAGTAAATTTGTTAGTGTTAGATAAATAGTGTTTATACGTAATTTGGTAATGTATTAAAAGTAGCAAGAAAATATCAGAATAACTAAATGCGGTTGCTATGACTACCAAATGTTTCCCTCTAATAATTATAAACACCAATGCATGTTATAAGTAATTATTTAAAACAACATTTTAGTCTTGTGTTTCAGTTTTTCGCTTTATTTAGAACATTAATTCGTAAATAGGTAAACAACCTATTTTCACAGACACACTAAGTACACTTTATATTATTAATGTGAGTGATTATATTTTCCATAACTTGTTCAGTCAATACATTTTCTACAATGATTTGTATTAAAGGCGTGCAAAAGACTTTCTTGTGTTCCCACAGGGTCCAGCAAATCTCGAGTGCAAGAATTGATTAAACGACGCGTCGCTTATCGCGCATTCAACTTCACTTTTATCAGACGCTTTCAATGAGTACCATTCTTAAGAAAATGCCCGTATGTTCGAATCGGGGCCTTTTACAGCTAAAACACTAGTTATTGTTATTTATTGCAAGAAAATCTGTCTTTTTAGCAAAGAGTTGGATTTCTTAATTACGAAGTATTAAAGGTCGCGTTATTAACAAATTTCGAATAGTCAAAAAAATTAGTTTTATGCAAAGAAAAAATCCTAATTACTGTATGCAGGAACCAATTCTCTACACTTCCACCTGGTGTGCTGTGACATTTTGCACATCTAACAATGTTTTATTATTATATCATTCTAAATATTGATCAAACATCGGATGTATTAATCACGCGTTTGAAGTGTCACGTTTAATTAATGACAATAGAAATCAGGCAGAGACACAGCGTTAAATGTTACGTGAACTTTCATTTCTTTCGCTTAAATTAGTAAAAAAAAACCCAAATGACATAATAACAATTCAGAAAAAAACGCCAGTTTTCAAACCGAAAGTAGCGCGTCTATTTTAGGTACTGAACCGGATGTGTCCGAATTCTTGAATATCATTAGGTGTAATAATAAAAACATGATATTGACACACTCACCGTTACGTTCAACCGTCCTCTTTCGGACTAGATCCGTTTTATTGGCCACAACAAATATACTTCTGTCAGTACACAGGTCGTTCCGGAGGTACTTGAGTAGATGGGCGGCATACTTGTATGTTGTAAGGTCTGTGATTGAATACACGACAACGTAAGCATCCACATTTATATCTTCTGCTGGATACTGTAACAAAGTACACGTGCATGGTTACTTATATTACATGTGACGATTGATTGATTGATCGTTGGATGGACGGACGGACGGACGGATGGATGGATGGATCGTCAATCGATCGATCTATCAACTAACTTATCGGGCGGTCTGTTGTTGGAATAGAATATGATATTACAAATTCGGGTATAAAATAAGGCACTGTATAACAACTTTATAGGATCTGAGAAAGCTGGTGTTGTTTGACCAATGATAAAATATCATTCGAACCAGTCTCTGAGTGCGATACACTGATTAACCCACTTGACGTAGAAAGCAATGACTAAGTACAGATATTGGACGTGTAAAGAAACAAAAATCGTAAACATAAATGATCGTTCAATAACATATGTTCGTTTATGATGTGTGTCCGCACGTCTGATATAAAAGGAAACGTATTTATATGATCTGTCAAATGTGAGAATATACGTCATCGAGAATAAATGGGCCAGATTTCATAAAGATATCATGCAAAGTATAAAGAAATATAGAGTATTATAAGATGAAATCAAAGAAATTGGTAACGTCGTAGATGGAAAAAGGGGTTTCATAAAGATCACTCGAGAAATTTTACCAGTGCTGATCAATATTTATCCGTCATCGACGAAAATTAATAATTGAGTTATTTGATATTCTCGTTCAAACTTTTAGATCATATTGCCATAGTATAGCCAGCATACATGTTTGGTTATGATATCGCCGGTCGCTGTTCACGTGGTGATGAGAATTTCGGACCTTACTGGTCTCATAAAATTCAAACCAGTTCATTTTAAAAATTCTAAAATATATTAGACTAGATCAGTTGACGGAGTACAGTGTCTAAGGTTATAAAACTTGAGATTGAATTCCCGACACAAATCTAATTTTTGGATTTGGTTATTAGACACTTCAGGGCCGCCACAAAAAACAGGGTAACCGTAAATGTGATTTTTCCAGCCTGATCGAGAACAAGACAATGTGCGCTACAGTCAGACTTGTCAGTTTACGGACTTTACAACCCGTGTCATTTATTTTCCACCAATTGATTCATTGGAACAAACTCTTATAATCTAATTCTATGCCAACCAAACGTGGCAGAATACACAGTACCATTCGTTAAACCAGAAGATTAATAGGACGACTTTTAAACAACAAACAAACGCTTGACGCACCTGTTCATCCGGGTAGTTACAGAATTCCAGCAGAGACTCTTCGTCATCTAACATCACTGACACTGTGCAATCGAGGGCTGAAATTAAACACATTGCATTGTAACTATTTATACATACAGTATAAGCCTTCCTATGTAGCTCAGTTGGTAGAGTACTGGACCAGTCACGTGTTCAAAACCTGGGTGTATGAAGTACGTGTTTCTTTGACAAACCACCTTTGGCACCAAGGAAAAATGTCTTAGTATGAAATCATTAATAAGTTGAAATGTAGAAGAAATATGAAACTTGTCCGTAAATAAAGTGATCGTTGTAATGAGGTGGTTAATTGTCGAAGTGGCCGTTAGGTGAGGTTTTACTGTTGTTGACTGTATCCTAACGACCGTACGGTCGACAGTTGTTATGGAAATAAACCAATCAAAAATATAACAACATAATGACATGTTTCTATAAATAGACAGTACATTAAAATGTCGACTACATCCATGGTAACCATTTATTCTATTGATACTTTCATCTTTTGTATCCTTACTTTATTCACGAACCTTTCCATTAGTAAGAGTAGAAATATACGCCTATAAAAATTGACAACATGTTGCTGTACACATTTATACACACACATGTTGTCTATGACGTCTGTATCTGCTTACAGAAAACCATTTGTTAAGCGTATACAAATCCAGTCGAAGAGAATGTTTAAAAAATATACACATTGTATATACAACGTGAATGAAAAGAATAATTACAATTATACCATACTACGACATGGGCACAGCTACCTTTTTTATTTATTTTTCTATTATCTTGTTTTGTACGCTGTTGCTCTCAAATAAGTGCTGTATGTTGTTGTTTTTGTCAGGAACATTCACCAAACTTTTATCTTAACGCAAACAGAATTCTTGATTACATTCCATTCAGTCAACAAAAACATTATGGCCATTCAAAAATAGGTAGAAACTACCACACATGTGGTATCCTGCCGAGAATTAGAGTTTTTAGACACAGCGCTCTGTGCAAAAATTGTTTTTTGAACAGAGCAAGGTAAAAAACTTTTGAGATAAGTCTTTAATAACCTCGTTTACAATCCCGCAGGGCGTTTTATCTTACAGTCTTTTTTGTCAATAACAAATTACTGATGTGTTTCTTATGGTCTGTTTCAACTTGCTTCGTAACCTAATGAGTACCCAGTGACTTCTTTGGGAATATTTAGTGGTTTATGTTTCAGATTTTGGTAAAAGATAAATGTTGATAACGCTGCAGATTTGAATACCACGACTTGTAACTTTCCAATACATCGAAATATCGTTGGGGACATTTTATGATATATAGCAAAACCTCAAATAGCGACCACCTCAATATTACGACCACGTTGTTATAACGGCCACTTATTTTTGGACCGGCTTCCAATAACTCGCCAATAATTCACCTTGATAATATGACCGCCTCATTATTACAACCGATTTTTCGCAACCCAAATGTGGTCTCTTTATTGAGGTTCTACTGCACATATTAAATATTGCAGTAACATCTCGATATTACGACCACTATTTGGAACATATTGAGCAGTTGAAATATTAATAAACCGGTTAGAAAATAATCATCTTCATATATGATAAATACCAAAGTGATCATTAAATCAGACTTTTCTGCGGGTTGGTTTTATTAACTTGTCTAAATATACAATAACCATATCTAGATAACAAGCGCAGAATTAGGTATAAGGGTCATTCAGTCTCCAGAAAAATAATCCTTTGGACGACAGCATACTCGGAAATAACCCAACATTCTTTGATCAATCATACAAAGTCTAAATATAGACAGATATTTATTTGAAGTATCACTGAAGGAGCGCGAAAGGACACAATTATCGATGGTTTTAATAACTTCTCTAATCCTGTAATATCTACGTCAATCATCGTTCGTCCATCCGTCCGTTCGTTCGTTGGCACTCACAAGCTGATTTGAACTTTTAATTAGAAATAGAATCAAACTTCTTATTAAGCGGCACGTGAATATCTCGCAAGCAAATATAATTGGTAATGCAAAAGTTTGTTTATTAAAAGCGTCTCAGATTCGCGCAATTAATTTGAATTTCAATAAGAAAGTTTGAATCTGCGACAGTATCAAATAATAACATCCCTATAAATATGTGTATGTATAATTTTCATACTCTCAGCATCAAAGAAACTTTGCATTAACTCATTGAAATATAAGTAGCCAGATTTAATCACAGTTGCCAATATACATTTTTTGCACTCGATTACATATATTAATCGGATGCTGTGTTTACAGCGAGTAGTGTGATAGTCGACGAAATTGTTCCGCTTTTAGAACTGTCTTATATTAAGCTTATGTTTATCAAACTTTCCCCAACGTGAATGTTTGCGAAACATCAACACAAATCGACCCTTGCCGGGATAAAATACAGGAACAAAAGCCATATGGCCTATCATTAGTGAAAGTATTATGTGTGATAGTGAAGTCATACAGTGATTAAATAGAACCATACATACTAAAGTACAGTTCATCGATCGACTGAACAAGTCTGAGAAAAATCAAGGTTGGTGCTAATTGGTAACAAGTGATCCTTTGAAAAACAATTTTATCACATCTGCTCGTATAAATATATAAAAACATGCCTGTACATACCTTTAACTATTCAGTATCTGGCACTAAACTATGTGACGTTAAGAGGTGGGTGCGTGCAAGGCTTTGGTCCTTCACGAGCAAACAAGTCATGTTTTACGGTTACTTGACCAAACAAATTGGAAGGTAGGTTCCAAAATTTGCTTGGATTGGGTGAGGAGTGGGGTGAATAACATTTGTTCAGTTTTCCAGAAACCCTCGGGTGCGCTTCAAGCAATATATAATGTTCACCGCTACTAATCAAATCAAATAGTTTATCAGCGCTGTATGTATGTATTTATTGACTAAATATATAATCGAGGGTGTAAAAACTTTATCTTGTTTTTTATTTGCACGTATGTGGGTTCTGTGCGCACTTCTTGTTATACATACTGCGAATGAAAAGGAAACAAATAAAGAACAATTTTATGAAAACGTAGTACCTAAAATAAAGCACATTTGAGGATCCCCCCAAAAATGGTCTTAATTTTTAGGTCACCTCATTATAAGAAACCTTGAAAATAAATTGCTATTGTTATAATATGGTGGTGTTATTATAAAAGTGATCGTTGAGTGAGTTTTTGATCTATTTTCTGTACAAGATACCTCAGTATCAATAAGATCCATGGATTCAATTTTTCAAACACATATCGCCGAAGAAAACTGGGGTTACGAAATCAACACGCCATCACTTCGTGACAAGGTAGGTACCAGCACGCCATCACTTTGTGACAAGGTAGGTACCAGCACGCCATCACTTAGTGACAACGTAGGTACCAGCACGCCATTACTTTGTGACAAGGTAATAGAATCGATTTTCCTTCATAAAACTCAGAATAAATTTGTTGTAAATATGCCATAAAAAGATGAAACGGCTTGCGTGTTTATCGCGCATCAGCACCTTTTACTCTCGTCTGAGAAAACACTAGATTACCGCGAACAATTCAGCATCACGCAATATGAATGAAGATAAAATTATCTAGAAATCTTTGTCAGTGTTTGAGATGTCTGTAACTATTTTAGTATTCATAATACAAGGGTGATAAAAAAATAAGGCTTCGAATTCCATTTTGAAAGAAACTGTTGATTTCATCCATTTAATTTAATCCTTTCATTCCACCTACTTAACCAAGTTCTCCAGTGTATTCCTTTGTATCATCATTGCTTTCAGAGTGTTACATAACTTGAAGCAGTAGGTGTTACCTTTAAAAGAATTGCAGTGTTGTTTTGCTAAACAAATGTCCTTGACACAAAACCGTTGCACCGACATGTCACACGTAGATGCAATATCAGATAAATAACTGGGTGTCTAAAGAAGAATTGTCAAAGAGATGACTTACGTAAACACTGAACGCATTCTTTGATAATTTTATGCCATTATTATTTCACTAAACCATATTGAGCATCGTATGTCTGGTTTAAGGAGAAATACGGTATTTATAATAGAATCTGCTGACTTTCAGGATTTCAGTTAAAATAATCTTGGGGAGAAATGGAAAAACATGCAATACTGTTACACCTAATCAACTTTCTCCGCCCGCTTCTACGTTGTAAATCTCTTGAAAGATACCAGAATCAATTATGGTTATAAAGGCATTGTTAAAATGATTGTGATGATGGTAATTCTGAATGTGACTACAGGTGATGACGGAAAATGATTGAAGTGATGATGGTAATTCTGAATTGATTGAGGTAAGGACGGCAAGACGATGACTGAGATGATGGATGTAAGAAAAACTAAAGATGATTGAGGTGATGGTGATAATACTGAAGATACTGATTATGCATAAGTTGATGCCCATGCAAATGATATATGTAGCAAATGAAGAGGCATCCCAAACAAAGTAAGGTGCTGCCTTTGGGAGTGTGCTCCTCAGGCCTGACACCACGTTTAAATATGTTTCTTTCTTTGATTTGGGCAACAATTATTCCTACCGTATGACTGGCATAATCAGAAATCAGGAAAAATTGGGCATGCTTTATATACTCTATCACTAACTTTGTACATCGTTAACGTTTCTACGCTTTGCCGTTGCTTTGGTTCATGGTCCTAGGGGAATGTGTGATAATATACCGATTCTTTAAATGAAGACCAAGCTACCCTCATTTTACTTTTTGTGAGTATTTATGTATGTTCTCTAGCTTACTGGATGTACGAAATTGTTTCTGGGTTTTTAAACAGGGGCTATCATAAAAAGCCTATTATGTCTGCAAGCACATCTTTAACACACAGGGAACGCATTTGGAGAAAATGTAATTCATTTTGAGAGTTGGGTGAAAATGATAAAGCTTCGAAAAAAGTTACAATGTTCTTTAACTAGCCTCACTATGAACGTTAGTAAACATTTTAAATGGAACTAAAACCCTCTGTGTTATACTTCGGAGTATTCCTTTGTGGGTAGCTTGCTTTGGTTTGTTTGTACTAAAATCAAATACTTTCTATGAATTTGTGCAGTCCGAACGTAATGAATGATGTTTCATTTAAATGAATACCAGGTTGTTTTCCTGAAATGAAACTCTCGGGGAATATTTTAGAATCAGTTTTTCATTGCTGCTGCTGATGTTTTCATGGAAATTTTGAGGAAATTTGATGAGACTTTGTAATACGTGCTGTAATACGTGCTATATCTGATTTTCCTAACAATCAATTAATTCCACGCTGAGCAGGTAGCATATCCTATGTAACATGGAATCGGTTTGAAATCATGCTTGGACAATATGTGACCCGAAAACTGAATGATTTAGGGTCCTGCAAGTCAGGGATGTTGATAAAACAGGTTTAATCTCGCCGAGTCTTCCATATCTTCATTTCATCTGGATTAATTAAGAATGCAATAAAACCAACGTCAATGATAAATGAACTGAATGCCTCTTCTACATAGTGGAAACAAACGAAGAACATTTTTCTTCCGCGATAACCTTAAGTATTGGAGAATTATATTTGTTACATGTGGTTCAAACAGTGATTTGACAATAATCCACTCTTTACAGATACAAAACTACGTGAAACACAAACTTGATTCATAAATAGGAATTACGAAAAAAATGCAGGATTTCAAAAATACTTCTCAGTATAATGGTACAGTGTATATATGATTATGTATCTCATACAAGACTTGAAAAAATGATAGAAAATTTAATCTTAAATAAGCGATCTTAATCCCGAACTTCAAGAACTAACGATGATATGATTCATGTTTCGTATTTCCATTTCAGATCTTATTCAAACAAAATGATTTGAATACGGTGGCTATGTTTCAAGAGCAATAGGCGACATTGTTCACTGTAAAATATTTGAATAACAGACGCAAAGTTGGCTACAAGAAAAACAAAATTGACTTGAATAGTAACCTATCAGAAAGAGAGCCTCATGTAAAAAAATGTACACCATCTTGTACTCCATTGGAATAATAACTACGTCTGCGACAGGCTTATTTTGACGAATTGATTTCTGTCAAGCAAAATAAAATCCCTTACAAATCTTCGAACAGCAAACAGAGAAAGGAATTTACCACAAAATAGTTTAATTCAAAGCAAAATATATGTACTTTAAAGTTAATTAACGAATGTCCAGTGTACACAAAAATAGGTTTTCACGCTAGCTCTAATTATCTAACGTCTAAAAAAGGTTCAATAATGCCTGTTATTGATACAAAAAATACACATGAAAGTGTTCTAGTTTGCACACTTCGCAACAGTAGACAAAAAATACGCACGTGTTTAAATAAATAAAACAAATGGGAATCGGGCCACTAATTTCAACTCAGCTAAACGTGCAAAGAGGTAGCAGGGAGTGGTTGGTGCTCAATCAGAAGAATAATAAACAATTCAGTTTTCCATTTAAGACGCTTTTATATTTTTTTCCTTCTTGTTGCATAACTGAGTTTCAAAATGGACGGGATGTTTGCTCCGTTTATTCTCTTTCTCACGCAGTTGTTTTAAATCATATGACTCTGTAAAGGAAGGTATTGTCTCGGTAAGTCCCGCCTTTTCTTCGAGCTGTTCTGTTTCTTTTTATAGTAACGTGGGTTCAGTATTCATGAACTACCCATCTATCACGTTTTATGTTAAAGATCAATGCTTTCACCAGAATTCAATATCGTTGGCGTTTAAAGTAACGGAACTCATCTAAAGACATTGTTTCAGTACAAAGGCCAGCGCCTCAGTTTCAGGATTTTAATGAATGTGGGGTATTTAATTTTCGAAAGTGTGGTTGTGGCTTTGAATGCGTTGTTAGAATTCAAGAAAAAATGAAACTGTCACATCAAACAGCAACAAAATATCATCCTTCCAAATGTACAAAAAACTCGACTTTATTGGAAGCCTTTCAACGCGAGGCTTCCGCTTGTACTTTTAGACCGTGTTGGTTTTTTCTCATCGAGATCTTTTTAATGTTTTTGTCTGACATTAGAGAGGTTGATTTCAGTTTCATTATATTTTTATGTAAATTCAACCCACTCGTTTGTATTAATGTGACTATTAATAGCATGAAAGAATATTTGTTGCGATTTTAACACCATTCCACGGACCACTGAGACAGTCATAGCACGATGCAATGTCATTATTCCTTGGTTTATTTACGAACTTTGTTACGAAAGGTTGAGTAATATTACAAATATTACGTTAGTTCGCGCGAAACCTGAAGAGTCATTTCCGTCTGACGACAATTGGTGAGACTTCGTATCCAGGATATTCTATTTAAGGGATGGTTTGTTTCATTCAGAACATACGAGATGGAAATTGATCGTTTAGATATAATTTTAATGCTAATGGTGGGCATTACGATATATTCGACTTTACAGACCCATCTAACATTTTGTTTGGTTACATTATAGTGTATAATAAAAGTTTCCTGACTTAAATCGGATGTATACGAATGCACCCACTTTGGTATTACGTCATTCCGATTAAATTCTTTAGGAAAAGTAAAAGTAAAATGTCGAATATTCCAGAAGTCATATACTTCTCTACCATAGCAAAAAAACCGTTAAAGTGACTTAGATCTATTCCAAATACTTTGATGTATTGATTTATCTTACAAAACACCAACAGAAAAAAATAAACTGATGCTGAAAATATAGCAGCTATACCACCCTCTCCCCGAACACTCAGCGAATGACACAAGTTTTGCGTTTAAATTGGCGTACGATCTGGGAAAGACTTATTAGTCATAACTACATACTTCACAATTACTTGTATTTTCATTTTCGGACACCTTCCTATGCAACAATTCAACTTCGCGATCAAATTGTCTGGAGGTAGCAAAACAAAAGCTTAAGTCCCAATTTATCCACAGCGTACTATCAAATATTTTGGTGATGTTTGAAAAATACGCACAAGTTTGTTTTCCATTCTTTGAAACGATATCCATTATACAATGGTTTGAAACAAAAGGTTTATCATAATACAACTTTAATATTATGTAATATCATGCTTTTCTAAATAACAAGTACATGTGTATCTAAAGAATATCATTCCGACAAGTTATCACTAGCCCCTCAAGGCTGTGAGTTTGAATCCCACCCGGGACCAGACAAATATCACATGTGACAAAGCTTTTCTGCTAGCTTACGGTAGTTGTACGCCTGTGGCCTTCCTCCACCGTTAGACCATGAAAATGTTGCCCAATGGCCCCGGCTGTAGTTGAGACGCTAAACCCTAGTGAAAAAATCAAAGACGGACCAAGCATCGCGTCAGCTTAAAACAATCCATCTCGTTTCAGTGTTTACAATACAAAATATACGAATTCTAAATACTCATTTGACTTTCATGAATATTCTATCGATACTTGCTGAGAAAAAAGGCGCATCTTTCTTAATGCAACAGAAAATATTTTAAACATGTCATTAGTGTTTGCATAACCAATTATACATAAGACAAAAACTCGGCTGCAAATACAGTCGCTTTATAACAACATAAAAATGTAACGTAAGATACCAATATATTTGTTTAAGCCTATTATGGAAATGATGCCATTTTTTCGAGATATTTACCGTAACCAATTGGGATTGGTAATTATAAGTGTAGTGTATAGATGGAGTAGGACATTAGACGTAATGACTGTAAATATCCAACAAATTGCTTATCAGAACTAAATCTAAGCTGATTTATTGTGTACATATTTAGCAACAAGGATTCAGAATAATTCATGACTGAAGATAAACATACGCATAAGATGACATAGAAAGAGGTTAGATACAGTGGCACCTTACTTAACGACCATTTCATGATTAAGACCACTTCATTATAACGACCGCTTAGTTTTATATTACGCCGGTATATTTTAAACTAATAGTGAGGGCACAGCACTATTAAGACCACCTGATTAAAACGACCACTTAATTTCACACTGGCACTTTATGTAAATACAACTTAACATCTGGATTTATTCTGATATAAAGATAGCGCAACTAGACGGAAATTAACTATACGTATATATATACCTACGCACGAACAATGAAATCTTTGAACTCACTCAAGAAATGTAATTTCCGTACTTTTGTCACAGTTAGGAAGAACCTACCACTGTAAGTACAGACGATTCCTCGACTAAAATCAATTACTATTACGGGAATGACATTTTCTTATATATGATCCATGACGTCTACGCCAGATGTTGAACATCGTCGGTTCAGATGAAACAAAAGTCGATATCAATAGTTAATATACAGTGTATGTTTGTCTACAGTAAGACCTCTCATAACGACCGCTTTGATATTACGGCCACATCATTATAACGACACACACATTTTCTGACTGGTTTTATATTGATTTTCGATAAAGACCACCTCTGTATATATATTTTTGTTCTTCTCTTCTAACTTTGGTTAAGTTGGTGCATCCGAATTGTAAAGATTATTCAGTTGTATCATCTTTAAAAGAACAGAGCAACCTCTCCAGAGCGGTACTCTCTTGAGCAATAACCTCCCTTCCACAACAACAGGATATTTTTTCCATTGTATGATGTAACTATTGATTTAAGCTCTCTAAAACAACAACCTTTCAACAACAACAAAATTTTGCCTCTCCAAAAGGGTATTGCTCTGGAAAGGTTGCACTGTATGTTCGATGTATACCCATCTTTATGATTTTACACTGATATACCCGCTTTGCTGAATACATATACCGGTATTATTAAGCGGTCAGCATAAATTGAAGGAAAGTCAACTGCCAACTACACATCCTGTACTGACGTCAAGATAAAAGTCAAACACAAACAATGGCAGCTGTTTTTTTTTTGTTTTGTTTTTGTCTGTCTTTCTCATGAAAAAAAATCATATCAGCTAAATGAATATCATTCATAAATATGACCTCCTGGGGTCTAATAAATGATAGACAGAAATGTATTTAAAGTTTCATGTACAGTGTTTGTTTACCCGCTCCCAACTGTCCAGAATATTTGCTGCTCATTATCGTCAAATTTCACAGTCTTTCACAGTTCCCCATTTCCATAGAGTGTTTACATTACCATGCTTACCGCATGCAGCTGTGTTTAAATTAAATTTTGACGAATTTTCAGATACCGAGTATTTACTAATAAACGCTCTATGTTGGTATTGGTGGCCTCCGCGGCCGAGTGGTTATGGTATCTCACTAGTAATTACTGGCCATTCACCTCTGTAAGTTCGAATCCCAAACAGGACTGAAAAAGTTAACATGTGAGGAAGCACTCCAACCAACTTACGGAAGGTCGGTTGTTCTATCAAGGCGTACGCCAGTATCTTCTTCCATCGTTCAAACTGCTAAAATGACCTTGGCTGTTGGTGCGACGTTAAACCCAGAGAAACAAACAAGACGAACAAGGCATCGCTTTACCATTTTTTCTAGATGCTGCGGAACAAGTCTGAACCTATTCTTTTATGATTGGAAATACAAGTTTTATTAAATCATGATGTATAAGTCACGATGTTTCGTTTTTATCAGGATGGGACGTTAATCGGGCACCGGGTGTTTACTAGGAAATATACGGTACATTGGTTTTGATTTAATTGACATCAATACTTTCATTTAAATTGTATGCATTTTTTCCAATCATAAACATATTAATATCGTAAACATTTTCGGACATGATTAGACGGAGAAAAAGCGGTTTGAATATAAGGCCCCGAATTTCAAGGTGTAAAAAATACCGTTTATTTAAAGTTCTGCCTTCCTGTCATTTCCTGAGTTGGTTAGTTTATCTTTAGATGATGAAACAAAGCAGGATTCAAGCCGCCCTTAATCATTCTGAAATACTTCTTTAATGTTTGCTTCACAGCATATAAAGCTTCCCACGGGAATAAAACCAACTTCCCGCTCTCAACAAAACACCAACAGATCCAGGACATTACAAACCCGAAGCACACAAAAATACCACCACAACAACACATGCAACATGTTGCAGCGGTAAAAAACAGATGAAATCCCCCAAAGGCGAACCATCTGGAATGATTTGCAACAAGAGTTTTATACAGGTGATGAATTCAACACATCCAACTGATGCAAGTACATAAATCAACTCATGCCACGACAAGTGTTTGACAAATTTAACAAATCATAGTCCTCCTGTTTCTTTAAGTTCTCCTGAAATGACCGCGACCATATTAAAATAAGGATTGCGTAACATATAACTTAATATTTTAAAAAATACATCTATGCAAAGCCTATGTGACCGTTACGATTGATAATATAAAGTTTCTCTTACCGGACGGGTCATCTGTTGTATTATTTTCCGAAGACATAAATTGATTGATAAGGGCCGATTTTCCGACACCCGAGGATCCAAGGACAAGAACCCTATAGTATGATGGCGCCCCAGATGACGCAAAACTGTACTCCGCACTGCTACCTTGTGATGTTGTACTAGGCAGACGGTTCCTTCCTGAGCCTTGCCCTGATAAGTCAATATCTGACGTGGTCACTGTAAGTCCTGCCGTTGGCATTAAGCTCATAGAACCCCTTTTACGAATGACATCTCCACTGTTGATAACCCCTTTGGACGTGGTACGGAAAGATCGAACTCGCCGCAACACCTCGGGATTTCGAATATCATTCGATGATAATGATAGTCTGAAAGGACTAGGCGGCATGCTGTGTCTCCGTATTACAGAACCGTCTTCATTAAAAATATGATCACAGAAGAATCCCGTCTCCTCCGCAGGCTCAACATTTAAATATACTCGACACTCCATCACCTTGAATCTTAAATCAACAAAATTATTACCGTAAAACTCGATCTAAATTAATGTAATACACGTGAACCACTTCGTTACTTCGTAAAATCATGTCTAATTCACTGTGTACTTCAAACAATGTTAGTATTCACAGAATTTGTTACATGTTATAATTTAATTATCAACTAAATATCAAACTATCGGCTACACAAATCCCTGTTTCTAATATTATCGTAAAAATATAGCTTCCAAACCAGATACGAACACAAACAGAGAACTAATATTCTAACAATCCTGTCTAGATACAACGCTGCTATGAAATAAAACACTTGTTGTCACCCTGTTATGTTTGTATAAGAAAATCCTCGCTGAGCAAGCGTCCATATCCCGCGTAATTTCTCGGCAATTTGATTGGTTCAAATTGTTTCGGGCTGGTGTCATAGCTTTCCGTATATAACGTGACGCAAATCTGTCGATTGTGAAAACTCTGAAGAGCTGTGCTTGATTTTTTTCTTGTAAAATTGCACAAGACAGCTGTTGATCGAGCGATCAATTTTAAGAAGATATTCTAATTTTCTTATGTCAATACTCCGCCGTCTAGCTTCAATGGAAGAATAACACAGAATAATCATAGCGAAGGAATGGAATTTATTTTATTTTATTTACTTTTACGAGAAAACTTGATTGTTATAAAATATAAAATTATTCTGTTGCTGTGATAAAATGAATCAAGCTTTTTTTATACCAGTCATTCTGCGATGACACGAAGTATGTTTAATGATCAGCTTAACTACAGACGAGGCTCAACTGGCAAAGTTTTATTTAATTTAATCTTTCTAAAGAAAATGTTGCATATTATTTTGTATTCAGACAGGGGTCTAGAAATTGGAGCGCCCTGTGGGATTTAAACTGACTGCACAATTAGCAATCTTAATCTCAAATATTCACAGGGTCTAGTTTTTTTGCTAATTTTCAGTTCTTAACTAACAGTTTTAGCCAAAAAAATAAAGCAGCCATTTACATGCATGATTTATAAAAGTATTTCGACTATTAAATCTATAAAATAACGATAATTTTTAAACTAATAAAGAAAAATTCGTCACAAAAAATAATCAAATATTCCTTTGCAATATCCTGTTTTGTTGAACATTTTTGTACAAAGACGAATGTTAGAGTCTCTAACATTTGTTCGTGTGGATAGACGTACCGGTAATTATTTATACAGTGCAACCACTCCAAAGCATCACCCCTTGGGAGAACCAAAATTACGTTGTTGTTGTTGTTGTTGTTGAGAGGTTGTCACTCTATATATAGAGGTTTGACTAATAGTTAAATCGCCCAGTGGGAAAAAGTCATGCTGTTGTTGAAGGGAAGTTGTTGCTCAAGAGGGAGCGGCTCTGGAGAGGTTGCACTGTAATATTTACTCAACGAAGATATTATCAGATTTTCACAGCATTTGTCAAGTAGGAACGTGGCTGTTCTAATTTGTTTATGGATATTTTTTCATATCAATAATTGGTGTGAAGGCGAAATAATGAGTCATACCAGATGTTACACTGTGACAAGAGACTGGAGCATATATAAAGCTTATCTTTAAGAAGTATATACGAATTATACACTACTTTTATTTAGTATAGCTTTACATTGAATTAGTAGACGAATTGTCTTTTATTTCAGATAGTAAAAGTTTCTATCCTTTAATTTAGAAAGAAAGATGCGGATAGCAGTGAAACCAGCGAAAGAGTTAGGACCAGGTTTACAACTAGGTAGAACCACCGACCATCCGTATGCTAGCTAGAAAACTTCTTTACATGTGAAATATGCATGTTGGTCCCGAGTGGGATTCGAACACGTGATTGCTATTCAGAGACCATAACCGCTCGACCACGGGAACACTTCATAGGCCCCAAAGGTGCAAGCAAGACATGCTGTCTTTATGCAGAGTTGGTCTTATTTAGTGGTACATTTTAATCCATGATACCACACCAATAAATGTGTTTTAAGGATTGGTCGTTTCCCCCGGGTGACCTATACAAAAGTGTTGCTATGAAGTGTTTCTTGAAAATGATGACGGAAAATTCAGCGTTGGAAATTCTGTCGTTGGAATTATATTGTTGGGTATAACTTCCCTCCTGTCTTCAATAAGTCGGCATTTAACAACTGACCAACGGCAATAAAAATATCAGCAAACATTATAATCAGGTATTCTTAAGTAACAATTATTGCTCGAAATAATAAACTTTTTAAAGCGTGCATAGTTCATAAAATTCTCAGGTAGATCACATATAATTAGCTGTGACAACTGTCTATCTAAACCCAGACAATTAATTCTTCTTTTTTTCATTGCACTTAGGTTTGGCATTTTAAAGCGGTGGTTGATTTATATGTTGTTATTGTGAAGCATCAAGGCAATGACTTCTTTGAAACAAAGAATATTGTCCCGAGGCTAAAATTTCATGGAATCCTATATTTGAAGGATTAGAACCCATGGATCCCGCCATGCAGCAGGGATACCTAGAACAAGTTCCGGTACGTCATCGATGCGTTCGTACAGGGTTCAAAACATTAATAGGACTTCACCGGGCTGTATATTGTAATTTTCATCTTCGATTTGACTGCCAGTGACAAGATTTAATGTATTAATCACATGAAACTATATCCGTATTACGAGTAGTCTCCCTTTACCAAGATGACACGTATATGTAGGGGAGAGAACGCAACACTGAGAGAAGTTTGCGAATATTTCAGTATCAGCTTTTGTACCCGCACTTACCATTATATGATGTCACTGGGAGACTGCAGAGTTCTTCAATAAACGCACGTTTTTACGCAATAGAAAATTTAATTGTCTCTGGGTGCTGTCTGTGCATATCTACCTTCAGTCGTGTGTTACAGACATTTCTGAATGGGACAAGATTACCTGAATTGGAAATGAGGCTTTAAAATTTGGTTGAATGCTTAGAATTTACTAAACTCCTGTCTTCATGTATGCTTCTTGGTAATATCCGGTCAACTCGGTAAAATCATGTGTCCCCTTTTAAAAAGAGGTTCAGCTGGTTATTATAAATCATGAAAAGGGCAACACTCGATAGTGTACTTGTGATCACTTGTTGTCATTGGGGTCTTCGTGATGCTATTAAAATCAAAGTACTTGTAGATCTAATCGGAGGTGTTTTTTTTTCTTTTGAGTTGAAAGTTATTGTTAAGATGAACTATCCAATTACTTATGCGATGAATTATTTGCTGCGCTTCAGTATTAAGGAACAATTCGATAAAAAACTGTATTTAAAGCCGAGGTAGATAGATAAGATGGGTAATTTTATTTTGAGTCTATCAGTTGATACATAGCAACGTAATACTAACATCATACATTTTGACCTTGTGCATAAAATAGTCCACTCGTAGAAATTATTATAGCTCAATGATGCTGTTTCGTACGACATTTGAACGTTTCTGTCTGTCAATGATTGACGTGACATTGATGACCTTACATGTTTTGTTAGAAAGTAGGACTCTTGGGTGGGTTACTGTCATTATCACGGAGCAAAAGACACGTACAAAATATTTTGCGCAAACAAGCAAACGTACACTTGTCATGAACAAAAATATAGTACGTCACAACTTACCTTCCCACGAGGAGTTCTGTCTTGTTTACTTGTACGTAGGGGTTATATCGCTGTCGTCCTTGGGCATGTCTTCTCTTCGATTTCATTACCAATATCGACCTAACGGCCCTATTGTTTTACAGGCTGTTTCTTCAAAGAATTGGTCACCCTTTTTCTTTTTTTTGGATTTGCCGCTTTGATTCAATACTTATTAAAAACCACAGTATCCATTTTTGTAGTTTCCTTTCGAGCTTTTTTCCACGCTGCTAAATTACTGTCAATTAATAGTGCTGTTATTCCTGACGTTTGTGGCATTTACAGCATTCATTATGGCAGCCGTAATTGTTTTAACCGGAAGTCATAATTACCACCCGCGCTGCCACCATAATAGCCCAGTTTTTACCGTACAACAATACTTTTTCTGCAGTCAGTTATCAAACTAAGGTCGCTGGCATATTGAGATCCTCTCTTACTGGTAATTAATGACGTCATGACAACAGTACAAGAAAGTGTTTTATTGACTACAAAATGATTATATTTAATTTCACGAAAAGAGAGTGTCGTTTTGAAATGTCAGTGAGCTGGTTCAATGACCGAGTGTTCTGCCGTTTATTTTTAGAAAAACTGCTTCCTTATTTTACGCATGAATATTTTTTATCACTGAATGAATCGCGTAGCTGAGGAATGACTTGTATTGATGTGTCACTCTGCTTAATGTCTCATCCGACTTCATACTGTATGATCGCTTAAAAATGAAAATAACATTTTTAGAGAGGTCTGATGTTATTGTTAAACCTGTGAACGAAGACAATCAAACAGAGCACAAATACGAACCTTTAATATGATTGTATTCAGATGTTTGTTTCTAGTCGTTCCAAGGCGGTACCGTACGAGAGACTGTGTTTTGTCCTTCATTTTGTATGTTCTCATGTGTTGTAGTATTTGGCTTGGCGGGTTTCAGGAAAGGTAATACTAAGCGGAAGGTGGAATTTTTTGCGTGTGTTTTCTTTTATAAATATTTTCCTTTCTTTGTTTGTTTGGTCTATATATCAATAAGTGTCCAACTCTGGTCGTTGTTCACATGGCGTTAATCAAAGCTGACCCATTTTTTTTCGATTTAACTATGGTAATTCTAGGCTACATGTTTATATGCGAGCGTTTTTTTTCTGTAAGTTTGTCAAGAGTGGCATGTAATCATAAATTGAACAGGCTAATTGTGTTCTTATCTGGAACAAAGACGTTTAGAGCATAGATCATCAGATAACCAGATTTATTTTGCATTGAATTCCATGTCGTTTATCAACAGTGTTTCAATCCTGTATGGTGCAATGATGACTAACAAGCTCGCTCATGAATAGTCTCTAATACTTGTTCCCGACATTTATATGTATTAAGCGCTTTCGATTTCACATTTGCAGATGAGTTTTAAAATCTGATACAATACTTTCAATCAAATCGCAACAGAGGAACATGCCGCTCACCTGGGTCTTAAACCATTGACCCCACTATCATTAGACCTGATAACAGCAATAGGCATAAATGTGTGTATATATAGTGTTGATATATATTTTCTACATTACTTCATTACTCGTACTTTCATTTTTTATTAGCATCTTAACCTATCAACCGCATACACGTACTTTCATCTTTTATTAGCATGTAACCTAACAACCGCATACACGCACTTTCATTTTTTATTAGCATCTAACCTATCAACCGCATACACGTACTTTCATCTTTTATTAGCATCTAACCTATCAACCGCATACATGCACTTTCATCTTGTATTAGCATCTAACCTAACAACCGCATACACGTACTTTCATCTTTTATTAGCATCTAACCTAACAACCGCATACACATACTTTCATCTTTTTGATTTGCGTCTTACCTAACAACCGAATTACCACTATATTGAAATGTTATTGGCTAAGCAACTTGTTGATGTAAACTTCAACATAAATAAACTTATGTCTGATGTCTGTGTCTTTTGGTGACACTTTCTGTGATACACCATAAATTGTATTTACTTGAGCTGCAGACTTTGATGATATCACTAAATGTCGCGAGAGATTTGGACGACTGTTCAAAACATCAAGTATTCGTAGATAATTTTACTCAACCCACGCAATGACGCATTCTTCATCAGCATTTCCAAGATTAATTCATCTCACAACAATTGTAACAGTCTGTCATTCCTGATGACCTATCTGTCATTAATGCAATAATGTACTATGGTTATAGTGAAGACGTTCCAACGAAAAGACAACTGAATTCAGAACTTGAGTCAATGATCTGTGTACACTATTGTAGCGTTGTCTGACATTGTTAAATGTTTGAGGTTCTTACAAATAGCATAAGCTGTGATGTCGCTGATTCTTAGAACAAATTTTTATCCTCCATTTCCCCTGGAGCGAAGCAACGGTTTTAGATTTTTCAAATTACATGTAAATATAATTGTCTTTGATATACATCTGCTAATTTCATTTCAATGATCGCTTTGTATCCTTCTCTTCTGAATTGAGATAGAAGATTGTGATATACATTTAGTTTTTCAAAATTTTTTCGCCGCTAACCGTATGTCAGGTCGTAGGAAAGCCTTTTTGCAAGGACGGCGATATATCATCATCTGGCATATATCTAAATCAAACCACCGACCTTCAGTAAGCTAATTGGACAGCTTCACATAGGTGGAATCTGTCTGCTCCCTGGTAGGAATGGAACTCGTTGCGGTGATTTGACCATAACCACTCAACCACAGAGGCTCCCAATACTTTTCTGAGTTGATTTTAAACAGAACGTATGGTACTGACCTATTTCAAAAACGCGACCTTTCATTCACACTTTTAACAGTACATATGTTTTGTTCCAACGTTCCTGTGTAGTTTTTACACATGTTTCTTGTAACTATTGATAGATTAAAATTAAAGTATTTTATTAACTCTGTCACCAAATCAATTACCAGGCTTGAAGCAGTCTCTAAACATTGAATGCATTTGTCTAATGAATATTTAATATTACTAATCCAATTTCCCGACTAATATTTTTCAAATAAGAATTCAACTGGTTTAAATGGAATTGATTGACGTATTTCTTATTGCTAAAACCATTACTGAGATGAAATTTGACCCAATTTCAACACATTCCAATTTCAATATTATTGAATGGAAATGAATAATGATATATTTTCTTTACTAAACCAATTTCTTGGTATAAAAAATGACTAAATTTCAGTGAATTCCAATCGAAACGCTTGGATTGGGAAAAACCAACACAACACGTGATTCATGGGAACGGGAATGAAATATTTGCGTGAATCGATTGCTTCCTTGGAAAAATGATAAAAACCAGGACATCCCGTTTCTTGACAGACCACTAACAGTTAATAATACACAACGCAATTTCACCTAGCGAGGAAGTACAGAAGGCGCTTATCAAACATCAGAGAGTAGTTCGTGGCTTATCAGAGCGCCAAGAATAGAGTACAATTAAGCAATCGATTAGCAATTCTGGGAGCTGGAAAAGTCAACATGCAACACCTGTTGTGTTTGAACAATACGAACCCAGTTATGGCTTAGATGTCAGAAATTGTGGGAAATCTTGTAAGATTTATAAGCTTATTGAAGAAAAAATCCTTCTGTGGAGGCGTACATCATTTCATAATTTACATAATATCCGGAATAGACTTGTCTCGTAAAGTATGAGTGTGAAGTCAAAAAGTAGATACAAGTATTGGTAAATGTCCAGAAATCGATCAAAATATATCTGACAAAGGCATTTGAAATCTGATTACGTGGCCACTAATGCTTCGCATTAAGAAGCTTACGGAAATACCCAAAGTTTTCCAATCACGGATTTGGTTTTGATGCAAAGTATTTCCGATTATTCAACACCTAACTAAGCAAAGGTTTGGCAAAGATGTTTCTTGTATCTATTGCCATTTTGAATTCCAAATTTTAAGGACGCAAGTTTAGTTTGTTCAAACATTTATTACACGTGTTCATGTCTTTCAGTGTCTATGAGTCAGTTAGCGTATACTGATGGTGAATGGGGTGTTTTTATTAATGTGTACGTTCAGAAATTAAATATTGGGTTCGTACTGTTTGTGTACATACATCACGTATCTCTGGGTTGGGCTCGTTGTATTGATTAGACCACTTGTAGCTTCTTGCTACAGACCGAGGGACGGGTGAGTCGTATTGGTGGGTTATGCGTTGTGTTGTTCTTGGCTACGAGGTTTATATGTGTTTATATGTGTGGCTGGATATATTTATATATGTTCGTGTATGTGGCTGGGTATGTTTTGTGTGTGTGACTGAGTATGTTTATATGCGGGTGACCGGGTGTGTTTGTGCATCGGTGGCTGGGTGTGATTATATATGCCGATATGGTTGATTTTTGGTAAAATAGTCTGAGTGGTAAACTGAAATTGTGTGTGACGTTTCTTAGGAATCACAATCACTATCTATTCTAAATATTTTCATATTTTCAGTAAGTTCGTTGGCGATAGACCTGTACAATGACCAAGTATAAAGAATTGCTACTTTCAATTTACTTATACAAAACTGCACTCCCTATCTGATATATGATTATTTCTTCATAAACAGATTCAGACATGCTCAGTATTGTGTTTGTATTGTGTTTGTATTTATTTATTTATGAGCCTTATATTTGCTATAAAACATGTTTTAATGCAATAAAATATTTGTAGTTTTAGTAGTCGTATGAGAATGTACACGACAAATTTGGCATTAGGGATTGCATAAGGGGGTGTTGTTTCATGGACCTATCTTTGAAAGCATATTTATTTTAATGTAACAGATACGCTCGTATGTCAACGGTTAATGTGTAAGGCACCTTTTAATTTTTAACAGCTGGCAATTAAACATAAGACTAATCGAGAGAAAAAATGTTTTATTATGTTTTAAAAAAGCTGTTAGCTTAAAAAAGATGTTTGAAATGGCACACTCGTCTTCACTTGTTATCAAACCTGTAATAAATCGTTAGCCTGGCGTCTTTTTTCGGCAGAGATCAAAGGAATGTGCCGCACGTTTGATTGTATTTCGTCTCTTGTCAGGCAACACAGAATGACAGAAATGTTCAATACTTCTTTGATGAGTCGTTAAACTGAGGACAGTACTTCAGTCTTAAATTTATTGCGATGTATATTGTTAAGATTCACGAAATGAGCTTCACAATCAGTGGCTGTCAAAAGAAGAAAAATAAAACAATTGAAAAATTTTCTGCCCAATATCATAACTCGTCCCTCAAAATCGGGCTGAACGAAAAATGTGCAATCGATTATCATAAGTACCAAAAAAGTCAGTTACGACATGGAAAGTGATTTATTAATGCATAAAATGCCATGGCCAAAACCACTTGTTAGGGCATACACGAAGCTGTAATACCACAATCAAATATAAACTACCATCAAAAGAGGAGCAACAGTTTGTAATATGTGTAAAATTATGTATCATGTATTTTCTGTTTTAGTATCTGTTAGACTGCATGGCGACTTACCCCACTTGCAATGATGCAAACATTTGTCTCAAGACTACATTTTGGTTTCCGGATATTCACTATTTTGTATTCAACTACTGTCTTGATTATGCACCAAATGTAAAGAGAGTTTCTTAAAACTTACGAGAGGCGACATTAGTTTGTGAATTGTTTTCATCCCAAAGGTTTAGTCTGTGATCTAGACATATGCATAGGACAAATTGCTTTTAGCGTTCTAGATTTCTACTGATATCACGCCCACGCACCGTACAATGAGCCTATTATGAGATACGTTTCGTCTAAGTTGTTAGCTGTTCTAAATGTAAGATTGTGACAGAATTATTCCGCATGACGACTATTTATGAATCGGATTACTTTCTAGTTTACCGGTAACAGATTGGTTTTATTCGCAGGACAATTGTCTTACATTATTATCGAGTCTGTTCATGCGGGTATCGTGTTTCGTGTTATGTCCTCGAAATATAACATAGATTATCTTAATTACTTGTATTTGTAGGGTCTTTGTACCGTCTAACTTGTCTATAAAGACCTCCTTCGGCCCTTTGTCTTTATTTTAGGTTATATTTATTCAGAAGTTAAAAGGAACCTAAAAGGGATATAAATCTGCTGGTCTATTTTGCCACTTCTCGCATTTAAATGTTAAAATCGCATGCATAAAAACTACTACACCAACTGACTTTTGAAATACAGAAATTCTCAATATCTGTTTTATTACCCTCATGTGGCTGAAATGTTTCATACAACCGCTCTGATAATTTACTGAAATGTCTATTAATTTATTTTGTTGATATGCAAGGTTTCATTTTATTACAAGAAGCAATTATACATGTAAGGTTTCTAGATCACGTGTTTACTGCGGAGATAGTCCATGAATTAATACTCAGCAGAATTTCTAGCAAAATTTACAGTCAAACTTCGAAACAAAGGTCTTCAAAGGCAATGTTTTGTAGTGGACATTGGTTCCTTTGGTTTATTTGTGCCATTATTCATTTGTTTAATTATTATTCATTTGTGTCATTATAGATTTGTTTCACTATTCATTTGTTTAATTATTCATTTGTTTCATTATTCTTTTTTCACTATTCATTTGCACCATTACTGGTTTACTTAATTATTCATCTTTTCTATGTTCAATTGTTTCAATATTCATTAATTTTCTTAATTATTTGTTTCATTTATTCATTTGCACTTTTATTCATTTTGTTTTAATATTCATTTATTTAAAAAATTCTGAACGCTATTATTCATTTGCGCCATAATTCATCTGTTTTTGAATATTCCAGGTACATGTGCACATGAGTGTTGCTGTTATTAATTGTTTCTGTTTACAATTGCTGGGAAACACAGGTTTAACTGTAATATAATGCCATTGAAACATCTTTGAAAGAACACCATTAACAATATGTCCGCGCCATTAAACGCTGACTCGTTCATTTACTGTAACGTCCTTGTAGTGTATTTAAATTTCGTGAAATCCAATCATCAAAATGCATTAGGAAGTATTCATTATAAAACCATCTTGGGGATACTAACATAAATATTCTTGTACAGATAACATTACAAGCTTGGTAGTGTAATCTACTTTGAGCGCAGTAAAATGTTTAATACAAATAAAACCACTATGGAATAAAGAAATATTGATACTTTAGTTAATCTTCCCTTCTACGGAAAAAAACGAGAAGCTCCGAATAAACAATTCATCAAGAAGCAATGATTTTGACTCGGTATTGCTTTTATACTTTCGTGCGGTGTAATGATACAAGAGTTAGCCAGAACAATACATCATGTCGGTGACATTGTACAAGTGAATTTAATTCTCGGTCACCACTGGAAATCATTAGTTAACCCAGTAAAGGCATCCAGTGTCCAAACACCGGGAAAATTTAATAAAACCATAACAGCTAGCTATGAATATAGAGACGGCATGCTCGCCATAATTTAACAGCGCCAAAAATATGATACAATGGAACGCCACAATCGGAACGTCTCGGTCAGTACACATGAAGTAAATTCATCATTCTGAAGGAAATGACAGAGGTGTTCTGCATGGATGCGTTCTGTAAGTACACCAGCGAACCAGTCTAATATCCCTACGCTTCGTACTACTTCCGAATGACCTGTCTCAGACTCCTGTACTTTATTCTACTTACGAATGGCCAGTCTTATAATTCAGTACTTCATTCTACTTACGAAGCGTTATAATGAAGTCTTATAAGACAGATGGCTTTAATCACAGTGATGAATGAGCTACTTTATACACAGACGTTTGCGAACTACTTTTTGTTGCGCTACATTAGCATTAACGCCAAGAACCACATTTTGCTTAATTGAAATTGTATTGATATACCTTTTTATATACAAAATGTATATGTGTGTGTAATTTGTAATACATTTCATGAATGTCGAAACTAAGAATGGATAAATCGGAATGATGGTAAACACGGTCCCTTACCATGTGACCAAAATGGGTGTGGAATGTTTCGACCCCACCCCCGACAATTTATTCAGGATTTTTCTGCTACTTCCTAAAAATGAAGTGCCTCTGCATTAAATTTGTGACTGAGGACCGAGCGTAGCTGAAAGAAGATGTAATATCAACACGTATTTGTTTTCATTAATGAGACTGAACATTATTGAAAAGAAACACCATAAACAACGTTATAAAAGTCACGTGCACATTGGCGATCTTCTGATGAAAATGTTACTCATCACAGCTGACTAGCATGGCCGACCAATATTGTTGATTTCGATTTTCATTTTCATTTTGTTAATTCGGACGCCTTTTCTAGACAGCGAGAAAAAATCGCGGGAAGTTTTGATTAATTTATACCACTGACCGTCTGTAAGAAAGTGCTCGGTTAATTTAATATCGATAGAATAGCGCGACCGATGTGTGCTCACGAAAATTGATTCATTAATTGGTCTGTTTTACCCCCCAGACAGAATTGATCATACTCTTATTGTCGTATGGGAATTGATTAAGTTTTTATTGACATGCAAACGGTTCTTCTTGGTCGCCATCAATGAGAATTATACCAAATAAAAAAAAACGAGAAAGAATATTACAGTTAAAGCGTTCGATATTTCCATTTATACTTTCTTTGAACCTCCCACCAGCCGCATTATGTATCCGTTCCGTTTCATCCAATTTTCTTTTCCAGTGCACACCTTTATTGTGCCACCATATTAAGATGCTGTTTTGAGCAACCTCGCAATATCTTAGAACTGGCATGTAAACATGCCATTTGATGCGTTCAGTACCGGACAGGCCGAAAAATACTAAAACACATATCTAATATGTACAAGCATTCAAAGCTGCAATAATTCATCATTTTGAACCCGAGATTTGGTTGGAATGTTAATTACTTTCTACGACTATAACTAATTTTTTTGTCCATTAGGTCGAGATTGGGTGCAAATCTACTGTCTGAGAAATTTGATTATTCCTAATTGTTATACTCGAATTAATACCGACTACTAACCACTGTCCACTCTTAGAATTTACTCATTTTAGTCCAAATGTGAAGTTCAGTACATATGTACTAGAACTGTTTTTGGAGTTATGTGGACCATACTTTAAATTGGTTTTAAACCAAGTATGTTATCAACACGAAATAATGTTGTTATTATCATTGTTATTGTTATAATTGTGATGAAGCAATTTGTTTCATTTTCGATAAAAGCGTCAAGTTTCACCGCAGTAATAGTTGAAAATATTACAAAATAATTTTGGTAATGCAGCACCATGATTGCGACTAAATATATGACACAAATCTTTGTTAATGTTTTAAAAGAATGCTTAATTATTTTGTTTATTCAAGTTCTTTCACATTTACTATGATTCACAGCCTGGTGGGCAAATTTTATGTCTGGGATAATGTTCAACACGCAGGATTCTCTAAAATCTCAGATTACACACTCAAATCTTCTAAATGAGAATCTCAAAAATTAAAAATTACTACCCTGATTGCTATTGAATTCAATCGAGATCCAATTTATGGGCTATGTTTATATTTATTATTTTTTATTGATTATCAGAAAGTAGCCTAATGTTACGAAAACTCTCTAGGGGAGATAATTCGTATCACGGAATTTCTTATATCGTGTGATTGCTTGTGATAAAGTGAAAAAAGTTGCTTTAGTTCGTACGTTAAAGTGTTCTCTTCATTTCTATAGTATAGATGATTAAGTCTGTGCTACCTGTAACCGAGGACAAGTATCAGTATGATGGATGCATTTGAAATTTTTCATGAGAGTAAATTTGTCAGTCGTCGTAATACTACTAACTGTTTTGAGGCTGTATTCTATCAATGTACAATATAGGTAGTACGTGCTCCTAAATGTACAATCTATGCAGGAAGTGAAATTAATATTTTATCCTATAATTGATTATAAATGTATTTCTTTCATCGAGGACACAAATTAATCCTTACGGTGCTCCGTCAGGGCCCTCGTAAAAGTAAAACTGTAATGTAGTTACGCGTACTAGGACGAAAAAGAAACGCCGGGAAACCTATAAAGATTAAGTATTAAAGGGTATAATATCCTATTACATTATAATATTTTTGTATAAAGTTTCATCTGTATGGAACCAGCTGGTGAAGTTTCAATCGATTTTCAATGTTTTTTGTGCGAAAAATAACCCCCTTTTAACGATGACCCTGCTTGTTTGGCGCAACACCGCCGGACATGTCAGTATCTTGTGTGTCCTCCATGCGCAGCTGTCGCAGCCCTGATTCTTCTATGCATGGAATTCATCAGGGTGTTAATCCTGGCAATGGGGATGTTTCAGGAAAATTTCTTTGTGAGTGTGCTACCAATCAAGCAAGAATTAGGGACAGACCAACATAGGGACGTCGGGCTCTTAGGCCATTGACGCGTAATCGGTTCCGAACCGTATCAGGATGAATATGGCGATTATGACTGCCTATGGTGTTATTTGCAGTTTCACTAACTGTGAAATGGCGATTTCGTAAGTGAGAAAGTTTTATAAACCGTTCCTGACGTGGCGTCGTGACGTGCGGGCGTCCACTTCTGGGTCGGTCGTTGACCCTCCCCTTCACACGCAGACGTTGGACAAGACGTTCAATAGTTCGAATATGAACACCAAAATGTGCAGCAACATGCTGTTGGCTTTGACCCTGCAAAAGCATTGATACTGCTTGTCCCGCTGGACTTCCATCTAGCGTGGCATGCATGCAAATTGCTAAATTTGAATCAAACTTTGAAAAATCGATCTGAGTACTTGAACAGTATCAAATTGACTGAAAATGTCCTTGGGCAAACTCAATGACCTTCCCCGCACGGGATTCTTGCATTTGAGCACGTGACTCTCATGGTGCGAAGAGGTTAGGTACTGTGCAGTTTTAAACATGTGTACCGTTCAACATTGAACAACACATCAATCTGACCGATTTTCATTTTTCTAGGCCGAGCAATAAAATATATGTTGCATATTTTATGTGCCCGGTGTTTCTTTTACGTCCATATATATACACCAAAAACTGTCATATAACGGCATAAGTAAATAATATGAGAAATATATACATAATATGTATAATAAATATACATAACATATACATATATGACTAATTTATGTATATATATATTGTGACTTCTCGTTTTAAGAGAAATATATACATAAATTAGTCATATATATGTGTGTGTGTGTGTGTGTGTGTGTGTGTGCGTGCGTGCGTGCGTGCGTGCGTGCGTGTGTGTGTAATTTGATAATATTATGTTGTGTAACGTCTAAGATTTCAAAGCTTTATCGCGCTCGATGACAGTTTTCAGTGTTGAATACACCTGTCCTTGTCAGTCAAAATTTATGGCTGAACACGAAATGTGTGGTTTATTCAACAGAGGGGTTCGTTATTATTGACAATAACGCATAGCTTCATGATATGAAACGGAACATAACTTTTCAATATTTTGGGCGGATTTTTGATAAAATATATATCTCCGATTGTATTTAATATTTCAAGTTTTGTGGTCTGACATACACTTGTACCAGCAAAATAATTGTTTAGTATCAAATATCAAAGAAAAATTCTTGTTAACTCCCGGATATTCACTTATACCAATGTCTGAGTAATTTGGGCTTTCACCTGATGTTGTTTGAATTTTTGCTTATGTTCATAGCATGCAAAAGTGATTTTGAAATCCATATATCCGCCTTCACTCTTTAGCTGCGAGTCTCCAAAGATGTCATAAATTATCTCAAAAATATCATGCGTAAGCGGGGCAATACCCATTTAAAAACCAAACGCAAAATAACCCTTCTACCTAGACCCAAAGGTTAATAATTGTTAAATTTGTTAGACATCGCCTAATTTACGAGGTATTTGGATACGGATTTTGTGTGAATATCATGATTCAAGTTCATGTTCCAGATTTTGTCTGACATGTACGCCGAATTGCAAAATTGAAAAATGATATGCTTATTAAGTATTCAATTTGTTAGCAATTGAAATTTTAATCAGGGACTACCTTAGAAATTTTGGATATCGTAAATTTTGAAGAATTACAATTACCACACTTGTGTATTGTACGTTTCACGAAATAAGGAACTCATCTTATTTGAAAGTAATTATAATAAAAAACTGTTATCCCCTAGATTCAAATTACGCGACATGCCGAGCAATCCTCAAACTTTTAAATAAGTATATTGCTCATCCATGTGTGTTTATGTTGTTCTAGACGCAGTTTTATCAATATCCGGTCAATAATATTTCAAGCAGTACAAAACATAATATAGAACATACGGTTGCCATTAACGATTATCTATCATATTTATACGGATGTAATATATTCAGTTCTCGTTGTAAACCTACTATTCCCAATTCACTATGAAGTTACAGTGAAATCTCACATAGTGACCACCTCAATATTACGATCACATTGTTGAAACGACCACTTATTTTCGAAACTGCTTTCAATAACTTCCTTACGATTCCCTATAATTCAACTTGATAATGAGACCTTCTCATTGTTACGACCTATTTTTCGGGTCCCGAAGGTGGTCTCATTATTGAGGTTTTACTGTATATTCATAGAAAGCTGTGACAGTACGCTTTTTGTCGGTGATTTATGAGAATATGGTCTGATGTTAGTCTTAATATGACCCCAAAAATGTCTGATCGTTGACCTATTTCAATTCCTGGTAAAATGCCGCTGTTAAACACAATCACGGTTAAGTATGAACCTCTCAGTTACAATGTGTCAGAGATCACCTGAAAAAGAAACAACATATGAGTGTTAAGATCAGTTGTTGTATTTCCAGCACAAATGTTAGCAGTTTAGGCTATTCTAACAACTGAATAAAATCCAAAAATTATGGAGACCAATTTTTTACGCTCTTGAATGTGGCATTTACCGACAGGTTGATTGTATATCTATTCACATACATGTATGTGTGCATGTTTGCATGTACCCACGTACGTATATGTATGTTCGCACGTATGTATTTATGTATGTATGCATAAACTGGGCTTATTTTTATGTAGAATTTTCGAGTTCTGGGCATATTTTAAAGCAGGTAGCATTGAAGGTTAAAACAAAATTCTTGGAGGGGATTTTGCGTGAATTCCAATGATATAAAATTAAATACACAAACGTTTTATTGTCCTACGTTGTGGTTTCTTTGTAATTCTAATGTGTTATGATGTAGCAGGGTTTATCTGCGTGGGTGACCCTGGGTATATCCCTTTGTATGTGTATACTGTGTGAATATGAGAGTGTTTTGGGTGCTAAAAAGGTATCCAGAGCGTCATGATCACGTGATTCAAAACGTGCATTTAAAACTTTACAAAGCTCATACAAGACAAATGTCTCTAAGTAAGAATAAACTTGATTCGTCGATGAATTAGACAGCACACGTAATTAATCGTCTGGGTTCGAATATTATTGAGGCCGAATACCACAGGTGCCCGTTTAATTGGCACTAGAGTTAACTCCCTTGAACTGAAAACCCCGGAAGAATAATTTCTGTTAAGCTTTAAACACTTTGTTTGTGTCTTACATGAATTGAAGTTATTGTCAGGAACGGACGGATATGTTTTTATGAAGGATACTTTTTAATATTTGTTCAATTCCGTCGGCCATGTTTTAATTTATCATTATCTTAACCAGGAAGGCGATTCGGAGAAGATTCCAAGATGGCGGCGCCCATATACAATGGGCTCCCAGACACGGGGACTATGCAGTTACTTGGCGATCTTGAAACTGGGAAAGTTGTCACTATATACTTTTTAAAGACGAAACCTGAAAGAAGAACTTTGGAGATTAAACCAACAGCTAGTCAGCTTGTTTGGATCAGAGCACAAGGTGTTAGACCGGAAGGTGCAAGTGAGTAATGAATGACTGTTGTCAGTGTTGAAAGAAGTATATACATGTATTTATGCATGTATTTGTTTACAGTCTTTCAATAATTATTTTGCTTTTTGGCCTGGTTCTCTTTGAATAGTTTGAATATGTCTTGGTTAGAAGTGGTTAAAAGTCATGTGTGCTTCTCTGTCACACCTTGCTATTAGCAATTTAAGTCAGGTACTGTTTAAGTCTAGCTGATGACTGGCCATCAGTTTTCAACTCATATACTAAACACTTTACTTAAGGTGACACAAGAAACTATGTAAGTCTGAATTCAGTCCATGATTAAAGAACTAATTTTGTGTGGGAAATGAACTTTCTACCTGCTGTAAAGTGTGAGTAATACTTTCTCCAGGCTGCCAAAAATGTGTTGACACATTAACTCAAAGTATACACTAATTAATATGATATCTTCTGTTCTCCAATTTCAATTTTTAGTTATTTTATTTTTAACCAGGAGTGTAGAAATGTTTTCATATAGCCATAAGCTACTAAAAGTAAAAGGGGATCTGAGAGTTCTGCCGGCAGGGGCAAAGGGGCAACACTCACTGTGTAGAAAAAGTTGCTGGTGAGAATGCTCTGAGAAATAGCCTGTTGATTTTTCCGGCTTTCAGTTCATTTCTTTACCTCTGTTTAATCATAATTGCTTTGTTTTTAATGATGTGAATCGAAAGAGCTTTTATGAAATTTTACTAATACTGACAATGAATGAATAAGTACCCTAAATCATGATGCTTGAGTAAAGTATGTATCATACCTAATTCAGGGTTTTCACCAGATGTCAAAAAGTTGAGGGTCAAAAATGACCCTTGGCTGATGATAATTTGAAGAGTCAACATAATTTCCTACTATTTGTTTTGTAAATTTTACCCTTTGGTACAAATTCTTAATGGTCAAGCCATGGGTCATTTTCGACCCTCAACTTTTGACATCTAGTGAAAACCCGGTTTACAATTCTGGAGATCTTGGACATGATCTGACAATCAAGCTATGGGTTACCCACAACAATTTGCTGACCATTATGATAATCCGTAATGGAGGTCAGAAGCTGGAAAATCTTTTGAAGGCAAAACTTCCTGAAATGAATGTTGTTAAGATCTACTTAATTATTCTTCAAGCCATGAGATATTTGTGAAATCTGCCTGATATGATTAGCAACTTATGTTTTTCTGTTGCTCACTCAGCTCTTGGCGATATAAAAATATGTCTTAACTTCATTCCATGTTATGCAGTGTAATTACAGGATGGTCCAATGCTAACAGCAGGCTTCTCAAAACTGCCGGAATACTTGCTTGACATTTAGTCAGACAAATATAGAATTTCTGTTTGATCAAATGAAAATTTGTCTGACTGAATATACTGTGGTATCATTTAATTTTGCTGGCATGAAATTTCGCGCAAATGGGAAAAAAGAAAGATTCGCGCGGTCGTAAATTCGCCCATTTTGAATTTTATATTTTTTAAAAAAAATCCAGATACTGTTGCGAATCACGCCGTTGTTTGCTACAGCGCATGTCATCACTGGACCATGTACATGCTTATCACTGCGGCGCCCTTTGTCACCATGATTAATAAACAATATGACAGTTGTCACCGATAATTGCTTGTTAATTGTCACTTTATATAGATAAAGCGTGTCCGAGATCAAAGCATGGATTAGCATGTAAATTAGACAATTATCGGGTCCACATCTTGTCATGGCGTCCGAGCAATTACTAAAAAAAACAACAGTCAAAGGTGTGAATAATCCCTTCCACTAGGAATGGTTTTAAAACATACAATTTATAGTTTGTTTCATTCTCATCTGTTCTACACGTTTGTCGGAACCGGGCCTTCCTGACCGAGCCGATGCATCAACTCCGAAAGAGAAAACCAGTAATTAAATATGTTTATTCTTTCTTTGTGGGAAAATATCATTAACGTTTTTCCTAAAGGTATGTCTCGTTTCCTTTTTAATTCTCGAAAAAAGCTTAACTGCTCGCAAATCCGAAATAACATAGCCGGAAGTAGATACACAACTTCAGTGACATAGTATTCGGACAATGAAAATTTCGGATAGTCACTTCTTTCTGGATGGTCTTTTATTAGCGCGGTCTTAAATTCGCGCAACAAACGTAGCGCGAAATACGCGAAAATTTGTCCTGCGCGAACAAAAATGATACCACAGTATTACAAATAAGTGAGAAACAAATAAGTAAACAGTGCCCCACTGCCGGACATCTGGTCTGGTACTCACCAAAAAGATATTGGACCTGCTTGAAATTTGCCTGACATGTCCGACAGTCCAACAGCTTTCGGGAAACCTGTAACAGTGATCCATTTAATATAATGATGTAAATTTTGAATGTTCGATCTGCAATAAAGTTTGACAAAATACTCCTACATAATGTCTTTAGTGCATACATCATGTTGCAAATTATTTTACCTCCATATAACTGAAGTAGTTCAGTCAATTTGTAAAACTTTATTGTCAGCAAATGTTTATTCAAATATTGTTCATTTTTTTTCATATAAAATATTGTTATATTACTGTCAATACATGTCAATATCAGGACTAGCTTTAAAGTATTATGCCTGGTAATATAAAAGCATTGAATTGCAAAAAGTGAGTGAGTCATTCAGTGAGAAACAACAAAAATATTTCTTTGTGTGTCAGACTAGGTGTGGGATAAATTCAGGTTTTGGCCTCAAAGCAAACTACAAGTCTGTCAAGGGAAAAATCTTTTATGACTCCTTATGAATACATTTTTTCCCTAAATTTCCATTGAATAATTGTGTTGATAATTCTGACTGATCTTTCTGATCAAGTCTCAATTTGCAGTTTTAATAATTAATAGTTATTTATGACAAGATTAAAACCCTTTTTAAAAAAGTATTTGTGTACATGTCAGTTGATCAAAATGTTCACTTATACATAATGCAAACATGCATATTTGTCTACAAAGAAGTTTAGAAAATAATTACACATATGAAGAATGAGAGTGATGACTGATCTCAAGTATTATAACCTAGCACATAAGTTATACAACTTTGTCGGCTGGGACAGAACACAATTAAGAGTCGGAAAAATTCTTTAAATACCAGTCAGCCACATTTACAGTGTATGTTTGTTTACTGATGGGTTAATTTGAGCTCACATTTTAGGCATATTTTTACTTCCTTATAAGAGTTTTGATGAATGTCACGGTATATTTAATTGTGATGCACTTTGTGATGTGTTGTACCATTGAAATGTAATAATATATTTTATTCTGTGAATGCATTTATAAGTGTAGGTGTTGCAAGTCCCTGTCCCAGTACTTCTAAGATCCAACTCTGGGTTCAGCCATTTTTCCAAATCTTGAGTTTGAACCCGGAGTGCTACTTATTCCTGGATTAATAATACTTTCTCTGTGACAAGTTGGCTGAAGACTTATTTCGAAGGCTATGTATCCTCCACCATTGATTTGAGTTATTCTTGTAAGGAAGTTGGCAGTTTCAGGGTTTTTTCTTCAGGGTTTCTTTCTGTTGTAGGGGCTGTTTACAGGTGTCTTCTCTTCAGGAAAAATCTTTAAAATCAGGCAGTTTTCCTCTAAAATTCAGTTTACATTCATTTTTTTCTTGGCCTTGTCTCTACTTTTTGTGGCTATTGTTTCCAGGTTTCAGGGGTTTTATTTGACATCAAAAGTTGAAGGTCAAAAATGAATGTTGACTGATGATAATTTGAAAGTCAACAGAATTAATTTTCCTTCTAATTTATTGTAAATTTGACCCTTTGGCACCAATGCACAAAGCCAATAGCTTTGTTTTACTGATTTCAAGAGTCAAAATGCTGTTTTAAAGGTCAAATGAAAGCCCTGATTTTGATTGAATATAACTTTAGAGGCCTCAAAGGTTAAGTGAGTTTAAATCCTACTTGTGACCAGAAAAATGTCTCATGTGAAGTAACTGTCCAGCTAACTTTTGGAAGGTTTGTGGTTCTACCCAGATGTAAGCCTGAGGTCTTCAGGGGGTGTTAAAGCTGGAAAAGTTACCAAATGACCTTGACTGTTGGTGCCACATTAAACCTGATGTAAACTTTATTAGTACATGTATATTTGTGTCTTTCATATTCAGCTGTGACAATTACTGTGTTAAAAATATTGCTCCTTTACAATGTTTTTATGTTAAACTTGGCCACTGTTGTATGTTTTCACATGACTGAGCTATTTGTTAAATACAAGGTTGAGCATTATATCTTATTATATAATACCCAGAGTTTTATAAATCTGCACTGACAAAAGCTTGTATTGTGCACCCTGTCTAGCTTGTACACTTCCTTGTACAGTTTATTCTCCTATAAATCAAGTCTTTTATCAGGAAATTGATTTTTTAATTTACTTGTTTAGATCATTATTTATTGAATCATGGAAAAGAACTCTTTTATCTGTCAATAGATATTGTACTTCATTCTGATTTAAAAATATTTAAAATTCATATACAATTACATGTTTATGTTAATCTATCTTGAAAAATTCTGCTTTTGTCAAAATCTGTTTATTCAATGAAGTTCATGATAATATTAATTTAAGGTGTTGTTTATTGCACTGTTGAAAATTTGTTTTTACTTGCTGTCTCCAAAACACATGGTTAACTTGGAAACTTTGTGTAGGTTTACCTTCAGCAAGCTATTAATTAGCACAACATTGAATAATACAATGGTTTGTATGTGCTCAAGTCTGACCCTGATCATTAGGATGATGGGTAGTTACTGTTGTTATTTTTTGTTACAATTATAGTTCAATGAGGGCTCTCTGCAATTTGGGGGAATGGGGCCAGGGTCCTAAGAAGGGGAATTTTCTCAGCTTTTTTTAGGAAAGGGGGGATTTGTATTTTGTCTTGTCACCAGTTTTTCTATTAGGGGAAATTTTTCTTCATTTGGGGGAAAAACTTACTATTTGGGGGATAATGGGACCAAAATTTGACCCTAAAAATTGGCACACAGGGGCCCTCTCAATTCACTTGAAGTTTTTTATTAAGCTACTGAATGATACTTGTTTTGTGGTATGAAAAATGTTCATGACTCTCAACATTAGAACTTGTGCATTTTTGATAGAAATGGCAAAATCCATTAAACCATCTTGGGACAAAAGAAACAGTTTATATTTCAATGTGGTCTCATTATCAAGTTGAAACATCGAGAAAATATTGAAATCCAGAATAAGTCGTAATAATAAGACTACAGACTGGGATGTTGGTCAATTATTCTCATTTTTATTCAACAAGTGTTATCAAATTTCTAAGATGAAGTATTAGATCTGTTCATATTTCACAGCTTGATGAGTGCAATGATATAAATCTGTATGTGTTGCCATGGAAACCGGATGTTGTATTTAGGGGTGTATCTTGTTTGCTGGGGTGTATAGCAGATAGTGCTGTTGATTACATGTTAGGGGATGTAAACCGGGGGGTTCGGGGGTTTTATTTCCATCAGGTTTGGGGGGGACTGCTTCAGATGTTCTTTGCAAATCCTTGTTTAAGTGATATTTTGACTCTTAGTTTAATTTATCCTTCACTTGCATGATAACGTCTGCTATACTTGCCTGAATTTAGAGAGGGAGAGTCTGGCTCTGCACCCAACCTACCCACCCTACCCACCCCGCCCACTGAAACCTGTTCCTTGTTTGTCAGATTAAACTATTCATGTCAGAGTTTATGTTAAGAGGAATTTAATTGTTACTTGCTCTCAATCAAAAGTAGGGAGCTGGTTATTCTTTTATTCAAATTACTTCCTTTCCTAGAATTATTTGAGTGATTTCAAGTTGATTAGTTGGTAGCCTCCTCTTCTAGTAGGGATTAAAGAAGTTCATATGTCATGTCTTAGACTCTCTAGTGGTTCGGGCTGTTGGCTTAAAGGCTGAACTGGAAATTCACTGAAAATAAACTTCTTACGCAGGATAAATTTCTCGGAGTATGACAAAATGTACAGCAAGAGGTCTTTTATAGAGATTTGTGAGATAAGGAGGCCAGAAATAATTTATTATGCAGGAATTCGCCTTTGGCTAGACCTGCGCTTTAGTGAAAATTTAAGAACTCCTATAAAACAGATAAAGTAGACACCAGTCTTCTCAGTAATTGAATATCAGCCATCATAATATCAATACATAATGAAAAATGTAATTATCTGTCTCTGACATTGTCTTATAGAGTAACATACTGGTTTGTTGTGTGTTCTTGTGTCAGTGAGTGTGATAGCTTTATTGCACTGGTGAATTTATGTTTGTTTGTTCTGCTTCTAGTTGATCAAGTAATTATGTTCCCATAATTTAATAGTTGACAAAATATGAGTAGGAGTTTGTTTGCACTAGATGAAAATCACAAGTGATTTTATTATACACAGTCAATTGCCTGCCTATTTCTTTTCAGCTGATGAAATTTTGGAAGATATTTTTCATTTTGGTTCTAATCAGAAGAGTAATTTGCAATTTCACTTTTTAACCAGAAGATGACAAAAACATCATTTTTAGTTGGCTGTTATAATTTACTCCTCTGTATAAAACTAGTCTTTCCTGATTGGCCAATATTATTATGTAACAAATGGTAAAATGGAACAGCCAACCAAATTTTATCATATACAGTAATTTATTGGTAGACAGGGATTTTTTACCTTATTCTGTGCTCTGCTTAACTATTAGTAAGAACATGTTCCCTGTACCCGTCATAAGTGAACATGTATTTGCCCACTTGATGACTATATCAGATGTAGAAGGAGAATGATATAGGATGTGATGTCAAAGTGAAAATGTGCCAATTCTGGTCTCAAACCTACCATCCTTTACTAATTAGCCAGTGCTCTACCAGGTGAGCTAAGCAGGGACAACAGGCTAAGGAATGATTTGGTTTATTTTCTTGGATTGGCAGATGTGAAAGTTTCACCTTATTATATTTCTGTTTTTTGTCCTGCATGTATTTTTTCTGTATTTTTATGATTGAATTACTCATAATTGAAAGTATTTGAATTTATTTTCAGTAAACTTTCGAGACATTAAAGAGGTGAGACGTGGGAAGGGATCTAAAGACTTCGATAAATGGCCTGAAGATTCACGCCGTGTCGATCAGAAATTGTGCTTTGTTGTTTACCATGGAAATGATTTTAAATTACATACTCTGTCTGTCGTTGGTAAGTAAATAAGTGTGTTATTTTTTACCTCAGTGCAGTCCCTGACTTACAAAGTGTGTCAATTAAGCCAATTTCTATTGTTTTATATTTGTATTCAGTCCTTTCAGTTTAAGTACTTGCAAGCATGTTTTCAAGCCATCTGATGTCACTATTTCTCATTTAATGATGGAGTTTGTGATATTTTTCTTCAGGATAATTAAGTCTTACTGCTTGTCATGCTGTGATTTTAAATAAATTTCATGTATTAATAATTGTTTTCAAATCCATCATTTCTAATATTGTATTGCAATAATTCACATCTTTCATCATAACTCTATTAAATTGCCTATGTTTATTTTGTTTTTAACCAGAACAAAATCCTGGTTATTAAATTGGCGAATGTTGGTGGGCGGGCATCCATAATTTCTTCTGCATGCAGCTCCTCCTACATTTCTTGAGGGATTTTGATGAAACTTTCACTAATTAACATCAGGAAGTACCCCAGTGTATCTTGTTGAGGCTTTGTGATTCGATAATTTTTTGTGGAATTATGGCCCTTTGTTTATTTTGTGCGCATGTAATATTCTGTGTGCAACTTCTCTGGCATTTTTGTTCTTTATTTTAAGGATGGCCGTGCCATTACCACAATTATATTACAAATAATGAAAAGATCAAATCAACAGAATTTGAAAAAATGGGCATCTTTTAGTCAATACCACAACAATTACAAAACACATTATAATTTAATAATAAAATATAAATGAAGCGAATCTTGTTTTTGAGTTGATTAATTTTTGAGTTGTCCATTAACACAGGGTTGGGATGTATATTTAATACACTATGATATGAAATGCTTGCACTTTTTCCTTTCATGATTGCAAATCAGTTCTGTGACCCTGTAAATCCCTCTTTTTATGACAAATTGGAGAATTTGTATCCTTTTACTCCATTAATAAGAAAATTTAGTTCATAAAATTATTTCAGGTATTACATCCACTTTTGTGGAATTCTGAGAAATGTGGTGAATATGTTCTGTCTCCTTATCTTTCCCATGGCATTTTATCACGTTTTCTAGTGCGAAAAAACGCACCTAATTTTGTGTATTTCAGAAAATATAGAGCAATTTATGCTAATTATGGTAATTTGTATAATTAGTTGTCACTAATTACCTTGCAGATGTTTAGCTAGTGGAATATTTGTTTGCATTCTTGTTTACGAATCTCTATTCCGTCAGAATGGTTCCATTGGGCAAAAAAAAATTCAGATTATAATAAAGCTTTAAAATGCTTAATACTAGTATTTATGTAGTATAAATATGTTATGTATGTAGTTTTTGTGTAGTATTGATACCGTATTTATATTCATAATGATATTATTCTCAAATATGTTTGTACAGAGATTGATAAGTTATTGCATGAGAAATTCTTAAGTAGGATGTAAAAATATTTTTATTCGCACTAAATACTTAATGAATGAGATACTAGAGTCATGATTAATTAAATTTACTTGTTATTCAACATATGCATTTTGAAAGCCAAAATGCTATATTACATGTCACCTAGGGGTGTGATGGTTAACTGATATACTGGTTAATATTGTAATATGAATCCTGCCGTTTTTTTACCACTTTGTTTTACTCTGAACTGGTTTTTGTAGTCAAGGCGATGCCACCGATGAAAAGGTCTCAGAAATAAGACAAATTTACAAACAAACAAATTAACATATTTGTGAATGCTGGAAGATGTGTGACCGTTATACTTACCCATGTTTGATCTGGACACTAGTTGACATATCAGCGGGTGTACGTATATACATCTGCCTCCATTATTAACTTTTAAACATGAACTTGTACATTTGATTTGCTTATCAATTAAACGCTATTTCATTTTTATAAATGATAGGATCACTGACTTCATTCTAGCACTTTGTTTTGAATTCGGTTGAGTCACCGTACGAATAGGTAAATATCAACCTCCATTTGAAAGCGTCTGAGGGAGTCATCTTTATGTTGTTGATGAATAATGGCAGACGCCACCGATTATGAACTTGTGCTTTAATAAGTATAAATACTTCATTAAATGAGGGGGTGAAACTCTTGTGAATTCTGGCTCAAAATATGCATTTTTATGGCAGATAATCCACTCCACACAAATCATTTGAACAGTTGTATAAGAGATTATTTGAAGCTATACATTTATTTCATATATAAATATATATAATATTGATCCATTTAAGACGATGCATCTGCTTTGCTTTTCTGTGTGAAAAAAACAATGCATATTGCAATATATTGCAATACGGTTTTTGCCATATTGTTACACCCCTAATGTCACCCTTATATCTAAATGACTTAGTCCATTTTTTTCAAACTCAAGCTGTTTCTGCAACATTCAACTTTAATGTGAATAAAATTTTACTGAAATATCAAAACAATTAAATAGATAAATAGGCCACCCCCAGATCCTTTTACTTTTTGAACAGGACTCAACAAATTTTTCTCTGGCTACTCGTGCTGCAAGACAACCAGGTTAAAATGCTTAAAATTTTGACTACCGTAATTCCAACAATTCAACTTATCCTGAGAAGATTTTTACTTGTAATTATGAGTGGACGGGTGGATTTATCGAACCCTGTTGAATATTATGACTATGAGATTCTTATTTTTCTTGAATCTTTTTCCATGAATCTCATTTGTTGGATTCATGGCTTATCAGTGAATAGAACATGCCAATTAGCCCAGTGTGTTCTAAAATTGTATTTTTTCTCTGGAGTTTAATGCCATGCCAAGGTCATTTGGTAAATTTTCTGCTTTAACATTGGAGGAAGACCCCAGGCTTACGCCTTAGTAGAACCGCTAGAGGTTGTTGCTCTAGAGAGGTTGAATTAATATCTAAATTGTGCAGTGGGAAAAAATGATGCTGTCGTTGAAGGGATGTTGTTGCTCAAGAAAAGGCTGCTCTGTGGAGGTTGCACTGTAACTTGAACTTTTGTCCATTTCATTTTATAATCTATAAATATTGCTGATACGGGCCTTTCTCAAAGCTGGAAAATTAGTCAAATCACCTTGGCAATGGGTGCTACGTCAAACCCCACGTCAAACCCCACGGAGAAAGAATAAATTTTTTCTCAATAAAGCCTGGGGTATTAAATAGTGAGGGGCATTTATTAGAGACTGTTTGGTGTAATTTGATATGGCTTATGAAGTTAACTTCTTCCTTATTTACGTAATTTTAAACATGATTTATTTATTGCATTACAAACTCTACACTGTGTATGTACATGCATATATATATGAATACCTATATTCAGTGAGTTTTCCTCTTATTTGAACTTATAGAAAGGTCGATATAGTACAGATATGAGAAATGAGGAAGTTAAATGCTGCTGTGAAACTGTATCAGTTGTTAGTTTGACATTTCAATGATTTGATGAACTCATTTTAATGTTTGTATGTTGTTTTTATAGTTGATTTTACACAGCTTGGTATCAGTGTAGATATCTACTGGGGCGTAGCTAGCTCTCTATTCATGTGGTTTCATAATTGTGGGGGGGGGTCCAGAAAATTTTGAAAACAATGGTCAGTCTGGTGTATTCTGGCATTATCAGATGCAATATTTAGTGCTAATTGGTATACTGCAGTTATATGGAAACTTTGGCTGACTTTTTTTTGTCAGAATCAGGTAGATTCAGTCATGCAGGCTTTGTGCCTGATCTATATGGCCATCCTTAGAAAATCGGTTGGTTTGCAGTTATGTGACCAACTGATTCAAATATCCCAAGGTAAATAACTCCAAAAATTTGGAAACAAAACATCTTGTGAGCTATTTTGACAAAATAATGTTTAGCTATTTGACAATGTTTTAGTCCATTACTCTAGCTTTTGTTTTCAGTGCAAGCATAACGTTAGCACCTTAGTTAAAGGGTATTTTTGCATTCTCCCCAGCATCATTGTCTGTCCCCTCTCTTGGTTTGAAGCTTAAATTGCCTTTTTTCATGTAAATATTTTTTTCTTGGCTAAAATTTTATGGTATCAAAAGATTTTCTCTGCTATGATTTTATCAACTATCACAATTATCTACATTTTTCTGGTTTGGTTTGGTTCTATATAAACATAAAATTTAAGCCTGTGATGGTCTCTTAGCATATAATCAACTAATCTTACACTGTACTAGTACAGTACTATATGTGTTAATGGACCCTTATAAACAACTCACACCTGTATACAAATTTAATCAACTGTATGTGTATGAATTTTTGAAAGGTTCTAGTGTACCATTGTGTTGTGTTGTATCCTAGACATATTCTTGTTAATATAACACTTTGTTATTGCTATAGTATTCATTCCAGTCATTTACTGTCAACATTTGGCAATTAATAAAAAGTTAACAGGTTAAGGTTACTATAATATAGAATTTTTTAAGTTTGAAGATGGCTACATTAGCTAATAATTAATATATGTCTATGAAACAGGCCCAAGATTCCATAACTAACTTGCATTTTAACAGAATTCTTTTTCTCTGAAAGTATCACTTTTATGAGCTACAACTAGATCCATTTGGGTTGTTTTCTGACACTCATCACATCATAATATACAGTCAAACCCTTAGAATAATGGCCACCCTTGGGAAAGACAAAATGTGGCCTTTATTGTCAGACGGCTTTTATTAGGAGTCAGTTTGCTCTAAATAAGTCTACATAATCAATGATGGTTTTCAAAGAATGGCCTTTTTCACAAGGTGGCCTTTACTTGGAGGTGGTTGCAAAAGGTTTGACTGTAGATATATAAATATTACATTTTGTTTTCCAGCTGGGTCACCTGATGAAAGAGAAAAATGGCATAAAGGATTGGAATTCCTGATTGAAGAGGCTCGTAATGCGTCACACGTCAGTTTGGTAGAAAGGTAAAAATGTTTTTTACTTGATAAATCTCGTATGAGTGGTGCTCAGTTCTAAAATTTGGTACCTGAAAACCTCTTAGAACACAACAGTTGATCCCAAATTTTAGCATATTGTGGAATGCTTTTTTAGCTCACCAGAACTGAAGGTTCAGGGCGAGCTGTTAGGATGGGTAGGTGGATGCTCCGGCGTCTATTGTCCATCGTCTGGCGTCAACAATGGTCTTCTCCTCAGAAACTACCTGTCGGATTTACATCAAATTTGTTGTGTAGAAGCCTTTTGACATTCTAACTGCAATTTGCTCATATTATACCAGTTGGCCACTTTTAGGGGTCACTAGAGCTAAAAATAGAAAAACTTCTGATCATCTTCTTCTTATGAACCAATGGATGGATCATCACCAAACTTGGTTTGTAGCATCCTTAGATGGACTTTTATCAGATTTGCTCAAATAAATTTGATTGGCCCCTTTTAGGGACCACTAGAGCTAAAAATAGTAATACCTTTATGACTTTTTCTCATGATACTATGGATGGATTGATGGATTATTACCAAACTTAGTTTTTAGCATCTTTAGATAGTGATCTATCAGATTTGCTGAAATAAAAATTGTTGGCCCAAATTGGGGCCGCTAGAGCTAAAAATAGAAATACCTTAAAATGACTTGTTTGGTCTGTGGCATCCCAATCAGTCATCACAAATATTCCTTTGTAGTATCCTTTGATGGTCCTTTATCAAGTTTATTATTGTTTCCCATTTATTTGCCCACTAGCATACCTTTATTACCTTTTTAGTAACAAGTTAATTAACATTTATTCTGGTGAGCAATGCGGGGCCATCATGGCCCTTTTGTTTCTCAAATCCCACCTGGAACCAAATGCCACATGTGAGGAAGCTGTCCAGCTAGCTTACGTAAGGTTGGTGGTTTTCTCCTGATGGGGAAAAATAACATGTTTTTTCTTTGTAAAATGGGGAAGAAAAAACTTGGTGTAAACTGAATTTTAAGGGAAAACTGCATGATTTTAAAGATTTTGTTTAGGGGAAGATGCCTATAAATCAAATTTTAATAAATGGCCCCTGCTATAGAAGGAGAAAGGAAACCTGGTGTAACTCTGCTTGTTTCCATCTCATCTTATGTTTGTGCATTGAATTTCATCAATATGGTTTTATATTGATACCACACGTATCAATTCTGGACGTAAATAAACTAAGATGTTATCTTAAAAATAGGAGATGATGTCTGTTATTGTCAGGAACTTATGGAAACATAAGTGTTGATTGTTTTCACTCTCAGGGAAATCTTCTCTCGGACGCCTACGCAATTTTCCATTTTTAGATGAAAATAGAAACAAATTCTCCATGTTCATCATTGACACGTCAATTTCTATGATTGTGATTGACGCATACATTGTTACTGCCAAATTTGTCTTTGTCTTGGGTACAAAATCCACAATTATCGAAGGATGGAGAAAAAATAGCAACTATCTTGTCTCATTATTGTCTTTTTTGGAAATTTTTCTTATTTTATTGTTGATTATTGAGCTGATTCTGCCAGACATACAATTGAAGTTAATATTTTCTGATAATTCGTTATAATTGCCCTTCTAACATGGCGTTCTGATGTACTCCCAAGTAGTGAGATTCAATTCACAGTTGCTTCTCTGTTTAAACCAGACAGTGTATTCATTTTTCGCTGGAGTTTTTTAGTGTCACAGCAACAGCTGAGGTCATTTGGCAACTTCTAGCTATAACAGTGAAGGAAGACCCCAGGCTTACACCTGGGTAGAACCACTGACCTTGTGTAAGCTTCCTAAACAGCTTCCTCAAATGTGAAATTTGGTCTCAAGTTGGGGTTCGAACTCACAGCCTTGGGCCTAATGATTATAAGTCAGGGACCATTATCCACTTGACGATAGAGGCTTCTCCAGAAAGTGTAAAAGGAGTGTCACTAATACCAAAAACTGAATGGTCAGTTTAAGCATAGCATTTAAAAAGCTTTAATCCATAGTACATGAACTTAGTTCATGATTAAAGGTAATAAAACAGTTTGTGGCCTTGTTAATCAATTAGAAGATGTTGACGTTGTAATTGTGATGGCAGTGATTTATTTCTTGTGCTTGTTTCCTCTACTGGAAATTGTTTTATGTCAGAACAGTGTTATGGTCATTATTCTTGTAGATCTGCTTAATCTTATAGATTGTTGCCTCTACATTCAATTTGTGATAGAATAAGAAAAGGAAGATTTGTTTTTTACGTTCGGTGTATTTTCATTTTACAAATATAGGCCTTTTCAGAAAGTAGGTTATCTCCCTTGCAAAAAATCTGTCGCATTCGGAATCCTTCGAACACTGGGTAGTATTATTTTCAATGGCGTCTTGAACAAAACCGATACCGACATTGACCATATGCTGGGGTATCAAGATAGGCGTTAATTGAAAATAATTGATAAACACATCAATCAACTTTAAAAAGAAGTGTTAAAATACTAATAATGGTTGTTGATTGAAGTAAAATTTATCCTGCTACCTTTGCTTATTGATCTGTTTATGTAGAACATTTGACAATGTCAAAAAATTCAAACATTACATATTCGAGAGGTTAAATAGTTTTGTTTTCGTTTCGTTCCTATTAGAACTTCATGATAGGCTATCCATCGAACCAAGCAGTTGAGAATTGATTTGATAGTTTAAAATAATAATACTCTTATTTATACACAATAAATTTGAGCAAATTCAAGATCAAATAAATATAATGGTGCACATATTTACTAGAATTTATTTAATAAACAATGCATATATCACATCTGGGACCAATATAAGCATTGGTCCCAGATGATTTTTTTAAATGACAATACTATTAAACTTTAAAAAATCAAAGAGCGGTTGAAATTTCTTATAAATTATCAGAGGATTGAAGTTTAAGATGACCATTTATTAAAAAGCGTTAAAAACGTTCTGAACCTGTCATTCTATTTTTATGCTTACGTTTTGCAACACGCATTAACAATAAATAATAGACATTGTAAGAATGATAATTAGTGAATGTCACATCCCTTGATAGATTAAATATAGAACATATTTGACCCAGACAGCTGTAAAAACAATGTACACCCATAAACAATGGGTGGTATAAATACATATGACCGCATACTGTTTTTCTGGTTAATTAACTGCTATCAGTAAGGATCATATCACCCAGACAATGATTTCAATGATTTTGACAACTTGCAGATTGTGCTAAGATATCAATATAGAGACAGTGCACCGATTTTGCAAATTTGTTACAACAGCCTTCAAGACAAACCATAGAGATAAACATTTTCATTTATTAAATTAAAATGCAAACCAATGTATTTTTTTCTACATGTAAACTTTAGCATAAACATTTGCACATGAATTAGATTTGGTAAAATGAAATTTAACACTTAGCCGGATGTATGTTTTTTTACCTCAATGCATGTAAATGGGTATATATGTGTATAAAGTGTTGTTGTATATTTCATCTTTTGTAAAAAAATGTTCTTTTGATGTATTGGAGGGAAGAAAATGGATGAACAAAAATTAATGCATTTTAGTAACTAATACAATCATCTTACCTTACATTTGTATCTTTTATCTATTATTTTTTAATAAAAAACTTTTTCAACACACATTAAAGGTTATCTAAAACCTATACTACACAGTCATAACTGTTTTTCTATAGCAATGCAAAGATAAGCAAAGTATGAAATTTGTAATTAGATTGTAGAGTGGATCAATTTCACAGTCACATTTGAAATGAAATATTTTACACACTATTTTACGACAATCAATTGAAAAAATAGTCTTCTGAAATACAACATCAGTTTGTTTGATCGCTATTTTCTAGAAAACTTTAATTATTCTATCTTATATTTTGGATCTTAAATATTTTGGATGCGCCAAAAACACAAACGAAAAGACGATTTTATGCGAAAATCATGATTTATTTGCAGTTAAATATCAATTATGCCTTAATTAAGTGTTAAGCGTAAGTGTAAAAAATCCAAATAATTTACCGTGAGTTTGTAATTTTTTTAATCTCATCTGCTCTAGGGAACAGCCTGGGAGAACTTTCCCTGTGTAGGTCCAAAACTGTCCTACACAATGTTCTCTACACAACTTGGTAAGGTCATTGTTCTCAAAGACTAAGTTTGGCTGAGTCTTTTTACGTCGCTGAATCCAGACCTTTGTTATTCGTAAATCAGCTGAAAATCGATGCATCAACATCGTTTTGTCAACTTGTTTCCTAACAAACTTTCTTCTTTCATACACAACAATAACATTGGTAAGATGACATAGCTGTTCGTGTCTATTAAATCAGAATGTTCTAACAATTTGAATATTCAGTTTGATCACACTCACCTCCGGGATATTACCAAGTGGCCGAACATTCACTACTTTTGACAGTATAACTTCTTACACAATAAAATTGTGTACTGTTGGACACAGTAATAAGCTATCTGAATGTTTTATGTGTGTCTGTGTTTTTACTTGTTGTATATTAGACAACTGATACCCAACCTTATAAGCATGTCTATTTCAAACAGTTAAAATAATACATCCATAGCTATTATAGCTTTCTAAAGTTCTTTGGATTTTTTCTGTTATAATACAACTAGGATTGGAAACAGCCAAATTGTTTGTTCTATATACATTAATATAGACATTGGATACTAGTCTGATGTGCATTTAATTAGGATACTATATCTGAAGTGTTAAACAGGATACTTCTTTGATGCGCAGTACTACCCGGAAGTTTTTTATCTCCTAATGAAGAGCTATCAAGGGCAGATATATCATGTTTCTGAAAAGGCCTATAATACCTTATATTTGGGGAACTGTAATTTAGGTTTTTCATGCTCAGCTGAGAAGTTGCTGTGTGTCAAACATGGAACCATTGACCCTGTGTTTTCTTGTTCCCTGACATAGTAAATCATAGACTGTTGCATCTGTTGAAATATATTGGGTTTTTAATTGGCTTCTCTGAAATTTTTCTGTTGATTTAGTAAATTAAATAAATGGCAATTGAAGATGCAGGACTGCCAACTTTACAAAGAAATTGTTGGGCATTAAACTTGAAGAATAGGTGCATAATCATACTTGCGATTCTAATGTGGGGGGGGACAAAGCAATGACCCTCCCTCCAATAAACATTTGGGGGAGGCCACTTCCCCCCATTGCCACGATGTCTATGAGGCATGTTTGAAACCCTAGTGCAGCACATATTTCTCTTTATGTGAGACATTTGTCTCTCGTTGTTCATTTATGCAAAGGAAGTAGTCCTTTATTTCTGTTACACAGGGAGATGGATAAGTAACAGTAGGTAACCTATGAGTATTTGTTAGGTTTACTGACTAGTATATTGTCAACTGAAATACAATCGATAAAGGTGCAAAACCTGATGTCAGTTAATTTCTTTACTGAAACTGAAAAGATTAGTGAGATCTTGCCTCAGGAAAAACAGACATCACTAGAGCCACTAGTTAATTATGAAGTTCTAATTTTTTTATGTTATTTGCAAAATCAAAAACAAGGAACAAGTTGTATGGTTTCTTGATTTCCTTTTTTTTTAAGAAATAACTTAATGTTAAGATTCAGTTGAAATCTTTATCAGGTTGCTTAATGACTTGGAAAAAAAATCTACAGAATTCATCAGTTAATGTGCTCATTACAGTGTATTAAATGCAATTACTTGGATGAATATCCATTGAAATTGTTCAATCATGTCTTGTACTGTAATTATTTCTATCAATTGTGTTTGTTATCATGTAGAATTAATTTTCTTAAGATGTGAATTTATCTCTACTGTAACTATTGCTTTGGGAAACATGTTTTTCTTGTAATTAAAATATTTTATTGCTAAGTTGTTTTAACGTAATTGTAAATAGACTCATAAACCTAATAGAGGTCACCTTGAATTCTGCTTTCTGTTGACAAAGATGTTATTTTGTCAGAAATTAATGCTTGTCCTGAATTATTACGTTTTTGTATTGGATTGTGTTGGCCTGTTGGTTTGTCTAGCAGTTAGATGTGCTGTTTTTCTAGCAGTTGATATATAAGTGGGTGGGCAGTGCTTTCATTAAGCTCTGTCATCCTCTTTGTCAGCGTGCCTGATAAGCTAAGTCATTCATTTGCCACAAACATATTCTGACCACAGTTATCCCATTTATGTCTGGTTTGTCTGTATTCTTTCTCAATTTCTTAAAATCTATTGAAACAGTTGTGTTTTTCTGAATTCATGACAAGTAAATGGAAAGTTATCAATATTGGTACTTTTGTCACCTTACTTGTCTTGGTGTTTATCAATATTGTCGTGATTAAAAACCTTCATTCTTTTGGGTTGGTGGGTTTTGGGGAAGGTAGGTATGTCCTTTTTTTCTTGGAATCTTTTTCGTGTCTATATTATGTGTAATGGTATAAGGATGTACACTCCAGTTTTGTCCTCCATTTTTTTTGGGGGGGGGGGGTATGTTCCTATGTGTTGGGTAGGTTGGTTGTTTCTGGAGATGGTTATATTTTGGGGATGTGTGATTTTTTTTTATGTTTCATCTCATATATTTTCAAGTATATGTGTGAATATATGCCAACCTTGCTGAGAAATTAAATTTTCATTTTCACTTATGTAATGTCAAGGTCTGACAAATATGTATGAACCAATCAAATGGCTTAAAATTCCAATTATTTCAATTTTTAATTTCAGTATTGGTATTATTGTACCATGTTTATTTACATTGGGGTTTTAATGTCACATCAACAGCCAGAGTCATTTGGTGACTTTCCAGCTTTAACAATGGAGGAAGACCACTTGCTTACACCTGGGCAGGACCACCGACCTTCTGTAAGCTAGCTGGGCGGCTTCCTTCCATGTGAAATTTGGTCCCAGATTGAATTTTAACTCACAGCGTTGAGGGGCTGGTGATTTAACTAGTCAGAGACCATAACCACTCGATCATGGAGGCCCCTGCCATGCTTATAGGGCACAGCCTCCTTGTCTCAAACCCATGATACTGACTTCAAAAATTGAAGTAATATTTGACAAAATAGACTGGACATAATGTCTTCAACTAAATCATCACATGTGCTGTACTGAGATTTCTAATCATGGGACCTTAATTTGCTGGTATAAATATCCTGAAATAAAGAAAAAAAAACTGGGATTGAAAGGAAAAGAAAATCACTTTAGTCACAAAGGATTCTATTTAAGTCACACACTCACACAAATTGATATATGGGCACAAATACTAATATATTACTATGAACGGATTATTATGGGCGATAGTTTAATATTGGCAATCTGTATTGGTACTACCAATTCTGAACACTGCCAATAAGTTTTAATAAATAAACAGTATGTTAGGTTATGTAATATTATCAGATACATACTGATGTTATACTGATGTATCTAACGCAATGTTGTGTTTTGTTATTTAAACATTATTCAACATACTTAAAATGCATTGTTGGTTCAAATATAAACACTTTGAAAATCAGCTTATTAATTGTTTTGTTTTTTGCTAGACTTTATAATAATGGTACAGATAGTATTGTCTATATAAGTACTTAATTTATTTAAACAGCTAACACATAAACATCATTTACACTATAGTTCAGTTTCAATAATCCATTATCACACCAGTGTTAATTACCTTTACCATAACTACCACCAATATTGACTTGGTATCAGCATTTAATTATGGCAATCATTGAGCATTCTGCCAATTCATGACACTGCCAATACAAAATGTCTTAGAAAATGCCAAATTTGGACACTGCCAATATAAATCCATTTACAGTACAAAGCTGAACAAAGTTGGTTCTTGTATTCTGTTGAGTGTTAATTAAAGTGGTCGTCTGAATTTATTAAAAATCTTCTTACCAATGTGAAAGTAATTAAAAGTCTGTCCAATTAGTGAATTAAAAGATTACCAGACAGAATCTAGTTAATAAAGGCCTAGCAGTATGAGAGAATTAATCTTGCTAATTAAACATTGTTAATTAGATGAAGTTGATAAGGTTAGCTCATGAAATTGCTAGGAAAAATGATAGAGTCTATAAGTCTAGTGGTTAAGTTAGGTTTAGTGTAAATACATAGTAAATTTCAAATTAATTATTACATTTGAAGCATTAAAGGACTCCTTTTGTAAAGGTGGTGGCAAAGAGGAGCATGCCTGATGCCCGCACAAGTGATCAGTCAAAGGTTTCCAAACTTTGGGGGCGACAATGGTAGCAACCAATATATAAACATCAACAGTTTTTAAGTAAACATTATGCATAATATTTAGTTGGCAGATCTATGAGAGCTTGTCAGTGTATATTGTGCTATTGAGTATATCAAAATGGCATGGAAAGAACAGGAAATTAAGATTTTAGAAGTTTTAGAAAGATTTCATGCTTGTTTCTAGTTATATGTACAAGCATAGAATCATTCTGAATTGCCTAAAAATGCTCCAATTTGTTTATTTATATATTTTCTACATCAAAGAGAGAGGGCGCCTGTATGGTTTCATTTGATTTGATTTTGGTAATGTTTTAGATGATTTTATAATATTAGCTTATGTCTTGATCTGATATTTTTACAGATGGTTGACTAGAGAATTTAACAACATGATTGAGAGATTACGGGTGGAGAAAGCTGAGCGTCTTGCTTTGAAAAGTCTAAAGTCATGGACAACTAGAATTAATTGCAAGATTTCTACAAACAAACTACGGGAAAAATTTCAAGTAAATGTCATTTTTTATTCTGATTTTCACATGGTGTGAAATGAGTATTTTCCGCCTTATAGTTGCTTTTTTATTGCTTCTATAAGGCAATGAGTGCTCTTCAAAAGATTGAACAATTAAAAAAGGTTGCATGGAAAGTAGTTTCAAGATTCAGCTTTTAAAAATGTGGTTAATTTGTTGTTTCATGGACATATCTTTACTAAGATAAATCTTTGAATTTTACAAATCTTGCCATCTTTTGCTTTTGAACAAAAGTTGTTATGTATAGCTGTTCATAAGTTTTGTTTGTTAGCAGTTTGAAGTAAATAACGGCAAAAAAACACAATATATCGTTCATGTATTAACATCTAGTAATTGTGCGAGATTGAATGCTGTACTGGACTGTTTTATTATGGTTCTGCCTAAAAAAACAATATTTTCCTACAATGTAATAGATATATCTGCAAAAAAATTGTTGTATTTTCAGAGTGTTGATTTAAACAGGAAAGGGGAAATAACTCTGGATGAATTTTTCAAGCTCTACCATTACCTTATACATGTACCTAATGTAAGTTGTGGTGTTAAAATCTTAATAAAATCTTAGACCTAAAATTCTTAGTATTCCATCTAGTGTATCTTGAGTGTTTTCTGAGCAAAAATAATTTGTTTCTTGTGTTCATTTAACAAGAATGTATTTTGTAAAACTATGGTATTGAAGTATAGTAATAAGCAGTCATTACAGTTACCCATGGAAACATTTATTTCATTTATTTAATTTATTTTTTTCATATATATTTATTGGCATTTTTCCTAATTAAGAATTAAATTTGTTAGAAAAAAAAACAGGAAATTTTAGATTAGATATAAATGTATTGTTAGCTGTTCTATGTGTGTGGAGGGATAAGCAAGGAAAATGTAGCAAAATGATGTAACCATATATTGATATCATTTGGTACTCTTCATTGACCAATATTTTGAATTGATGTAGTTAAGTGTAGGGTGATTTGTCCGTAAATTATGGCTGCTGAAGAATTTGTATTAAACAGTTGTAAGTTAGTGGACATTATCATTAACTGATTGTAGAACTTTTGTTTGCTATTGTTTTATCTTTCAAATTTTGAACCTAATTACACATTACAAATATTCCCCAAAATATTTTTTTTTACAAGAAATATTCATATTTGTCATTATTACTTATGTTTACTTACCCTCATTTCATAATAGCACATTGTTTAGTGCACTGTTTAGTATAAGTAACAACAGTTTATCATTGCCTTCAAAATGAAGAGCTCTTTCTTTGACAATCCTACCTTCAAAATGAAGAACTCTTTTCATAGTAAATTTTAACTTCAAATGAAGAGCTTTGTTGTGAAAATCTCACCCTCAGTTGAAGAGCTCTTGATTTCTTCTGCTATTCCAATAAATATTGTTTGTTTATTTCATATGATTTGCAGGTGGTAATGTATATATTATTTATTTCAATGATTTTTTGCTTCTTATCCAAGCTTTCAGAGATGCTAGATGATACTTTCAGCATTTTTATCTCTCTCTGGAACAAGTCTGGTGCTGACATTATTTGGAATTCGGGGTCCTATGTAGATAGGGATAAATTTGCAGGGCTTTCTCTAGACGTCGAAAGTTGAGGGTAAAAAATGACCCTTGACTGATGATAATTTGAAAAGTCAACAAAATTTCCTCCTTATTTAGTGTGAATTTGACCCTTTGGTACATATTCTCAAGGGTCAAAACTTTTTTTTACTTTTTTACTGATTTCAAGAGACAAAATGCTGTTTTAAGGTTCAAATGAAAGCCCTGATTTGAAAAAATATCAACATTTCTGAAGTACAGGGAAACAGACAGAAATTCTGGGATTGTTTTTACTGTTCAGTATTGTCTTTACTAGACTCTTCCATGGAAGGAAAAAATGCTGATTTTCTGATGTTTTAATAACTTACCTTCATTGAAATATTTTACCATGTCCACTCAAACTAGTGCTAAAGACAACCTTTACACAGAGACCACCTTAATATAAGGACCGGTTGTTTGATTTGGTTGGCATGATCAGCATATTTGCAACCTGTACTTAAAGACCACTTTCAATATTAAAGAAATTGTGCTCTTTAAGGTTGTCCCTGTTTACAGGTTTGATTGTATAGTTAGCAACAAATACATTTACCTTACTTACATTCAAATTCCAAACTGATTGCAAAAGTTTGCTTTCATTTCTAAATCTGTATATTGCATTAAAATCACCTTACTTTTTATATTAAATGTGATATTTATCTGTATGTGACTTGCATTATGCAAATTAAATCCTTCAGACAATATGATTTATTGAGTTGTTACTCAAGTATTTTCTTTGATTAGTTAACTTGTGACACGATTTTATACCTATGAATAATGAGTGTAGTTGGAGAACAACTTTTTTTAAACTGGCTGTCAGAAATTAAATTACGGAACAATTTTTTTACCTCATAGTTAAGGCAAAAATGGCAATTTTTAGCTTGTCCTAGGCAAAATTTCGACATTTTGATGTTGCTTTATTTTGGTACTGATAAATTTCTATCTGAAGTTAATATTTTGCAAAGTGCAGATCATATAAATTGTGTGTCCACATAAAAGATTTTACCTAGAATTTAAAAAAAATCCTTCTGAGTCTTTTGCTAGCATCTCTGTTTTTTTTATTCTAATATGATCAATAATTTTTTCACCAATGTAATCTTACCCATCTAATATGTGATAATAATCTAACTTTAAAATGTCCCAATCCGAAAAATCTTTTTCATACGTTTTGCTTATAAATATTGTCCTAATTATACATGTACTAATTGGTTTTGTGTTTATAGTTAACACAAGTGGTTAATGTTAGGGTATTGTCTGGGTCATAGTTTAAAATAAAGTGAATGGATACCAGTCTAAAATTCTAGCATTCGATTGGTTGTTTCTCTGTTATGTTTTAAAATTTCCAATGATATGGCTATGATTGTAGACTGGTCTCCAAATTTTGATTTTATGAAACATGACCCTGGATGTAGAGATATTATTTATAGAAAAACCAAATGTTCATCATATCATATAAAAGTTACTGTGAAAAAGGTTCAGTATAGTTTTTATACCAGGATACAAATTTTGTATTTTTGACCCCCATTTGGAATTCCATGATTATATCATTGAAAACTATTGGCTTGCATTTATGTTACATGATTAAAAAATTTGAATAATTATTTCCTTGTCAAACAGTGTAGTTTTAAAGTGAAAAATCATTGCATTTATTGTGTTTTGAACCAAAGTTGGGCACAATATTATTGTTGATATTGTTTCTAGTACTTGGATAATTTTTTTCACATATTTTGTGTTTTGTTACTTGAAAAAGAAATTTTTACTGTTGATTTGTGTTGCCAATTCTTTGATATTTAATTTTGAAAATTGCTGTACTATGTATAATGAGATAATATATAACCACTGCTTATCCTAGCATAAATTTTGAAGTTAAATGATGAAGTTAAAATTTGTGGACAACATTTGTTGAGAACAGTGTAGTTTGCTAAGACTTCAGATACATACAGTCCTTTTACAAGATTTCTTAGAGTCTGATGCTTTTATGCCTTGTATCTGTTGTTTAAACCGACCTATATTTTATTGCTGTATTTTGTGATGTAGAAAGTTAGTTAGTAGATATTTATGGGTGATCTGATATATCTGTATTACAGGATAGATTACTAATGGGCTGTAGTGCTTCCTGTCCATGCAGTTAGCATTATTGATAACTATGTCAGTGTTTAAACACTGGGGATTGTTTTGGTGACAATGTGTGTAAATAGAGGCTTTAAATTGACCATGAAAACTTACTTTAGCAACTTAATACAAATGTAGTACAGCTAAACCTAATTTAGTAACTTCTTCATTATTAAGGCTTCCCCATTATAACAACCACTTACATTTGATCTGGTTTTAGTATTTTCTCTGTGTTTCGACTGGATTATGTAACTACTTCAGTATTAGGACTAATTATTTGGTCCCAAAGATGGTCTTAATATTGAGGTTTAAATGTACAGTGAAACCTTGCTGTGTGATCACCTGAACAATACAACCACATCATTATAACAACCACTTACTTTCAGACAGGTTTTTAATATTTCCTTTCTATTTCAACTTGATAATGAGATAACTTAATATTAAGACCATTTTCTCATGTACTAAAGATGTTCCTAGTGTTGAGGTTAAATGTATATTCTCACCTTTCCTATGATGTGTATGGGAAGCCAATACTTGTATGTTACGAAGATACCCTCAAATTGTGTGTAGCCCTCACGATGAGATCAATAGAGAGTTCATAAAATACACAGGATATTAAGTTCCGACCATGGATGAAGTGTCATGTCCTCTATAACAAGTTGATTGAAAGTTTTATGTTTGTTGGCTGTTACTTGCAGCACAGTGTAAGCCAAGTGCTGGTACACAATCTTGGTACATTTCATCCCATTTATTATGCCATTCTGCTTAGATCAACAAGTGGAGCTTTAGGTCTTAGGATCTAGAATATTAAGTTATGCCTGGCACATGTCTTGTTCTCTGTGACACCTAGAATGAAGACATTATTTCTAAAGCCATTGTTGTCTACCACTGCTCATTCATGTGGAGAAATGGCAGATACTCGCAGAGAATAAAGTCACTGCTGGTGCATAATCCCAAGGGTTCTCTGTGGTCAGGTAATTATCGTCTGACTTGAAATCACTTGCCCCTCACTATTGTAAATTCGAATCCTACGAGGGAATGCATTTTGCATGTGAGGAAGCTGTCCAGCTAACTTACAGAAGGTTGGTGGTACTAGGGGTCTTCCTCCATTGTTGAAGCTGGAAATTCGCCAGATGACCCTGGTTGTTGGTACGATGTTGTGCTCCAGTGCAAAAAAGTGCATAATCTCAGGAAACTGTTTAGGTTAAATGCCTGCCAGTGTTATAACAGACATAATACCTAATAAATTATATAAAAGAATTTACCTTTACTTACAGTGATCATGGTATCAGCTGTCTTAAAGACAATAGAAACCAAACATTCTTCAATTAACACTGAGTCCCCTTTGTCCTCTCCAATTATATGCTGCTTTAAAAATTCCTGCAAATTCTTTACAAGCTTATTTGTCTGTGTTATGTATCTATGTACTCTTTTTCTTCATAATCATATAAGCTTTCATTATTTAAGATAAGAATTTCCATTAGGTCTGTGCTTTTGGCTGTATCCTTAGGCATTTTTTTTGGCTATTGCAACTTGACTGTTTTTTTCGTACTTCTTGCTCATGACTTACCGCCATTTCCTTTTGATGATGATGTTTAAAAAGATTGATCTGGCATGATGATTCCCTCTATTGGCTATTCTTTAGTATCAAATTCATTTATATTGCTGTTATTGTACACATGTTTATGTTACATTTTATTTATGAACTTCTTTTTAAAATGCCTTCATTTTGAACTTTTCAATTTTAACAAAATGTCCTTTTTGACTTTAAGTCATGCATCATTTTAATGAATCAAAAGACATTATTGGTTCTTAAATAGTACGGGGTGACTTCATGGAGTCACTATCTTAAAATCTAGTTAATAACTTATGTCCAATTTATTAAGACTTTTACAAAAAAGGACCCCTTCGGATGTAGGGAACTCTGATCCCGTTCATTGGGTTATCTCAGACAACACATATGCTGCTACAAATTATTTTCTGTTGAATATTTGACAAAGGAACCTTATTTAAGTATATATTTTATTTATTTCAGTTATAATATTACTGAAATTATAGGATATTATCGTTTGTATATTAAATTCAAGGCAGTTAGTAAAGTAGCTAATGATATTTGTATCTGACCTTAGATTGTGATCTTCCAACTAATTATTCTGTTGTGGAAATTAACAATCCATTCCTTTAGCTTGGCAAACTGTAACTGTACATTTAAACAATAAGTCAGTATATTGTTGCTCTAATTTAGATGGTATTTTTTTGTCTTATGGGGATTTGTATTTTTTCAGTTTCTAAGTAGAAATTTTAAAATTGCAAATGGGGGATTCCTTTGCAAAGGGGAACAACTCTATTGTCTTTTGAAATGGGTTGATTTCCTCTAAAATTGTATGAATGGTAAATTGAAGAATAATTTTTACCTAGTTGTTATGTAAACATATTGTATTGTTTGCTTTGTTTATTGCAGATAATTGATGAATACTTTAGTTCATACATGAAAAAACTACATAATGACAGGTATTTGTTTCAATATTATTTCATTTTGTTCATTATTTGTTATCTTTTTATATTTGAAGAAATTTAAGTATATTACTATTGAGACACAGTGCTCAAATATAACCCAGCCTTAGAGCATATAGATATTTAGAGTTCAGAGATTTGATCAAAATAATGATGCAGCATTAGGCCTTCCTTAAAATATTGTTGGATTGCAGATACGCAAAAGACTTTCTAAAAAATCTCCTGACATTTTTTTTTTGTTTGTTCTTTATTCCGGCTTTCAGTTTCCAGTGCAAGCTTACAATGTTAACAAAAAAGGCCTACTTGCTCACTGTTAAAAGTTTGGCAGCATAACTGAAAATCAACATTTTTTAAGAATGGCCTTATGTATGTAATTTACAGTACAAAGGCTTATTCTATTGTGTGTTACTTAATTCTTATTTGACTAATTATTTCGGTGTTCATTATTTTAACGCAACCTCTCGTAGCAAACCACTTCAATATTAAACCACCCCCATTATTTTGACCTTTGAATTTCAAATCAATATTTTATATTTCCTCTATATTTCATCTTATGTGATCAGCTCTAGAACATTTAAGAACATTTTTCAGCCCAAAGGTGGTCTTAATATCGAAGTATTACTGTACTTCTCTAGTCAAAGACTTGGTTAATCTGGGATTGTGATTTTTTCCGGTGCATTAAGTTCAAAGCTTCAGCGACTTTTTATCAGTCTTTGATTGGAGATAATGATCATTTATTTAATTAGTATTTAATGATTTCTCATATATTCCTGAGGATTGATAAGCCTGGATTAAAAGTTGGCTTTAAAAAATTTGTATGTATACATGGATATGTCATTAAAGTTGTCTATTGTTGGTAGATATACACAGATATTGGACAAAGAATTTCGTCCAGAAAGGTCTCTTAGGGGTCATGGTTAAAATACTTTGTTGGGAATCAGTTTTATTATTATTTATTTGTTTAGGTGCAAAATTTGGTGTTTTTAAGATGTTCATGAATTGACAGGATTAAGAATCAGCGTTTTCATTGCCAGCCATCAAATTAACCCATGTCCCATAATAAACTCCATAAATGAATGAATGAATGAATGAATGAATGAATGAATGAATGAATGAATGAATGATGTTAGATTACAATATTTACGTTTCTTTGACAAAATAATTGGAGGTGTTTATTTCTGGTGATGTTTTATATTGGCATGGTCTAGATTTGGAAGTTTTGTTTTGGCTTGCCAAAATTGTTTATAAAAACTGGCGCTGATATGAAGATATATAAAGTATAAGTAGTGCTAAATTCAAATAATTTATTTTATTTTTATTGCTAGGAGTTTCAAAATTTTGACAAAAAATGCACCATGAGTCTAGAGTGTGTCCTTTCAACTCTTTGCCTCATAAGCATATTTTGGGCTTGTCCAAATTCAAAGCAAATATACAAAAAATCAATTTATTTAAGAAAATTGGGTTATTTCTCCCTGACGGAGTGGAAAACATTGTGGCAAAAGAAGTCATTGCTCATTACAAGCCACAATGTTTTTAAAAGTTGTCTGCTTCAGCTGAGGGGAAATGCGATCTTATGAGGCAAAAGGTTAGACACATGTTTCAATAAACTTGCATTATGTAACCCACGTGTCTGCAGCTTGTAGTCAGATATGTACACTGTGCGTGTTTGAATTCATCAAAATAAATTACTAGATGTTTAGATATATGTAATCATAAAACTTTGAATATGGTTGCTATGGTAATTTCTGTGTCTATTTTCAGAGTTGTTAGCGTTGAGAAATTACATCAGTTCCTACTACAAGAACAAAAGGTACATTTTCAAACATTCTGTGACACATTTACTGTTAGATCTTGTGACACGCGAAAAACCAATTTTATTCAGTCTTTTATTGAAATTCCTCTCAGCATGAATGTTTTGTAAGAACTAACCTGTCTGCCTCAGACAAACCTTTGGAAAACATACAAATTTGTTGATTTAGATTTTTCTCTGATACTTAGTTTTGTTTTATCCATGACGAAAATCTTGTGACAATAAGTTGTGCCGCAGGTTGTATTGCTTGTTTGTTTGAGTGGTAGTTAACACATAATATATTCTGATCAGCCATTTGTATGTTTGTAAAATTTGAGTTATAATCTGTTCTTATTGAGATCTTCCTTGAGAAAATGGTATGTGTCCCAAGTGTATGAAATTTGAGATTGATCTCTGTGCTCAGATTTTGAAACCATGTTCTATGTTTTCAGAGCAGAATAAATTTCTGTTTTGATATTAATTCTCAAATATAAGACTGCTGTGCTTCTTTTGTCTAATTCTGGTTTACTTGAAAAATATTACCCAAAAGTAATATTTGAGTATGGAAAACAATCTCAAGATTTATTATCTTTTACTTTAGACATGAAGAAATGTAGTCTTATAGTACAAGTATGTGAAAAATTATGATATTATAAACACTATGGGCTCCTAGATCGAGTTCAAATTCCACCTGGGACCACATTTTTCATGTGAGGAAGCTCTCCAGCTATCTTACGGAAGGTCGTGGGTTCTACCCAGGTGTGAGCCTGGGGTCTTCCTCTACTGTTAAAGCTGAAGAGTTGCCAAATGGCCCTGGCTGTTGGTGTGATGTTAAACTTGATTAAAAAAACACAAGTCTTCAATTTTCTTACAGGAAACAATAACACAGGGTGAGGTCAAAGAATTGATGAAATTATTTTTGGCTGATCCTGGACGAGAAATTCAAAACAAATTGTTCTTTACAGAACAAGAGGTAAGTTTTTTTAGACAGCCATTTCCATACTTGCTCTGATTGGTCAACTGATATATTGCGTGTATTTTGATTGGCTGATAAGGTTATGTTTGTAGGGAGCCATTTTTTCCCTGATTGGTCAGATGAAATGCTGAATTGGTTAACAGATTTTGATTGGTTGGACTTTTTGTGTTTGTAATCTGGGCAAATAAGATATTGTATTGATTTTGATTGGTTGATCAACTTATTTTTGATTACATGAGTTTACTAATGGATTAAATTCTCTACACAAAATGTAATTTCTTTGTCTAATAGGATCAATTTGATTGGTTTATAAATGTGAACTGTAAAATTTTCATTGGTTGATTAATATCTGACTTTATTTATATTAATTGTATAATTTAGATTCCTTAAGCTAAGAGGTAACAATGCTTTTTACTTGATGGAAGCAGTCATGTGATGACCATTGAATTCATATCGTATAAAAGAAATGAAACTTTCTTCAAATTTTCATCATAATTGAAACTTCACTTAAAGTTTTCTTTATCTAACATTTCTGATACATGTTGGAATACTGAAATATACTACAATGATATATTTCAATAGATGCAGTGTAGAACATGTATTGCCATGGTAACAGCCCCTAAGCCATAATAAATCTGACCTCATTCATGACAGACCTATCAAAACGGCTCATTATAAAATCCTACAAATGACTCAGATAAAATCATTTTCATTGTATCTCTTCATTTAAGTAAAAATATGGATTTCAATTTTCATTACTGATTTATGATTAAGTGAAAAGAATGTTTGTTTCTGGTTACATGCTCATTAAAAATAGGGTAGGTTGGTTGGGAATTTTTTTTTTTTATTTTATATTATTTTTGGAATCCGCTGTTAAGAATGTTTTTGTGAGGAAAGGTAAAAAAAATGAGACCTTGAATGTACATTTCCTCGGGCATAATGAAAAGTTCAGGGTCGTGAGAAAAAATAGGGTAAGTCGGTAACCAGAAACAAACAATTTTTTATGCTTATTATATTGATCTATAATTAATGTGAATTTCTATTGCAATTTTCAGTTTTTAGATTACCTGTTTTCCAAGCAGAACACAATTTGGAACAGTCAGTATGATTGTGTTAATCAGGATATGACTCGACCTTTGTGCCATTACTGGATTGCTTCATCTCATAATACGTAAGTTAAAACGATAAATCTAATTGAAAGAGACTTTTCTGGTGGAGTGGTTATGGTCTCTGACTAGTAATTAACAGCCCCTCACCACTGAGTTCGAATTTCATCTGGGGAAAAAATTCATATGTGCAGAATCTGTTCAGCTAACTTATGGAAGGTCAATAGTTCTACTCAGATGAACGTCTGGGTCTCCCTCCTTCCTTATTGCTGGAAAGTAACAAAATGACGCTTCCTTTTGGTGCAACATTAAACTCCAGTGAAAAAATAATTGTTTTATTCTATTTTTCAGTTACCTCACTGGTGACCAGTTTTCTAGCGAATCTTCAGTAGAAGCTTATGCTAGGTGTCTCAAGATGGGCTGCAAGTGTCTGGAGTGTATGTTAAATGCTGTTTTCTTCTTATTTATTAAGCATAAAATAAAAATGGAGGAAGGAAAAATATATATTTCATTTCTTACTTTACAAGTTTTATTACTTTTATTAATTAATGAATTTGAAGAGATTATAAAAATGATGTAGTGTATTTAATTACACATTTAGAAAATACTTAACTTGATATTAAATAATGAAATTTTGGGTTATTTTTCAATGTATTTAAAATGAGTATTTGTTTTTTATACTATCTCATACATTCATCAGAATTTGTGTATTGCTATTTTGGTCTAATATGTATATATTGTCCTTTTTTGTAGTAAATATTTAATATTTAATCTATAATACTTCAGTATTAAGTTGTATCAAATAAAAAATATTTAATAAATTTATATTAATTTATTTCCACATTTTAATTTTATTAAAATAAATTGAAAATGTGTTAAGAACTGAATTCAGTACTTGTTTTATGTATTGTAAAATGTTAATACAGTGCAACCTATCCAGAGTGGCCCCCTCTTGAGCAACAACTTCCCTTCAACAGCAGCATGATTTTTTCCAGAGTGGCCCTCTTGAGCAACAACTTCCCTTCAACAGCAGCATGATTTTTTCCAGAGTGGCCCTCTCTTGAGCAACAACTTCCCTTCAACAACAGCATGATTTTTTCCTGCTGTACCATTTAGCTATTAATTTAACTTCTCTAGCGGAACAGCCTCTCAGCAACAACATAATTTTGCTTGTCCCAAAGGGTGTGGCTTTGGAGAAGTTACACTGTAAATTTTCATACATGTGATAAAAATGTTTAGAAATCAAATTGCATGGATTGCAAAGTTCAGTGTTTTTATTCCTTGCTATAAAAGTGGCATATACAGTAAAGAGGTGAGGTAAAAAAATGTGGCTTAATATTAAAGGTGGGCTAATTATGCTGGAATAAAATCAGTCATTTTTATGGTTAACTAACTGACACTGTTATTTTGATGCTGGCCTTTAATCTTACTACAAAATCCTAAGTAGAAAAATATTTGGGGATGCATCGTATCTCCGAAGTTTGTAAGTTATGTCTGGAAAAAAATGTGGAAAAGATTATCGATCTACCTACCATGATGTTTTTGGTAAAGTAACTGTAAACATTACAATTTTTGTCTAGCCTTGTTGAATTATAAGATGAAAATAATTAACCTGTCTGAATGTAAATGATTTTTAAGGCGGTTTTGATTTTTAAATGGTCTCTCTAAGTGAGGTTTTACTGTATTTATGAAAAATGTTTTTAACATGTTTGTTTATATATACCCAGTAATTGGTGTTTGAATTGATGCCCAAGTCAGCTTGTATTTATTTTGTGTTAGAAATATATACGATCATGCTACCTCTCTTACCTAAATGTTTTATAAAACAGTAAAAATTCAATAACCTTAAAAGCATTTTCACATTTTGAATATTTGCTTTCTATTTGAGTAAGTGAATAAGTTGTTTGAGAATGTTTTGCTGTAATGTAATGTTCTAGTTAAAAGTTACCAGTAGTAAAACTTCCCCATCATTCCAGCATGTCTAATAAAAATAAATGAATCTTCATGTTGTACAAATACTCAAACTGTGGTTGGTGCAGAATTTTTTTTGTTAATATTTCATGATATGGAAGTTATTTCTGACTTTCCATATTTTTGTTGGATTCTGTTTTTTAACAAGACAAAATATTTGTCATGTTTCTAAAATTCAGCCTAACAGACCTTTTAGAGAAACAGATCTTTAGAATTTAAGTTCTTCACTCATTGAGTGGCATTCTGTTCATTGTCTTAAAGTACTTTTGGTTTAAAACAAATATTTAAATGTACTTTCCTTATATCAATTTTACAATTGAAATTGATTTTGTGTACTTCAAGACTGTTGGATTGCTACATACAGAATGAAAAGTTTTGCATATTTCTTAATGTTAACATTTGTGATATTTGTAATAAGATTGAACATCAGTTTTGAAGCATGGTCATGCATAGATTTATTTTGCATTAGAATGATTTGGAACTGTTTTTTATTTGCTTGATTTTTATTTATTTATTTATTTTTGCTTTAAGCAAGTATGCAGATGCATTTTAAAACATGTTACTAGGCAATAAGATTGACATTTAGAACTTTTCTTGGAATGCAGCCTTTTCATTGGTCAATTCAAATTGAGTGCATCCAGTAAGAAGCACGGCTAAGAATGCTGTCCTTTTATTGGTTAATAAAAAGTCAGTGCTCTTGGCCAATAGAAGCCTGTGATTTATGACTTTCCTCCCCAAAATGAGTTTAATAAACTTGGATTTATGCTGTATAATTATCTGCTATATTTGTTGGTTTGCTGTACTTTTATTGATATTAATAATCTTTGATCTTAATTTGATCTTAAGTTACTTACTAATATTTTTGTCTGTAATTAATAGATTATCAAATTATGTTAATTCCATTGTTTCATTTATCTTCAGAGCAACACAAGTTATGTTTTATTGACATAAGCAGATAAAACTGACTATATTTTGTGTCTCAAAAGTATTTAAACTCTATGTTCTCTATTCTTACTGCTTGGAGTGTGATATTTGATCAATATATTGTGTCTCGAAACTTCTTGAACTCCTCTGAGATACTACTGTCACAAGTTTCTACTGTCAAACCTGTGAACAGAGACTACCAAAGGGAGAGAAGAAATGTGATCACTTAGTGAACCTTTATTGAGAGTTTTTTATGGCTTATAATGTCAATAATTTGTTTTTATAGTCATTGTTGACATTCAGGCCTTCTTTCACACGTGGACATTAACTCATATTGTTCTGAGTATTTGATCATTGTGTTTGAAACCTTCTTGAACACTCCTCAAATTCTGCTTTTTTTCTGTTAGAATATTGTATCTATATATATCCTGCATTTTTCAGCTTTGAATTGTATGTTTGTGTTAATGTTATATATGTATATATATGTATACATACATGTAGTTTGTTTCACTGTAGTGGATTGCTGGGATGGCCCTAACGGATATCCAAAGATCTACCACGGTCATACTCTAACATCACATATAGGATTTCTTGACGTACTTAAATCAATACGGGAGCATGCTTGGTCTGTGTCCGAGTAAGTCATTCTCACAGTTTGTGTTCATTAGAGGTTAAAAATTTGTTTGCTTATTAGAGGTTAGAAATTAGGTTGCCAATTAGAGGTCAATAATTAGATTGCAAATAAGTGTTAAATAGTAACTTGCCAATTAGAGGAAAACAATTAGATTAACAATTTAGAGGTTAAAAAATTAGCTTACATTTAAGAGGCTAATAACCAGCATGCTATCATAGGGAAATCTTCCAACAAGGAGCATTACTGATGTGTTTTGTCTTAGAAATTGTAGTACTGACTTGTGCATATGTTCACTAACCCTTGAGAAAAGCAGTCATTGTTTTGCATAATATTTAAGAGATAAGACAATCATGTGTGCTCATCTTTCATCAGTTGACTAGGGATGTCTGTAGGTTTGTTTTGCAAGAGTTAAGTTACAAGTGTGTAGCTCTTAGATTTTACTTCTTTGTAAACAAAGCAAGTTGTAAATGATGTCATGGGCCATTCTAATTGTTAGGTTACTTTTTGAGAGGGGTTAAAATGATAGCCAGCCATGTTTTATGATAGAATAATGTATGGGTTGATATCCTGTGTAGTTATATAGGTAATAGCACAGAACATGTCAGAATGAAAATGAAGCCAAAGTGTAGACAGCTGAAATCATCCATTTGGATAAATGCAGCTTTTAATATTTTCAAAACCTTGTCTCTGTTGTTAGTTTATATCGAATCATTGATAATGATATTTGTAATTAGTTCAAATTGCATAAATTGTATAAAAAATAGAAATGTGTATGTTGCTTAGAAAAAGAGTATATCTTAGGTTGAGATAGTTTTAATTTTATTTCATAATTGTAGATACCTCGTACATGTGGATACTTTTAAGCTATTTGGTTATCTGTAGCGTTTCTTAGTGACAAGTATTTGGCAGATATAATGTGATTTGAGCACTTACATATTGAGACTTATAAAATATATGCTTAACGTATGATTTGGATGTATACATGTAGAAATTTGTCCTGCCCTTTATTGCATTTGTACACATGTCAGTATGATTATAAACTGGGGCCTTCTATGAGATGGTATGATATGTTTATAAACAGTTTGCCAGGCATGATAATAAAAATTGTGTCCGAAATGTTGATGGTAATAAACTGTTTTTAACTGGATGGAGATTTAATTTCTGTTTTGGTTTTAATATATGTTATCAAACGGTGTAAAAAATGCATGCAGTATTTACTAGTTTAATATGCTTTTAATGAGTCTTACATTTAGTATGAAATCGTCCCATTTTCATTATTTTTATTATGAATTGATGGTGTGCATAATTGGTGTTGTACGTTTGTATCTATATCATACTTAATGCTGGCTGATGCATTTTTATTTGCTTTTTTTATTTTTTCATATTCGCTCAGTCTGTCTTTTTATCTTAGAAGTGGTAGAGTTGTGATGTGAGCTTGATTGTAGCTTTTAATTGTTGTTTGTTTTTATACCCATAATTCTTAGTGGTGAACTTTGACCTTTCTGAAATTATGTCACATGACCTATTATTTCATTCACTACCTGAATTACAGTGGATTGCTGGGATGGCCCTGACAATCATCCATTGGTGTTTCATGGTCATACATTAACGTCCAAAATACGCTTCATGGATGTATTGCAAGTTATCAAGGAATATGCTTGGGTTTGCACAGAGTAAGTGAACTGTGTTGTAATCATGTTGGGTTTTTCCAAGAGAAATCCAGAGTCAGGAGATTTTTAACTGGTTGAAGAGGAATTTTAAAAAAAAATAAATTTCGAATATCCTTGTTTTCTGGCAACAAAATTTTGTTTGTTTATTGTTTTAAACTAACTTCATGTAAATGTATTATTATGATTAATGTTTTTAGCTGGGTTTATATTTGGATCCAAAATCACTCCTCATTTACATGCACTATTGTGCTTTTGTGTCAAGGTCAAGATCCCTAGTTCCTCGCTGCTTTTAGTTTGAATCCCACTGTGGACTTGACAAATTTCACATGTGAGGCAGCTGTTCAGCTTGTTTACAGAAGATCAATGGATCTACCCAGGTGTACAACTGTTGCCTCCCTCCAGTATCAAAGCTGGAAAAAGTCACAGAATGACGCTGGCTGTTAGTGCAATTTTAAACCCCAAACAACAAAAAATAGATTTAACAGATTTAGGCTTTGAAATTGTCTCATTTTACGGTATGAAGTAATCTTGTTAACAAATTTTTCTTGTCAAATTATACTTACTAATATTTTTAATTGCTATTTGCACCATTTTCTACAAAAACAGTACTATTTGAGGGTCTTGCATGATGAGGTAATTTTTATGATTCATGATGACATGATGCTATTCTCAGGGTTTCCTTATCTTCATATGTGTGACAGTTTGTCATTACATTCCTTCAGACACATTGTCATTCCTAAGATGAGTAAGATACATATTGGTTGTCATTATCTTAGTGAGATTTCCTCGTACAAAAAATGTCTCCTAATTTGTCTATGTACTGGTTAATATTTTGATACATTTTTTGTCTCCTGATATTGAACGAAGAACTTCTCGATGGTTTCTGCTAATGGTAATTGTCATGTTGATTTCCGAGTTCATAATACCCCAATGTCTCTGGCATTTCATCTGCTTGAAGAGGTTTTTGGGAAAATTGAATGCTTTGGTCATCATGTGACATGTTTGTTTAACTGTAGATTACGTGTTTTATCATCAGTGATGGTTATATAAGTCAGGTCGTGTTAGTCTGCCATCTGACATTTATTTCCTTTTAGTAATCTTATTACTGGGACTATTTTAATTAGGCTGTCAAAAACACTTATATAGATTGTTTTCTGGGATGATGGAGGATGAAAGCGTATTAATATCATTTACGTAGCTATTGTGTAGTTGATGTCTATGAAAAGTAGTTCAGATTTCTACAAAAGTAGTTCACTATACTAAGGATGGTTTTGTAGTTTATGCTGCTGGCAAGATATGTCAGATGCTAACGTCTGTGATGGACTTCTGATTGAAATGTTGTAGATTTTTGTACTTATTTAGTCACGTGTTTAATGGACAGATTCAGTGCCCATAAACCAGGAATTGGTAGTTACTGACTTGAAACAAATGTTTGTATGAGACAATTTATCTGAAATTGAGAAATTTAAGGTCAAGGTCATTTGCCCTCAACCTATTATTTAGACTTATTAGGAGTTCATGTAAAAAAGGATCTGTCTTCAATGACCTATTTTTCTTTCAGTTTGCTTGCTTTTATGTTATTATTGTGTCTCAAGTCCCAATCTTGGCCAATAATCTCTTACCTGACTGATGTGCAATTAAAACTCAGTATTGAGTATTCTTCCTTCACATTTTGTATATTATCCAAAATTTAGGGGAACACAACAATTGTGGTACATTCAGTTAGTTCTTGGTGAATTTATAAAATTATCATTAGTTATGAGTATTGTGTAGTTTCAAAGTTGTTAGTTTGTAGAATTGTACTTTGTGTAGTCATATGTAGATCACAATGTCTATACTGTGGCAATACTTTTTTGATTTCTAGTATACACCATATTTGTTGCCATGGCAACATTTGTTGGTGGAAGGGTTGGTAATGACCTACTCATGGAACGTAATATCTTGATAATTACCTACTTTAATTGTTTACGTATTTACAAGATGAAATGGAAAAAAATGCTGTATTTTTGAATAATGAATAATAAATAAATAAATGATAAATAATAATAATAAATTATAAGAAAGATCTCTTCAATATGACTTATATGCAGGTCATGATATGTTTACATGAATATTTTTTGGTTTAAGTTTTTTCTACCTTACTGTCATTATATTATGCAATTTGTAATTAATTTTGTTAATATAATTATGATAATACATGTATTGTGTATGAAATGGTATTCATTGTTTTAAGTTATGATTGTATGATATTTTGTATGTAGTCACCTAATTTTTCTCAATTATTTCAGTTACCCTCTGATTTTGTCCATAGAAAATCACTGTAGCTTGGGTCAACAGAGAAATATGGCAAGTGCTTTTAAAGATATATTTCAAGGTAAGAATGTTGAATTCCAGTCAATGACCAACTGTCTGTAATATTACAATTTAAAATCTTTGTGTCCCCTTGTTTTATGCTTTTTCCAAACATTGTTTTGTAGTATATTGGTAGGCATTTAACCTAACAAGAGTTCTTGGATTCTGTACCAGTATTAACTTTGTCATCTGTAAGTAGCGGCCTACTCCTCCACTTAAGTCACTTTGGATTTGGATGACAAATAGCTTTAGAGATAAAGTCTTCAATCGAATCATCAAAGAGAATGTGTGCTGCTCCCTGGGTATGGACTCATAAACCCAAAAATCTGAGTCGTTTTTTTCCTTTTGGATTAATGTGGCATCAACTGTCAGAGTCATTTGGTGACATTCTAGCCTTAATGAGTAGAACCAGTTGGCTGGATATCTTCCTCAAATGTGAATTTTGGCTGATCCCAGGTAAGATTCACAATCACAGTAGTTAGGAACTAGTGATTATTAGTAAAAGGCCATTAGAGGCTACCCCTACAAACAAGGTCTGTCTTCATGTGAGATGAGATCTGTATATTTAGTTCACTTAATTGTCTGTTTGTACACATACCTAGTTTTATCATTATGTTTTTTATGTTTTTTAGATATGTTGTTAACAGAACCAATACAGAAGGATGGGTTACAGTTACCTTCACCAGAACAGCTCAAAAGGAAGATTATATTAAAAGTATGTGATTATCTTCAATTGTATTATTTAAACTGATTGTTTTAGTTAGTAGAGGAATAACATAGACTTTACTGACTTTGGTTTTTTTTCTTTCTATAACAGTGACTAAGATATCTGTTGAGATAAAGCATTCTCCATTTTGAAAAAAATCAACCTATTACATGTATAAGAGGAAATTTGATGTCTAGAATAGTTGAACAGTTTTTCAAAGAACTATTAGTATTGTGATCTGTTTAAAAATCAGTGTAAAAAAACTATGTACTCTGCTATCTTTGAAAATCATAAAAAATGTGTACAGTGGATGTTATTTTGATAGTTGAAATTCATATTTGGTGATTTTGAACTAATTTTGGATAAAGTCACAAACAGGAACCTGAAGTTTGACATAGTCTGTCATTTCCTAGCTTATCTGTTTTAAAACTCAATCAAAGAGTTATTAACTATTGACTGATAGGTTATTTTTTATTGATTGGTTGATTAATTATTCGATTTATTGATCAATTTATTGATTGATTGGATGATATTTTTACAGTCCAGCTTAATGTGTCTACTTTAAGACTGGCAAATCATTTATTCTATTTAGTTGCATGATTTAGCGAATTAGCAATAAGCCAGACTAGACAGATTATTTTGCGTATAATTCTCATGCTACAACATTAGAAAGTATTTGTACAAAGTTTGTGCTTTACAGGCACGCTAGATATGAGAAAAACTGAATGCTTCTGAATGCTTTTGATGAAAGCATTGAATTAAAAAATATGTTTTTAATTGTTCTTTTATACAATTTTTCAGCATAAAAAGTTACCAGCTGATCCAACACAAGCTGACCCTATTGATTATACGTTAGATGACAGTAAGTTGCTACAGTATAACCCCTGAAAACCGAACCCCATCCAGTCTTGGTCAAAAGTCCATTTTTTTGAGAAATCTGGTTTTCAGAGAACTATTGATTATAGAATAGAAAAAATGGGATTTGAAAAATTGTCTGAATTTCAGAGAATTCCAGTTGTCAGGGAGTCCAGTTTTCAGGGATTATACAGTATTGATACATACACTGGAGCTAAAAATAGAATAACCTTTAATCATCTTCTCCTCATGAACCAATGGATGGATCATCACCAAACTTGGTTTGTATCATCCTTAGATGGTCATCTCTCAAGTTTGCTCAAATAAATATGATCGGCCCCTTTTAGGGGCCACTAGAGCTAAAAATAGAAATACCTTAAAATGACTTATTCTCATGATGCTACTTATGGATTATTACCAAACTTGGTTTTTAGCATCTTTTGACAGTGTTCTATCAGATTTGCTGTAATAAAAATTGTTGGCCCCAATTAGGTGCCGCTAGAGCTAAAAATAGAAATACCTTAAAATGACTTGGTTTTATGAACCAGTGGTTGAATCATTACCAAATGTGGTCTGTGGCATCCTTCAGTCATCACAAATATTCCTTTGTAGTATCCTTCGATGGTCCTTTATCGAGTTTATTATTATTCCCCATTAAGTTAATGAACATTTGTTCTGGTGAGCGATGCAGGGCCATCGTGGCCCTCTTGTTAGTGGATATTTATTAATAAATCAATCTGTCTTGACATGTAATTTCATTCTTTTTGTGTAAAATTTATGATGACTGATGATTTGTTTTCTTGGCAATAAATGTGCATGTTAGTTTAAGTTAATAATCTGACTTGAAAGACGATATTTATGAAAATGAATTCCCTGATTATCAACCCTCTCCCTTTTTAAAACAAACAAACGAATGGTTGATATTGTCTTCTGTATTACAGATACCCGAGAAGGTGACCTGAGTAACTCAGTGAAGAATGGCTTGCTTTATCTCGAAGATCCAATTGATCAGACATGGACACCACATTTCTTTGTTCTCACGTCAAACAAACTGTATTACAGCGAGGAAACAACTAATGATGAAGAGGAGGATACTGATGATGATACTAGCAGCAACATCGAGGTTAGATTTTTTATTTTAATAAACAGGACTAAGAAAAAAATGTATTGCCATTGGTCGATTTTGAAATTTCTTCCAGTGACTGCCAATCAAATACGCGAGATTTTTCACTGGTTTTCATTTATTATATTATAGCTTGGTACAATTGATTTAAATTACAGGTAACTTTATTATACATATCAGTTTTAAACACTACTTAAATCAGAAGGGCTGTGCATAATATTTTTTTAATTTCTGTTGTCCGTCTGTCTGTATTTTTTGATATTGCTACTACTCATACAGTTTTTGTGTGATTTTAATAAAACTAGGAAAATGTAAGGATACATAATAATGCAGGTCTGGCCAATAGACTACTGTTCAGGGATGAAACACTGGTGTTATTACTGTACTTAACACATTACATGTACAACATACTCACTGTTTTACTCAGGGTCAGCCCCAGGAAGAATTGCATTATGGTGAAAAATGGTTTCACGGACGATTCCTGGAGGGACGACAAGAAGCAGAAAACAAACTTAAAGCTTTTGCTCATCTTGGTGACGGGACATTCTTAGTCAGAGATAGTTACACATTTGTTGGAGATTTCTCTCTGTCTTTCAGGTGAGATTTTTATATAATTTCACAAATTGTCAGCAGACTAGTCCTACATAAGGGTGTTGGTAATGAAAGCATCTTTAGCATTTTTTTCCTACAATATTTCAAAATTAGTATGATAAAATAATATGTATGAAATTGACCGTACATAAAGTTGTCAGCATAATTGATCTGTTTAATGTATATGTCTGTTTTATTTTTCAGATGGCAGAACACCATCAACCATTGTAGAATAAAGTCCAAACAAGAATTAGGGCAGGTAATTCAAGCGTTCATACTTTTTTATTCAGTTTATTCATGTTACCTACATTTGTATATTCAAAAACACACATAACTAAAGGATTCGTAAAGAAAAATACAAACATGGAGGCTGCCATATTTGTCAGCTTTACATCTGGGAAATTTTAAGTTGTTCCAGTGTCGGCTTATTTTGCTCAGTTGAGAGTAGACATTGTTTATTTTAGATATGCCGAATGAGGCAAACTCCGCATAAAGGTCATACTTTGTCTCTCCCTTTCAGGGACCTTTATTCTCAGGTTCTCCTATTTTATTTTTTTCTGTTTTAGGTGAAGTATTATTTGTTGGATAATATGATGTTTGACAGTCTTTATAGTCTCATTATGTATTATCGAACACATCCACTCAAGGGCAATAACTTCTCCATGACATTGAATGAGCCAGTACCACAACCTCAAAGTCATGAGGGAAAAGAGTGAGTTATCTTCTCCTTGTTGAAAACTTAGTGTACTAGTATATTTTAACATTAGGGCATGATTTTATTATGTTGACATGAGAAAATCGTGATGATGAAATGTTGCGAAGTCATTTATAGGGGTTTAGTATTAATCATTGAGTTTATGAAGAAATGAAAACAGTACGTCCTTAATAATGAGACCACCATCAGAACCTGAAAAATCTGTTGTTATAATGAGGTGGTCTCATTATTAAGTTGAATTATAGGGGCATTATTGGAAGCCGGTCTGAAAATATCACTATTATAAGGTGGTCGTTATAATAAGGTGGTTGTAATTTAAGTTTTACTGTATAGTAATGCTAAATTTAAACTCAGTTATAGCATATTTATAATGTCTTATGAACATAAATTATATTTTTACGTATGAAGGCCTTCAGGAGTGTTTTAGAAAATAAACACTCAATTGAATCAATGATACATCTTTGCTTTTGCTCTTTATTATAAATACTTTAGTAATACCCAGATTTATAAAAGTAGTCTATATAAGCTCTCAAATTATTTGTTATATTATTGACACAGATATTTTATTATGTGCATTTTTGACAGATGGTACCATGAGAATAAAGACAGAGAACAGGCTGAAGAAATGTTGAAGAGAATACCGTATGATGGTGCCTTTTTGGTTAGACGTAGTGAGACTGATCAGTTCTCATACGCTATCTCATTCAGGTGAATTTCTTTTTTATCGCTGATTATGGGGCACAGTTGAATCGCTCTGTTAAATTTATGTTTTTTATTAGATGGAAGTGTTCTTTTGATTTATGTTGGTGACCAGTAACCTTGGTAACAAACCATCTTGAGATCCCTCTTGGATGGTAAATAAATAGTAATTTGTCCAGATTCTTAAATAGCTTTTAGTTTATGGAACTTAGCAAAGATTTTAAACTACAAATTTTACAGCTTTAGTTGCATCTGCACAGAACTATATGTTAATAAAATATAAGATTGAACTTTATGTTGACCTTGATATTGGTTATGACCTTGACCTTATTTTCAACCCTGACCTTTACACCTTGAACTGGTCCTTGGTAATGACATTGACCTTAGATTGTGTTCAGCTTTGTTGTGGCTTATCTCTTGCATGTGATCTTGATTTGAAGAAAGTTCATAATCTTTTGTTAATTCAGACTGAGTCATGACAGTGGTACAGTGATTAGTGTGCAGGACTAGTAACCTGGCAATCTGAGTTCAAGTCCCAGTCACAGCAGGTCATACCCTTCTATGAATATTTGACAAAAATGATAATTTTCCTCCATATATGGAGAAGTTGCTGGCTCCTTGTGGAAGGGTAAGATTGAACTGATTAAGCACAGTCCAGGAAAACTAGTTAGGTGAACTGGTCGCCATATATAATAAAAAAATTGTTGAAAAAATTGTTAAACCCAGTGAAAAGAATTAATTTAGATAGATTGAGTCCAGTTTTTTCAATGATTTCATATTTTGGGGATTCCAGAGCTGAAGGGAAGATTAAACATTGTCGTATTCGACAGGAGGGTAGATTGTTTACTATAGGAACTGCTGAATTTGAAAGTCTCACAGAATTAGTACAGTATTATGAGAAGTATCCATTGTACAAGAAAATGAAGCTTAGAAAGCCAGTCAGTGACGCAGTCGTGGAGCGAGAGGGCGTGGTAAGATCGTTTGTTTCCTTTGCTAAGATTCAAACTTCATGGCTTTTTTGTTTAAAATTTGTATATTGTGACTATTTGTCATAACATGATTTTTTTTTTATTCTTTCACTTTTTTATTCTCTCATTATTCTGGTTACTTAACATTTTTTTCTACAATTACGATTTGTCCTGACTTGCAGTTACATAGTAAAGTTAATTTGTAACATATTTTTGCGATGTCACGTTTTTTTTTTTTAATATTTTTTTATGATTTTCTGTAAATTAACATCTTTATTGTGTTATCTTATTAAAATCAGGGATGTGATTTCTTCTTCTTTTTCACTTAATTAGTCACATGTTTACATCTAATTAAATTTAATTGTTCCAAAAAGTCATAAACATGGTTTGCGTGGGTTGGGGTTCATACAATTATCCTTTTTTCCTCTATTATTTATTTTCTAATCACATCCCTGATAAAATTAAAATAATAGTTGAATTCTCTGACACAATATCATTCAATTCTTAGACTCAGGCTCACCTATAATAAAACATGATTAAAAAAACATGCCTCTATCTTAGAGGTTGTGAATTATAACCACAGGGAGGCAATTACATAATTTTGTGGATATCTCTGTGTACAAATGCAGGTCTGCCTGTTTAGCCTGTATGGCAGAATGTTAGGTCTATGGACTTCTAGTTCATGAGTTCAAAACCTGTTTGTGTCATATGTTCTCTGTGATGATTTGGTTGAAGACATGCAGTCTAAGACCACTTTGTACTCCACCATGGATCCTAGTGCTTTAAGTAGAGAAGGTTGCTGTACAATGTTTTGCTAACCAAGGTGAACTGGTTAAGTCATTTGACTGTTCTACTTGATTAATCTACTATCAATAAAAGGGATAATTTCAATGACCTAATGACCATATTTGACTTAAACCATTTGCTTTACAATTAAAGCAATTAATGATTGTCTCAGAGAAACTAAAAATTGCTCTCCGAATTGAATATTTAATGAAATAATGATATTTACCATACTAAGTATTGGATGAGAAGATTTAAAAGCTATTGTCCCTCTCTGCAAGGAAAACATTTTAAGAAGTGATATTTTAGAGCAAATGTTTGTAACTGGATTGTACTTATTGTAGAAGTTGAAAACTTAACCTATAATGTTTGTAGTTTACAGATTTGATTTAACGCATTTTGATTGCAGTGTTCAGCCATGTTGCTTATTGTGTATAAAAACAGAAGGGTCCTTGTTCTGCAGTTTTTTATAAACAAATAATCGCTTTACATGTGATTGGACATTTTTTTTAGATAAATATAAAAGTTTTGTATTTTTTATTGTAATATTGTATATTGCATTATTTGTATCATAATATTTTTTGTGTATTCACACGTAGAGATGGCTGGTTTCTAAACACAGTCAAACCTGTGTTAATGGCCACCTGTGAATATAGGTGCACCATGTGAACATCAGCCACTCTTTTGCCTTCATTTTGATATTTTTGACCAAATGCCCCTTTAAATGGGGGCTTACTGTGTTTTAAGTACACAGTTCTTCACTGTTGTATGGTGACCTCTGTCCACAGGTTTGACTGTTTGGTAAATTTTGTGTCAGGCATTATGCAAGGAGTGACTTGGTTTAGTTAATATTTGGGGTTATACATATGGTAGAGGACTTTATCGTATCGACTGAAAGAGGAAACAGAGGCCTCTGTGCTTCAGTGGTTATGGTCTTATAATTACTAGCCCCTCAACACTTTGAGTTTGCATCCCATCTGGGGCCAAATTTCACTCTTAAAGAAGCTGTTTAGCAAGCCTACAGAAGGTCGGTGGTTCTACCTGGGTGTAAGCTTGGGGTCTGCTTTCCCTGTTAAAGCTGGGAAGTTGCCAGTGAAAACAAAAACACAATAAGAAAATGTGATAAAGTCTGAACTGATTTCTTTGATTGAAATCTTTTCCAGAAGTTTGCACTGGGCTATGTAAATAGGATTTGTTCATTTCCTAGCAATTATGAGTCTGCCAATTACCAGTATATTGAAATTGTTTACTATTGTCTGTGTAAGAACTTTTGAATATACGTTCATGCCATGATTTAAAATTCATTCTTGTAATCTACATATTGTTTACATTGTCTGTGTAAGAACTTTTGAATATACGTTCATGCCATGATTTAAAATTCATTCTTGTAATCTACATATTGTTTACATTGTCTGTGCTGGAAATGTTGAAAATCTGTCCACTTTTTGCTCATTGCAGATTTACATGATGACTTTCCAAAGTATAGGTGAAGCACACACATGAATATCAAATTTTTCAGATAATATGTTTGACGCTTTAATCTTTACAAGTAGAGTTGATTCGTATAACCATATTTTAGGACCCATCTGATCAAGCTCTTTATGGATTATTTGGCCAGCCAGAACTGTATATAAACCCCAACGATTTTACTTCTAAGGTAACCAAACCATGTGGGGGTAATTGTATGTTATATTTCAGTTCATTGCTTGCTGCTTTCTGCCTGTGAATCTTGCTGGTTACTTGTTGTAGATATTTTCAGTGCGCAATTTGTTACAATGTTGTAGATGAATACCATTTACTCAAAGCAATCACACCAGAATTTACATTTTTATGGGTGAAATATGTACTGAAGCCTCAATGTTTGAGAATACACTTTCTATTTGACATAATGTACAAATCTCGTAAAGTTAATTTCTTGTCTTAAGACATTGAATGATTACAAATATTCATTTTTTCCTCATCTGAGAAGATTGTTTCATTTAGTAGTTTTACTGATCTATTCGTAAAATTCAATGCATTTATGTATGTAAAGATGTGCTTTTGTTTAGCTTAAATAAATATAAAGTTTATGACTCTCATTTTATAGATTTAAGTAGTCATAGTTTTGAAGTTCTTTCTTCAGGAGGTATGACAATGATATAAATTATCATATGGTGTGCTTATTGAGAAAGATGGTAGATAATTGTCAAGTGATTATTTTTTGTTAATAGCATCTTGAATCAGTTTACCTGTTTTGTCCTGTGAATACAGTTAGCATTGCATTGTAAGTTAATTGTAAAAAAATAATTGCATCAGAAATTAAATAATCTTTGGGCGTTATCCAAATTAATGTTATTATTTAAACACTAAACAGGTCTTAGGGACATGTTTGATGTCTAGTTGGTTAACCAGTGGTAGTTTCAAGTTTTTGGAATATTTTAGATGTGTGGCATAAAAATCAGTAGAAACAATAGTTTATCTGTTTAATCAAACTCTTTTTCCAATGTTATGAGCGGGACAAAATATGGCATAAATCATGTTTTTTTTGTCTTTTTTTTGATGCATTATTATTTTGATTTTTTTCTTGTTTTTGTTTACAAATCTTTTATGTAAATACATGTTTTAAAGTACATATCCTTAGTTTAGGAGATATGCGTGTCATTTCACACGTGACATATTCTATGTATTTTACAGTTTTGGAATTATCTATTTTTGTCACACGCTTTTCAAATTTTTGGAAAATAGAATGTCAAATAGTGTTCAATCCAGAGTGGTTATAGTAGCGCAGCTTGAAGTAGACTGTCATGGTTAGAATTGTTATGGGGATAATCAATAAACCACTTTGCCTTGAATATTATAGAACTAAGATTAGTGTATTTTAATGAAGTTAACATTTGTGTTTATTTTATTTCCAGTGCTTGAGATAATAAGTATAGAGACCAGTCCCAGAATGCTGTATCGTGATTGGTCAATTTTGAAATTGTGTTCTGAAACAACCAATCAGAGAGTTGCAATATGTGACTGGTTCTAAACCTATCAAACCTTGGGCACATACATATTTTTTTAATTATAGTCTCTTTCCAGTTGTTATGCATATGAAAGCAGTTGAAATCTTTGGTCTTTTAATTAAGGTTATTTAAGAAATGTTTAATTAGCTCTGGTTCTTAATTTTCAGATTTCTTTTATCTACAAAGTTGACACTCATGGTTATTATCACATAGTTCTTATGAAAAAAAGGAAAATGTCTTCAAATGAAACCTGAGTTTAGAATTAATATTGTTTTATGGTGCATCAACAGCTTTGGTCATTTAGTCTGCATTAAATGAATGTAAAATATAAGAGCAGTCTGCAATTTTTGTTGTGCTTTTACTTAACTAGCAGATCAATTTAGTATCAGAAATGGATTAAAAAACTGCTATGAATGACAACTGAATTGCTTATCTTTTGTTGTTTTTTTAGACAGCATATTTCTTTTTATCTTTTATTTTAAAAATTCTGGTTATTTCAATGTTGTAACATGCATGCAATTTTTCTAGGAGCCAAGTTCAGGTCAAGACGATGCAATTTATGATTCTGGAATTTATCACATGCCTAATGCTTATACGTCCAAGGTAACTATAGCAACCATAGAGTTCAAAGTTCAGAACTCCCAGAATGCAGCATATTTTACCCTTTTTGTTGATGCCCACAGTTAAAAGGGTGTCTGTCACCATGGTAGCCAATATCTTTGCCATGTGTTGTGACGTGATTGGTTTAATGTTTTGCTCTGTTTATAAAGCAGGCAATCTCTGATGTTTATGTACAGTGTATTAGCATAGATGAAATGTAATAATTATAGTTTACATATTCAGTATTCTGTATTCTTAACTAATTTGTCTGATAAATTGAAATTGACTGTGTTTTTCAAAATTTGGCATATTATGTTACATTTTTGAATTTTTAAATTCAAAGTTTATTCATAAATTAGGGCTTTGTTTTAAACCCATAAATGTGTTATATTGTGGTATCTGAATTCATGATAAAAATTTGGTAAGACAGAGCAAAACATTCTCTAAATACTTCGCACTGTGACCTGTGTATCTGATTGGCTTGTTCTTCAAGCTGGTTGACTGGTTGACCAATCAGCATCTCTGTTATTGTTTGACTCTTGTTTCTATACTTGACAACATTATTGCAGGCCCCTTCTGATACAAATGAAGCCGAAACCTATGATAGAGCTATTTACTTTCAACCTAATTTATTTACATCAAAGGTAACCTATGTACCTATATATAAACAGCACATCTTAGCCAATTTGGGAATATACTTGTAGTTTCCAATTACACACACATTATTTATTCAATGCTTTAACACAAAGTAGACAATATTTTGTATTGAAGTTTACAAGACAGAGGTTAACAAAATGCTGCTGCTCATTAATGAACAATACCCCCACCCCTCCAGAGTTAATACTTCATTACCACAAGGGATTTTAATGAATACTTTCGAAAAAGCATTTTGCAAACCATACCATTAAGTAATATAGTTACGAATAAATAATTTTACCTTCAAAACCTTGTCAGTTTTCTCTGATCGTCTCAAGCCCAATGAGAGAATTGTAATTTGCATTTTGATTAATTAGAAAAATTAAAATACAAGCTTGCTGGAAATCTTTTACTCTCCTGTTTGAGAGATGCTAGCACAGCTAATACTAGTGCCATGGCAGACATTAGATTATATAACATGCATACAGCTTGAGGGATTTGATGCACATTGAGTTATAAGGAAGATATATTACTAACTGTATGAAGCTTTGAGGTTAAAACCATGATTTCTTTTGTGCTATTTCAAACAGCATTAACAGTAGGTCCTGGATACTAAATGCATGAAAACTAACAATAAATAATTTATATTTCTGATATTCTGGTCTTTATTCGGTATAAATACTGGTAATGATGTTGGTTGAAGTGAATAATTGGGACTCCCGAATATTTGGGTTCAAATTGGCGGGGCAATAATTCTTGCTCTTTATTTGTTATACATGTATATGGAGTAAGATAATTTGGGGTAAAAACTGAATTCAACTTTGATTTGTTTTTTTAATATGGCTGGAACTATCTTTTTATTCATCAATCAACATTTTTAAGGAGATAATGGTTTTATATACAGGGCTGCTGTAATAATGCAAATCTAAAATACTGTGGCTTTCATTGTAGGGGATTTGTGTTTGAAGAGTACAAACATGGCCCCTTGTCTCATTTTTTGTACAATATTCCTACTTACAGTATATCCTTCCTATGTATAATGATACACTGATTACTCACTGTGCATGTAAATGAATGTATAAATGTAATTATATTTCATTTGTTACGTCTATTCATTCATGTGGTGACTGTTTGCTTATTGTATTATTTACTGCTTATTCCTCCTTATGTTGCGAAAAATAGCTTTGGCATTTAAATGTTATATAACTGTGTCTTTTCCAAAATGAAGATATTATCTTTTTACACTTAACCAACAGAAAACATGCAATCATGCAATATGCATGAAGGATGAAACATTATTTGCTTAATAAAAAAATTCACTCGCCCCTCACTTTTGTAAGTTCAATACCCTCCTGGGACTAGAAAAATGTCTGATGTTTCACAAGCTGTCCAGCTAGCTTCCAGAAGGTCAGTGGCTCTACTCAGGTGTACCACTAGGGTCTTCCACAACAGTTAAAGCTGGAAAAGTCACTAAGTGACCTTTACTGTTGGTGGGAACTTAAACCCCAGGAAGAAAAAATTGCACCTGATTGCAAAAATTTATTGTAACATACACTATTAAACTATACATGTACAAGGAATAGAAATTAATTTTAATCTAAATATTAAATTTTACTACAGTCTAATTTGTTATAACTCATTTTACTACATGTACAGTTGGCTATGATTGAAGTTATTCTTTGAACTGTGGTCTGTTAATTTACATGGCTTCATCCTAAATCCTTTTGTGATATAAAACTGTTTAAACACCTAGTTTATATCATACTACAATGAAAAAGCTTGGTAAAGTATGGGATAAAATATTTTTGTATCTGTTAATTTCTACTCTTAACATAAAAAGTTTCTTTCATGATTGTCTACATCTCCAGTGTCTCTGAATATTGCAAAAAATTTTAAATTAAATTTCTGTCATTTAATGATTTATCAATCAAAATTGAAAATTTCCTTCATTATACTGTATGTGTTGCAACCTTATAACATTAAGGTGCACTTACAAGCCTCTGGTTGTACCATTGATGTTTTATTATTTTTTTTGTTAGGTTCGTGTAAAAGCTTTACATGATTATCAGGCAAATAGAGACGATGAGTTGTCTTTCTGCAAAGGATCCATTATCACAAATGTGAACAAACATGACAATGGATGGTATGTATATTAGTACTTATTTTTTCTATTTTTTAAACACCCCCCACCCACCTACAGTATTCTCTTTAGGAGCCAGCCACTGATCCAAAAGGTTGGTTTGAACAAATAACAGACCGGTTAGTCATGCCCCCAAACCTCATAGAAAGCCTGTTTCGTTTCTATTTAAGCAAATTCAACAATTTTCTTTTAAGATCACTGCCCACCTACCTTTTGGATACTGTGGAATCAGTTTATATGTCTCAGTGTCCATCCAGATCTCATGACACAACTTGTAAATACCTACATGAAAGGATTGAGGGGCAGAATTGTTCTGGTTGGTTTCAGTCTGGTAGTTTTGGTCTGGTCTGGACTGGTCATGTCCAGTCAGCTCTCTGCTACAGTTCTGTAGTCTTTTTATCTTGACTCATAATTTCAATCATTGGTCGATTAAGCACTAGATTTTTGAGTATTATAAAAATGGCTATATTGTAATGATTAAAAGATGAAAGTCCTTTCCTTATTTCTATGTCTTTGACAATATCTTTTAGGTGGCGTGGAGATTTCTTGGATAAGAAGCAGTATTGGTTCCCAGGTAACTTTGTGGTTGAATTAGAACAACTAGATGACTCAGCAGAAAATACACCTCTTGGTTCCTTGCAGAAAGGAGCTTTGGATGTCAGAGGCTGTATTACAGGTTAGTACAAGAAATAGATAAATTGATATTTTTTTATAAACTTTATGGGTTTTATGTCTGTTTTTCATTGTGCCTAAGTTACATACATTTAAACCAAACATAGCAACCACTTCAATATTATGACCACCTTTTATAACAACCACTTATTTTTGGTCTGGCTTCCAATAATTTCCCTATAATTCAACTTGATAATGAGACCGCTACATTATCACAACCAATTTTTCGGGTCCTTAAGGTGGTCTCATTATCGAGGTTTTACTGTACTAATGACCAGTTTAGCTATTCAGTTCTCCTGGATTCTATACCAGAACTTGCCTTGTTCTGCATAAGCAACTGTCTGCTCCTCTTGCTTTATCATCAATGTTAAACCTTTATTCACAGGGGGGGGGGCATTAACTTAGATCTATAGGTATCAAAAGTTTAATGCCTGTTCTGTTATATTTGTATATATACATGTTTTACAGAGATTCTACAAGGCAGGGGAAATAAGCCATGTTGTTTTAGAATCTACAGTAACTCAATAACTAGTCCATTAGAAGTGGCTTGTGATTCTGAAACTGATATGAAGGACTGGATTGAAAACATTAAAGTGTGTGCTGAAAGTCTGCAAGATCAGGTAAATAAAACATCTGATATCTTAATGATTAATATTGAAATTGTTAAAAAATGAATTGCAGCATTTTTATAACCTGTTATGGCAGTGTCTTGTGCCAGTCAGATTTGGAATTTCTGATGATTAAAAATTTATGTTTAAATCAGCGGTTACTGACTCGAACGTTTTGTTTTGAAGTCCTGACCACTTGCTGATATTGTTAAGCCTGCCACTCAGTGAAAAAATTGTGATTTTCTTAAATAGCTTATTCTGTCCTGTTAGGGTACTGAGGTAGTAACCTGATGTATGCTCATAAATTATGTGTATAAACACATAAACACATAAGAACTTACATCTGTATGGCATTAAGGTTATGTCTTCAGTTAATTCTTGTGTTTTAAGATGGAAGGTATGATATGTGAGCTCACATTTTCTCGATTGTGAATTAATCTAGTGGATCTTTAATTTGATATTTTGATATTTTTTTATAATCTATTGTTTCAGAAAAGAACTGAGGTTTGTTTATATTATGTAACATAAAAAACTTGCTTCACTAATCTGGCCCTGTGTAACCACACCGTTTTAAGTTAACTTCTTACTATTAGTCCCAAGAAATATAAAATCCTATCATTAGGGTGCTGAATCGAAAAGCACCTGATTTATAGCCCCTGATGTATTTTCCAATGATTGGATTATGCTGTGTTGTCATGGAGATTTGGGAGTGGGGAATGAATTTGTGAAAGTAAGTTAGATACAGAATTCAAGACTGGCTGACTTTGTCGGTTAGATCATGGACATAAATGACTAAATATGTAAAACCATTTGCCTCATAATACTGCATTTCCCCACATCTGGAGCAGACAACTTTTGAAAACATTGCTTGTAATGAGCAATGGCTTCTTTTGCCACATTGTTTTCCACTCTGTCAGATAGATATAACCCAATTTTCTTACATAAATTGATGTTTTGTATATTAGCTTTGAATTTGGAAAAGTCCAAAATATGCTTATGAGGCAAAGGGTTAAAATGATCTTAGTCATTGTCTACTTAATGGACAAGTTACATTAAGTATATGATTATAAGCGTTTCTTTTCTATTATAATCAAGTTTGAACACTAAGGTTGTTTTCTAAAATTCACTCTTGGTTATAAAAATGTGTTGGAAATGAAATATTACTAATTCATTCATAATATGTTGTACCTACCTAGAAAAAAACCAGATGTTTAGCAATACCGGGCAGACACCAGATTTGGTGAAGCAGGTTTAAGGAATTGTATTTTTCTTATTGCATTTATCTTATAGAGATACAGTGAAACCTGTACTATAGCCCTCCTCACAATGCAGACCACTTCGTTCTATAGACTGGTTGTGTCATTTTTTATATAAATGTTTATTGTAATCTCTTAATAACCAACCACCTTGAACAAGGAGCTCTTGGTTTCGTTAAAGAAGGTCAATATGTACAGGTTTGTCTGTATCTAACAAAGATTTGATTATTCTCTAACATTATGTTCTTTGATATTTTCCACAATTTAATTGATATATATTATATGCATTAACAAGTTCTCCCACTTGTTTGGTTTATGTTCCAATGGTTGTCATATTGCTTTTTTTAATTAGAAACTTACATTCTAATAAGTTTGGTGCAAAGGTATAAACTCCTAATTATAAGTGTTATAGTCATATGATGTAAATGTTTATAAATGTACAAATAAATCATCATTATGCCAAGGGAGTTACGTTCATAATTTGTATCATTGGCAGAAAAAAAAACAACTTTTATTTCACATTGATTGAGCCCCCATTAAGCTCAGTAGGTACAGAATTAGATCTATGTGACTTCATATCCTGGGTATGGTACATTGTTTTATGTGATAATCTGGTTGAAAACATTATATCTAAGGTCATTCCCCTCCAGTCATTCCTGTTGATTATTCTTTCGCAGAAGACCAGGATCCAGAAAAATGGTTAGGTTAAATGCCCGCTGTTATATAATTGAAATATTAGTTAAAATGGTGTAAAAACCTAAAAAAATTATAAAAATGATTTATTTCAAATTTTAAGTGTTACATCAATGTTAGACAATTAATAGGTTTTTCCTGGTCACACATAGAAGACATAAACACAAGCCATGAATCCAATTTTTGAGGTTCCATTTATAATCCCCAAATAGATTTGTGTATCTGCTTACTTGAAATAAAAGTGTCAAGGAGAACTCCACTGGAAAAGATGATGACTTTGTCCCAAACTATTTTTTGTTCTAATTGAATTTCATCATATGTCTTGTGAAGAAATTAGATCTATAAGTGAACAAGAGGTATGGTTTGTGTATGGTTAATTATTCATTATCAGTAAGGGAAGTAACTCATGCTTGCAAAATTTTAAACCTACTGAACAATCTTGTCTTATAAGCATGTTTTTATCCTCTGATTTCTACATGAGTCCTTCAACAGACTTTAGCATGCCTGTCTGATATCAAATTTCCATCTTGGGCTCCTTGAAATTTGTTGTTTTTGTGGAGTTACCCTGCTACTGAAAAAGTAAACTATCTCTAGTATTACATTTCTAAACAAGGGCAACAACTCTGTTTGGTCTTATTGTTGGCTGTAGAACATTGTATGATTATTACTTTGATGTTTGCCTATAGTGTTTTTTATCTGCTCATGGTTCTGCTTTGTAAAGCTGCTTTATATGTTTATGGGTGTCCTTGTACTTTGACCTCTTCCCTTCTTGGCGTAAATTTGCCCTTATTTTTGACAAAGGGCAATTATCCAGCTCCTGTAAATTTTGAGATATTCAATTTATTTGTCTGACATTGGCTTTGATTATTTATGGGCAGTGAATTAGCTATTTCAGGTTTTATATATGGATGTTTGATTTTACCAATAAGGGGAAGCATCTCTGTTATATTGGATATTTCCAATATTTTAAAGTTATATCTAATGGAGTATTTCTTTGATTAGTTTTTTGAAGAAGAACAATTGCTGCTTAAACAGTTCTCACATACTGAATTAAGGGCATTTTTGTGGGACAATCCCTTATTAATAAAGGGCAACAACTCTACAATTATTTCAGGATATTCGGGTGACTGTTATGGATAAATTGATTAAGGGTATGCGTAAGGTTAGTGCCTATCAGAAATGATGTACTGTTGACATTTCTATGAGTGCCAATTAGATTGGATGATTTCTCTTCACACTTTCTCTTCTTCTGTGAAGGACGGTCAAAGAGTTATTGAACTAAAACCTATTCTTTCTATAATCGGACAATCTCTTTGATAGTATTTACTGTTGCTACTGCTTGGAAATGTTCCTTGAAGCCCTTTTCAAACGCACGCGAAGTATTCCATGTTTTGTCCCAGGTTCTGCACCAGACATAAGTAGAATTTGTTTAAATGAAAAATTTAAAATACTCTGTATTTTTATATATTTTATTACTGTTTGTTTCAAAGGAAACAGTCTGTGTTATCATTCTTTAATTTACATTTTTGTGGTATTTTAGTTGTGTATGAAAACATGGACTCTTGGTAATAAAAATGTAATCAGGTTATTATGAAGAAGTATCTGTCGTTTTGTGATATTATTACTTAGGCAGATGATCTCTAGTGAGGATAAATTGTGACATTTTGAAGTGACTACATTTCCTTTGTCTATGTCTGAGTCACATCAGTTTATTTTAAATATTGGATAGAATATTTTGTAGTACTAGAACTTATGCTAAAATTTTAAAATTTCAGGTGCAAATGACAAAAACTCACTAACAATATATACAATGTATATTGTTAATGGGTAAAAAATTGGAAAACTAAGGCCATCTTTAAAAATTTGTTAGTTTGTAGTAACAGAACTGACCTATTGAAACATTGTCTCCCTACTTTTTTAAGCTACTTTTACATTTTTTTTTCATTCTTATTCCAGCTGTTTGTTTTCAGCACAAGTATATAATATTTAACCAAAAAAGTACCAACCTACCTACCCACTGTTAAAAGTTCAGGTCACGTAACTGCTAACACTTTTTTAAGGGTGGCCTAATTTTATTAATTTGTGGACATGTCTATCATAATCATACTATTTGTTGTTGGGCTCAAAATCAGCTCATTTTAAGCCCCTCCTGTGGTAAGATTTGTGCAAATTGTGCAAAATCCTGAATTTTACAAAATCTTTTTACATTGACATTATTATTGATCATTATTATTATGTGATACCTAGTCATGAAGTAACATCTTTTATTGATTGATGTACTATGTACTTGTAAACATTATACAGAGAACGCTAGATGTTGGTCTACGTTCTACAAAGAAGTCACAAAAACAGGTGATGCTCATACACAAACTCCCTTTTTTGATGACCCCCCCACTTCTATACACCCCTAAATCCTTTAATTTGATCACAATACCAGCTGTCTGGAGACCTTTCTCTAGGTCTTCAGGTCACTATGACAGGTCCACTGAAGAAACGTGTACTATATTTACCATCAGTTTTCTCCCAGTTCTGATTTACACTGAACATTGTGTGCCTGTGGAATATGGAGGAACCGGTTTGGTAGTTAACTTCAGAACCCCTCACTATATATTAGATCATCTGTGATATTGTTAATACACAAAAGTTGAGCCCAACACCAGTGTTATCCTATTGTGTGGTTGCACAAGTTGATGTGTGATGATATTGGTGTTATTTTACGTACATATAATAGTTATAATCTAGGTGTAAGGTGTGTGTGTGTGTGATGTGTTACTTGGCTGACAGGACCTATGTTTTGTCCACTTAATAGACTCTGTGTACATTTTGTCACTTATAAGCACAGACTAGTCCTGCTTGATTTTCATAGAAGTTACTTGTTTTCCTGTAATCACTATATACTGCCAGTAATGCACAGACTTGATACAGAGTAGATCTTATAACCAATCCTACCTTTCATACACACTTGAACCAATGGAGACTATCATATGTTACCCAGGTAAAAATGATAACCATGAATGAATGATCGAGATATGAGCCCAGATGGTAAGCTATGTCTGTAAATTAGTTGATCAAGAAGCTAAGAAATCACAGCAGGTTGGAAAGTCTTTTAGCCAGGCATTCATGTTCCTGTGAAATCTCCTTTCATTCTTCATGTTGGGAAGTCTTCATATCAGTCATTCTTCATGTTGGGAAGTCTTCATTCATTCATTCATTCATTCATTCATTCATTCATTCATTCATTCATTCATTCTTCATGTTGGGAAGTCTTCATTCATTCATTCATTCTTCATGTTGGGAAGTCTTCATAGCAGTCATTCTTCATGTTGGGAAGTCTTCATTCATTCATTTATTCATTCATTCATTCTTCATGTTGGGAAGTCTTCATTCATTCATTCATTCTTCATGTTGGGAAGTCTTCATATAATTCATTCTTTATGTTGGGAAGCCTTGATATCATTCATTCTTCATGTTTTTGAAGTCTTCTAATAATTCATTCTTCATGTTGGGAAGTCTTCATATCAGTCATTTATTCATTCATTCATTCTTCATGTTGGGAAGTCTTCATATAATTCATTCTTCATGTTGGGAAGTCTTGATATCATTCATTCATTCATTCTTCATGTTGGGAAGTCTTCATATCAGTCATTTATTCATTCATTCATTCATTCATTCATTCATTCATTCATTCTTCATGTTGGGAAGTCTTCATATAATTCATTCTTCATGTTGGGAAGTCTTGATATCATTCATTCATTCATTCTTCATGTTGGGAAGTCTTCATATAATTCATTCTTCATGTTGGGAAGTCTTCATTTATTCATTCATTCATTCATTCATTCTTCATGTTGGGAAGTCTTCATATAATTCATTTTTCATTTTGGGAAGTCTTCATATCATTCATTCTTCATTTTGGGAAGTCTTCATATCATTCATTCTTCATTTTGGGAAGTCTTCATATAATTCATTCTTCATGTTGGGAAGTCTTCATATAATTCATTCTTCATGTTTGGAAGTCTTCATATCAGTCATTCTTCATGTTGGGAAGTCTTCATATCATTCATTCTTCATGTTGGGAAGTCTTCATATGATTCATTCTTCATGTTGGGAAGTCATCATATCATTCATTCTTCATGTTGAGAAGTCTTCATATAATTCATTCTTCATGCTGGGAAGTCTTCATATCATTCATTCTTCATGTTGGGAAGTCTTCATATCATTCATTCTTGAAATATCTCTTGGCTTTTTGTGTGACATTATACTCCAGCGAAAAAAAAATGTTGGGAAGTCTGATTCCCATTCTTCACTTTTGGAATTTTTGGTAAATGACCTAAGGTATGAGTACTGGTTTGGTCAACTGGTTGCTTTCCTAAGTTAAATGAAATGCTGTTAATTGTTTGTTTAAAACAAAATTTTATGACAAAAAATGCAGATTTAACTTAAATGAATGAAATATTTTAATTATGATTTGAAAGAAATCAGTTTACTGGTTAAACGCATGGAATAACATGATTTGAAAGTAATATTCTGAAATCAGTCAGTATTGAATAAATAGTTTGTAGCAAAACATTTTACATGCTTTATTCTTATCCTTTTTTATACAAGTTCTTTCATTTTAGACAGAATATCTTTTTGTCTATTTTGTTTATGATTGATGATGTTTTTTCTATTTTTTGCTTTAAAATACATTCTTCTGATAATAATAAGTGTAATAGTATTGGGATATTGCATAGTTTTGGATGCAATATTCCAAGCTACATATTTCAGTTTTAAAAAGCCTTTTTTTTTAGTGCACAAACTTATTTTTCATATCGTCATTTTATCCATGGATGTTAAATATTAGAGAATTTTCGCAAATGACCATGTTGTGGTTTTTTTGTTAGCTGTGATGGATGTAATTAGCGAAAGTGATTTCGTTAAACTGATAATTAATTTGCGTACTGATGCTTCTGGTTTTGTCCATTTCAGCAACAAAATATGAAGATGTTGGAGAGAAGGAACCAAATTGCTCAAGAATTCTCAGATTTGATTGTTTATTGTATAGCTGTACAATTCAATTTAGATAGTAAGTTGTTAACTGCATCGAATTGTTTGACCTTATAGACTACTATTATTTCTTAGGACTGACATGTTTTGATGTAATTTTGGCATAAAAAGAGATATTGACCTAATAGCTTTAGCATACAAGGCTATTATATCAGTTTCTATTATGCAATACTTGTAATGCAATTATTCAATACCCATGATGCAATTACATGTACTTCAATACACATAATGCAATATTTGTGTTTTTTCAGGAGTTGGAAACTTTCAGGAGATGTCATCATTTCAAGAAACCAAAGCTGATAATATGTGCACAAAATCAAAAGCCAAACAGTTCTTATTATATCCTTTATATATAAAACAATAGTTAATGTTTACTATGCGGTATTTACTTACTTCAGGTCGCACTGATTTGAGCCTTTTGAATGTGTGTTAAAGTTGTTTCAAAATGTTGAAATCTGTCTATATTGGGTAGTCTTAACAAAATTACCTGTGATGACAAAAGCAATCTAGGATCTGATAAAGGTACATTCACACCTGAGTTACCAGCCATCTATGTAGAGAGGCTGCTTGTGAACAAGGCTTCGATACTCATTTATTTATGTCATAATATAATAATTGATAATTTAACTCATCTGAACAGAATATGCTAGTTTTTTTTCAGGCATTGAATGACCATGGTGTCATTTTTATGAAATGTATAAATCCAGAGAAACGTCTCAAATACTCGTTGAACATATGTTGATGCATAGTGATTTCCATTAGAATTCCTGGTATTGTATCTGTCCAAATATTCTATTTTTAGAATGCTTTCTGGTCCTTATTTCACAACTGGACAAAAAATTTCTTCCTCTCTGATCAGTAATCAGTCAAGGACCTGATATATTCAAGACAAGTTAGAGTGAAGTGTTTGTCCTGTACCTTGCGTATATTGAAAATTTCCTTGTTAATAACAGAGTTCCATGGACTGTTCACTATGTGGATTGACTGACAAGAATCTTCTACTGTATCACTATTTCTGTTCACTAACCAGACGCGGCTGTGATCCAGTGGTTAGTGTGCTGGACTTGTAACCTGGTGGCCCTGATTCAAATACAGGTCACGGCAGGTCATACCGTTCTATGAAAATTTTCCTCCATATGTGGAGAAGTTGCCGGCCCGTTGTGGAAGGGTAGGTTAGCACTGGTTAATATAGAGTCCGGGAAAACTGGTAAGGTGAACCTTCCACTGTATACAACTGAAAAATTGCTGACAAGAATCTTGATATACAACTGAAAAAATGCTGAAAAACAGCATTTAACCCAGAGACATTGTCACATTAGAACAAACAAAAAAAAAAACAAATATTGCTCACTATAGGAGCTGTTTTCCTTGACTTTTATTCACGTACAATCGACGTCAACTCAGCCGTGTCTATCCTAAAGGTTCTCGTATAGAATCTACGAACTATAACCCTATACCAATGTGGATGTGTGGCTCACAGTTATGTGCATTGAATTATCAGACACCAGACAGATCAATGCAGCTCAATCAAGGATTATTCTTGCAGAATGGAATGTTAGTATTTTTTAATTTTGAAATAATTCTATGATGTGTGATTTATTATCCCTTTGCCTCATAAGCATATTTTGGACTTTTCCAAATTCAAAGCTAATATACAAAACATCAATTTATGTAAGAAAACTGGGTTATCTCTCTCCGACAGAGTGGAAACTCTGTTAGCAATAGAAGCCATTACACATTACAAACAATGGCTTCTTTTGCCTTAATGTTTTGAAAAGTCGTCTGCTTCAGATGTGAGGGAAATATGGTATTATGAGGCAGAGTTATACATATATGTTTATCTGAACATGACGTATCAGTGAGGTTAATACTAGGGTTTACTGGGATATTTAACTTAAAGCATTTAATCTTGTATTGACTCAGTCTTAAAGGCAACAATTGTTTAATCATGTAAAAATTGCATCATAACTACTACTGTATATTATTAGTGATAAGTACTTAAGTTAATTAAACTGCTTTTAAATAATTTCATCTTGACTTAGATTCTTGGGTTGAAAAGGCAAAACGAAGAAATCACTGTCAATTTGTTATAAACTTGTTCAATTTAATAAATAAATGATGTTTAGTAAAATGCTGTAAAGTGTGGATATAGTGAAATTCTGGGGACCCAGAATGATTACTTCTTTATATTTATATTCTTTATACTTCACTATAATATACATAATAATGAAATAAAGGTATGTTTGGGTAAAAATATATACAGTGCAACCTCTACAGAGTGACCCTCTCTTGAGGAGAACCTCCTTTCAACAACAGCATGATTTTTTCCACTGTTCAATTTTACTAATAACTTAACCTCTCAACTACAACAACACTACTTTTCTTCACCCAAAGGGTGTTGCTTTGGAGAGGTTGCGCTGTATTCATTAAACACAAGTTCTCTATAACCATGTTTAACTGTATGTTATTTTGATTCTGAAATGTTGTAATTATTTGTTTCTAGGTGTGGTTATGTTCTACAACCAGAACTTATGAGATCAGAGGATTTCTCTCCCTTTGATAAGAAATCAATCAGAGTGGATCCACTTACCATTTCAATAACCGTAAGTTCTTGCATACAGTAAAACTCTACATAGCAACTACCTCAATATTACAACCACCTTGTTATAACGACCACTTAATTTTGGACTGGCTTTCAATAACTACTCTGAAATTCAACGTGATAATGAGACCACCTCATTATTAAGACAAATTTTTTGTATTCCGAAGGTGGTCTCAATATCGGGGTTTTACTGTGTTCTTAATATTTTTTACAATATGTTAGTGATTCAGAATATTATTCAATGTATACAATGGTAAATTAATAAAGACATGTTGTAGATCATTTCAATTTTTTTAATTGGTATGAATGTTGGGAAGTCTTCAATTATTATTACTGTGTATAATTAATATAGATATATTGTTGATCATTTCATTACTATTAATTGGTATGAATGTTGGGAAGTCTTCAATTATTATTACTGTGTATAATTAATATAGATATATTGTTGATCATTTCATTACTATTAATTGGTATAAATGTTTTATCGATCAGTTGATCAATCAGTGAATCAATCACGGTTTAAGTCAATCATTTTAATGTTTGCAGGTGATAGGGGCTCGACATCTTATGAAATCTAAGAGGGGGCTGGTGAGCCCTTTTGTTGAGATTGAAATTGTTGGCCTAGACTGTGATAGTAGCAAATTTAAAACTGTAACAATTGGTAAGTGGACATTATATGAAGTAATACGGGAATGTTTAATAAATAAAATGTGTCAAACTGATTTTATAGTTCATGTTGTTAATAACATAATTAACAACAAAAATATTGAAATCAGTTTTCTAATTGGGATTAATTTTGTTGAAATTTGTCTTCAGATTAAATGCTTAAGAATGAAGAAAATTAATTTTCATATGTATTAGGCAAGAAAAAATAGTTGTTTTTTACAGTTACTCAACTGACCTTATTTTTTGGGCTAACCCAAAAGTTTTTAACAGCAAATTCAAAAATACAAAAATTATATGGGGACGAATTGTACTTCAAAAGTACAAAAGGTATATTTAGAAAATAAAAAGAAAAGAAACTTTTTTGTCTGACCTACCCAATCTTTGGTCAAATAACCATAAGCTTGACTTTTCATGTCTAATTATCATGAAACAGTAATATAAAGGTCAGTGTATGTAGATGTTAAGACATGAAAACTTTGTCTATTAATTGTATGTATTTATGTTATATATAAATTATTATTTCAGCTGATAATGGTTTAAATCCTGTATGGAATCGTGCCAATACTGACTTTGATATAGTATGTCCTGACCTTGCTCTTATAAGGTTTGTTGTACAGAATGAAGATGTATTTGGAGACCCCAACTTTCTGGGACAAGCAACTTACCCTGTGAAATGTTTGAGGCCTGGTAATTTCATTTCTTTTCTTTATTGTCCCACTCAAAATTTAATTATAGTATTTGTGTTATGTTTTGTAATAATTGAACAAAATTATATTTTTAATGTTTTATTGTTTATTTGTAATATTAATCTAAGTACTGATTTTTTTATTTGTTTTGTTGGTTTATTGTTGACTTATTTGCATTTTGTTATTTTCTAAACCTTAATGTGAAAACCTGCCTGCTTTAAATAAAAAAGGAGTTAAAACAACAATAAAATTGAATGTCTTTAAAACTATTTTAGTCATATTGCCTGGATGTTTTAGAAAAGCAGTAATGCCAATGTGAGACTGACAAAGAGTATAATTGACCCCATCCGCTAGATTGTGTTGTTTTAGTTTATAGAGTATTTTCATAGGCATTTAGTCCAGTAAAATTTGTTAGAAATGCTTAACCCTTAGCCTCATAACCATACTTTGGACTCTTCTTAATTCAAAGCAAGTATACATATCATCAATTTATTCGAGAAAATTGGGTTATTTCTCTCTGACAGACTGAAAAACATTGTATCAAAAGAAGTCACCGCTCATTACGAGTAATGGCTTCTTTTGTTTCAGTGATTTCAAAAGTTGTCTGCTGCAGATGTGGAGAAATACAGTATTATCAAGCAAAGGGTCATTTTCCCAGATATGATTTTTTATGGTATGAAGAGGGCACAGCTGAGACAAGACTTGTTTTAATGTTGGTTGATGTGGTGATTCTTTTGTTTTAGACTGTGAACAGTGTTGATTCTATTTTATTACAGGATTCAGAAGTGTGCCATTGAAGAATGAATACAGTGAACCTATGGAGCTATCTTCTCTTCTTGTTTATATAGAAATGAGAAATCCAAGGGTACGCTTCACTTAGCTTTTGTTCTGTTGGACACATGGTCTCAGGAATTGTTAAAAGTTTTGTGTGTTCTATTCTGTTCATTGACCCCTTTTTCATGCTCTGGCTTTTTCCCTTTTTTTAGCAGTCTTAAAAAAATGGAAATTTGGCTGTATGTTTTAAGTGGGATTAAAAAATTAAAAAGTTTGTCCAGACCTAATGCCACCTATGATGTACTATATGGTAATTATAAAACCATGTTCACTCTTTAGGTTTTTGTGTTTTCTCTTATACATAGCTACTTATTTTTAAGACCACACCTTAGCATACCTCTAGACTGAAACTTGATACATCTGCACAGAAATTTAGTTATCTAGACAGAAATTTAGCTGATATTTACCAAGTTCTTATAGCTTTATAAGACATTACACTCAAATGGGATTCTGAAATGTCCAATTGATGTAAAGTTATTGCCTTTTTTATGTAAGAATGTCATATTTGTATTTAATATTATTTACAGTAAAACTTCGTTATCTCGAGGAGTCATCGGAACAGACGAAATGCTCGAGATAAACCGAGTGCTCGTAATAACGAGGTTTTTGTTTGTTGACTGAAAATAAACTGTGCATCATGCGCATAAATGGGCGTGTTTACGATAATAATACGAAATGCTTACTTAAATTGTTCTCTATGATGTCTAAGGTGAATAAACATGATAGTTGATTGCTGAAATATATATTGATCATTTTTTTCTAAGTACTTTATCCACGATTTTTTCGTGTTTTCAATTGTACAATGTCATGTCCGAATATCGTGTCACTGACATGCGGTGAAACGTCATAATGACACATCGTGAAAGATACATGTGTTATATACGTCTGTGGGGAAAAAGAAGAGCAATCAATGACACACTGTTTTTATTAGTATCTGCTTCTCAAACTTGTCATTAAGTTCTCAAAATTAAGGTCTCATGATTAAATTCTCAATAATTATTAACTTTTATAACATTAGTCTTCGATCTTAAAAATTTTACTGCAAACTTACAACAAACAAATACATGTACATGTTTCATTGTCATTTTATGTCACAACATGTGAAATACAAAGTACCCGATTAAGATTCGTTCTTTTATTGTGTAGCTTTAACGACGTGTGAAAAACAAAGTACTCGATTAAGATTTGCTCTTTTGTTGCGTAACTTAATGATGTGTAGAAAACACGGCGATCGCCGGCGCGCAGGTGCGAACGATATCCAAAATGACACCCCTCGAGGTAATCGAGGTAATTAACGCTTAAAAATAAGTCAAGGGACCATGATTTGTGCTCGAGATAACGAGATAACGATGCTCGTAATAAACATGGAAATTTATATACAACTAAGAACAAAAAATGACGGGACTTCAAGATCTCCTCGAGATAAGCCTAGAGCTCGTGATATCGATGCTCGTAATAACGAAGTTTTACTGTACTTGTGAACTCTTTCCAATTTTAAAGACTGAGAGAAACTGGCTTAGTACATCAAGACAACTTTACACATGATATTAAATCATTTTGAACACATGACATTAAACCAGTTTGAACACATGACATTATATCAGTTTGAACACATGACATTAAATCAATTTGAATGTCTAACTTCATGAATTAGTCCACCCTGCTAAAAGAGCCAGTTTCATTTATTCCAAATTGCGGTCTTATTAGTCATGTTTTACTGTATTTGTTTCTCACATATCAGGAAGAAGAAGACAGTGAGATATACTCAGATCTACAAGATTTGAGAGACTGTAAAGATGACCTCACTACTCGTATACAAGAACTCGAACTACGAGGGGATGTATCCTCGGCCCAGCAGTACAGGTCACGTTTACAGGAAACTGAGCAGAGAATTATTCAGAAAAATAGAGAAAGACAACATAGAAAGTATGTGAACAATAAAAAAATGTTTGGTTGCTAGGCAACAGATTTATTGATAATTTGTCATTTAGACATTATAAAGCATTCGCATATTCTGGTGATACTGTAAAAATTCCATGCTGTAGATAGATTTTAACACAGGATTTTTATTGACACTATTAAATGCTATTAGGTTAGTGTTCAGTCTTGTCTCAATGTGGTATTACTTAATGATCAGTGCCGTAGGTTACTTTTGTATATTTTGTTTTGTTCTTAGGTCTTTAACAAACTCATGTATTCTAATTATCAGCATATACTTCTAACAGACAGGGCAGGGATAGGATACGGCAATGCATATATTTCTGAATGAAAGCAAAAAAGCCATTAAATGAAGTCTTTTTTATATTAATTTTACCCCCCTCCCTTCCACTGCCCTTTCAAATAGCCCAACTGCTAGCTTAATAGATAGAGTGTTGGCCTGCAGACTTCTGGGTCAAACTAGTTCAAACCCTGGGCAGTGCACCTTTTCTCCATAACGAATGGATTGAAGATGATATTTCTAAGGCCATTTGTCCTCCACTATTTATGTGACTGATTCATGTAGTGAAATTGGTGGTTATTTGGTGAGAACAAAGTTAGCTCTGTTATAAAATCCAGGAATACTGATTTTGTTAATTGTCTGCTGTTGTATATTTGAAACACTGTAGAAAGCAGACATAAATCCTTAATATTCTAGTTTTAAATTGTCATTGAATAATGTCCACTATCAAGTACGCACTGATTGATATTGAAGATGAAATAAACCCCTGAATGTTGGACAAACCCCTGAATATGGACTCATTGTTAAGACAGGGGATAGTATCTCTGCATAATATTTCATCTGCCATTTATAGAATTAAAAAGGTTTTGTTGAAAAAAATGTAAGTTGTTCAATTTTTGTTTAGTCAGTGGGTGGGATATGTGAAATATTAGCTGTATAATTGGTGGGTGGGGCATGTGAAATGTAAGCTGCATAATTGATGGGTGGGGTATTTGAAATATTAGCTGTATAGCTAAGGGGTGGGGTATGATGATATTGGTGGTAAACCCATGGATGGGATTATAGTATTTTATTAACTGAGGAATGTTTTGTGAATGGAGTTTGTTAGGCTTGTTTAAACCCATAGTGTTAGAAAATGCATTTGCATGGTTAACATATAAGAATTAGATTAAATGTAATGGCCTTACACTGCTCAATTATATTAATTATATGCTGTTTAAAATGAATGTGGCAAGACACTGTACTGATAATTTGAGGTCCACATGTAATTTATACAATATTTTGTTGTAAGTTGTATACTCACAGACACGATGACCAATTTACGTCTTACAGTTAACCCGTCATCTGATTTGCAGTCTACCTGTTTTACATTAAATCTTGCGGGTACATGTATAGTGTTAAAACATCTCCTGGCCCTGACCAATCTTATCAATTTATGTTGTAATCTGATCTGCAAATTCTATGCAAAATTTACTAACATGAGCTTATCATTACTGTTGAAAATCATTATTAGATGGAATTGAGTTTAGTGACCAGTCCTAGGAAATCATTTTACCATTGTTTGATTTTAAATAATTGAACTAATCACATATTATAGGAAGTCTAATAAGAAAGCAGCCTTGCCATTGGTCAGTTTTAAAATTAAACCAGTCAGACGTGTTTTGTAGTTAGACTGATCTCAATTTATTCAGCCCGGACTGGTTTTAAACTTCGGTACCTCCAAACCACCAAGTTTGCCCTGTCACAAGTCAAGCGGACTTCAAATTCTATAATTTCATATTTGGGGTCTATTTAACGATTTGTGCTGAATGTTTACATTTATATATTGGATGTTGTTGGTTTATGTTGTATAATTTTTTAAGTGTGTGCGTGCGTGCACATATGTATGTAATAATTCTAGCTTTTCCCCTCAGAATTCTTCATTTTATTAACATTTGACCTCAGATATTTGATTTTATCTTGAAATATATTATATATCACGAGTGTATTTACCCTTCAGAACTACTTCACGCTAACATTTTGACCTTGACATTACGTTACTATGGTAATGGTGAGTTTATAACACAAATGGTTGGTTCTATAAGTTCAAGAGCTTGCTACTCTTTTGCACTCTGTAGTCTTATGGAAATTTGGCACACTACTGTCAACTATGTTTAAAGATCACCTAGTGCTATAAGTCTATACTGTTTTCATAAAACTGAATTTCATTTCTTTAACTAACAATTTTTGCAAATTTCAGTGAGTTTCTACATTTAACATTTTTCAGTGAATACTTAAAGCTGAATTTGATAATAATTATAATGATTGTAACTTTATTTTGTGGAGATAACATACTTGGTTTAAAATCAATAATCAGTATGGGCCACATATTTCATTTATAAGTAATATTGAATTTCAGCTAAATCACATTTCTTCAATTGACTTTAATTCAATTAACTGAATTGCATTTCTGTTTCTGATATTTGTTGAATTTAAACTGGATTCATGTAATTCATTGTAATTCATTGTATTTCTTTTGTTACATTTAGTTTTCTACTGGCTTAATGTCTCATGTTAAAATGGTCAGTTTTACTGAATTCAGTTTTGATTAATATACAATAAATAATTTCAGCTAAAATACATTTCTTTTATCAACATTCAGAAAATGTTAGACTGATGATATTTTCATATGATAAACAAGATTTGAATGAACTCTATCCCACTTGTAATAGACACATAGTAATTACATTTGTAATAGACAGTTTGTAATAGACAGAGTTTGTAATATGCAGTTTGTAATGGACACAGTATGTAATTGACATAATTTGTGATAGGCACAGTTTGTAATAAACACAGTTTGTAATTGACACTGCAAGTTGGCTTTCATCACCTTCTGAAGCCATGGCTTGGCAAACCACAACTTCTGATACACTAAGTTAGTTAATCTATTTCACTGGTTAAAGGTTTTGGTGATGTTTTTTTATCACACTGTGTGCATTATATTATATTGATCTGCTTGTCTAGACTTATGTATGTTTTTAAATTTGAAATTATGTTAATACTGATAAGCATCAACTGACAGTTGTATCTAAATTGTTGATAAACCAGATTAAAAAGATTTCTTTTTGTAAAATCAAACTTAGGCACTGAAAAATAATGCTTAGACAGCTATTGTTACAAGGGAGCATCCTGTTGAAGTTATAGAACCAAGATGTCAGAGTATTTCATCCGATATTATTTTTATATAAGAGAATATGGGAAGGTGGCATTTAATTCTATGCTAGGCATTGTATTTCATTCATACCCAGAGCTTATACTCCTGGACGTGTGTCGGTAAGAAATTTAATCAGAAGATTTCATGCTTGCATCATGAGTTTATTGGATGCATTTTGAAAATTATTTAAATTTCGGCCAAATGAATAAATTTTGAAAAGTTTTGAAAATGACTGAGTAATCAAAGCTGAGCCTTGCAAATGAATTGATTATATGTACTTGTGATTTTTCTTTAAAAAAAAATGTTGTAACTTGTAATACAAGTCTTAATTTTAAATTTCTTACCTGATAACTGCATTTGCAATTTCATTTTAACGTATTTGTATCAGCCTTTTAATTACAGCCATACAGCACAGAATTATGTATTCATTAAATCCGTGTCTCGTGTTATATGTGTATGTGTTAGGATACAGTGGAACTTGCATTTAAGATTGGCTGTGAACAGAGACCACGGTGTTGTAACATCCTGTCATTTTACTACTAGTCCGAAGCAATAATTTAGAGATTAGAGATCTCTCTTTGGTCCTGCTACAGCTGGTTGTAACATGTCAGGTTGCATTGTATTGTATAATCCTACCTCATTTATAAATGTGTTGAGCGAATTATTGATATAAATTACAATTATACTCTAAATCATACTAACAACTAAATTTCATTTTAAAATAATTAATTGACATTGCCTTGGAATTCGTCTTGGTCAGCCTGAATTAACCTGCATTTATCTTAGTTTGTGTTAATTCATTGAAACGGAATCAATTTCAGTTTTACTTACATAATTGAATTGAAAGTCATCTTGGGTCTTCTTTTATCTGTGTGTGTTTATTGACCAGTCGTAATGAATGTCTCCTTTATCCTGTAGCTGAGATATGTATTTCTTTATAAATGTAAGTAGCTATTGTCAGTGTTAGGGTGTATTGTCAGGACTGATTTTGTGTGCTATAAAATTAATGCCTACTTCTACTAATTGCCTACCCTTTATATCTGTGCATCAACTGACTGCTGGTGCACTTGTTGAAGCCAGTGTTGATTACATAAGGCCAAAATTAATTATTTGCCTCATCAAAATATGTGCCACTCTGTACTTTTTTTATCTATATGCATTAATTGCTAAAATATTCCTCTTGAAATAATAATTTTAGGGCGCCACTTTAGATATTAAGCTATGGGTTACCTTAGCAGTCATTTTATAATCAGTATAGGTTATTTTTCTCTATAATGCATTTTTAAGGAATTATTGAAGGGACTATTGCTCGTATATTTGCCATTGACTGTTTTTGAATGAGATTTATTATACCTAAGAATACCTTTATTTATATCTGATCTGTGAAAGATTTGACAGTGCATATTAATTGCATGGTGTTAAGCAGAAATGTGAAATGTTTAGTATAGATGGCTTCTTTTCTGAAATGTTTTATGATTTAAGTCAGAATCAATGTTTATAGTGAAAGTTAAAGTCTAGTCATTCAGGGATGGTTATAATTTGTTATATAGTATCACCTCCTTGTAACCACTCAGGGGACAATCTATCACTCCTCACTATCATACGCAGAGATTTTTTTCCACGTTTTAGGGAATGTACTGGTTTCGACTGAATTGGGAAAAATCATGTTGTTTTGCACTGAAATATGGGATTTTACAATCCTTAAATACACTAATTGATTTCTTAACATTACTGGTAAAACTGTGTGAATTAACCTTTTTCTTGTACCAATTATATAAGGTAAAAAATATCCCTGCTATATGATGCATCTTCTGGGTTTATGGAAATCAGAATGCAGCATTGATTGGATATGGTTTTAGATTAATGGGGTTTAAATGTTTGTACAGCACTGATGAGTGTGGTTTGAGTTTTCCATCAATTGTGTTATTTTTTAGGGTACATTTGTTTTTAGGTAATGTGTTGTTACCCTATTTAAATACATGAGATTTTGCCTAATTGTACCAATTCAAAAGGAGTGTATGTGACACTAGTCTCACCAGCATTATATAAGAATAATTACATGTACAAGAACAGGATTCCTAGAAAATAAAACTTACAAAAAAGTCCCACTTCCAAAACATAACCATAGCAGGCTTCCCAAAAGCTGCCGGACTGTCCGACATGTCATGGAAATTTTGAGCATCGAGCAGGTCCAATAATTTTGTGGCAAGTACTGGACTAGACGTCCGGCAGTTGGGCACAATTCACAGTATTTATCACTTATTCATAATACATTCGGTCAAATATTCATTTGGTCAGACAGAAATTCTAGCTTGGCCTGTCCAAATGTCAGGCAGTATTCCAGCAGTTTCGAGAAGCCTACCATAGTAACCCCAAAACCCATCAACTCATAATCCACAATCCACTCAACACAGAAACGTACAAAAATTGGAGACCAAACATAGTCGTGTACATACTAGTACAGAAGATCATTACTGAATTAACAATGCTTAAATCTTTTTAGCGCTTTTATCCTATCGAGTTCAGATAGTGACATTTGTCTGAGTGTCCATCAATCTAACGGTGATTATCGTACGTATCTTAATTTTATACCATACCACTTGAACCAATGCTTTTACTGTAAACAGTATCGGGCAATGAGGTTTCAAATTTTCTCAACCTGTTTGCATTTTTCTCACATTTTGTGTCTTACCATTCTTAGGTCTGTCATGGTGAAGTGAATACTTTTCTATGTCAGCAACTGAAGTAATGCTTATTTTTCCTCTTTCTAAAAGAATTCAGACAAAATTTCTTATAATGATTGTATTATACATCTATTTTAGGCTGATCCCAATCTCAGATTTCAGAATCTAACAGCAATTTCTTTCTGATTTCTATTAACTGTAATTTAAATTAAATTCTTGTTGTATATAATGACCTCTTTTGCATGAAACAAAATACTTGTGTATTTCTCGCTACAATCAGTTACAGGTAACGAGACGTAAGTTAGAAATAATGGCTTTTGTTGCTCAATGTTGCTTCTTAATTACAATAGTATTGTTTGATTACATCTGTGAACAATAAAAGCTGTGCACTTTTCTTGTTAATTTGAATTTATCATAAATGGTCTTAATATGATAGCCAACCTACAAAGAAATCTACATCCAAATATTCACATTTTTGTATTCATGAAAAAATGCAAAACTAAGATAAATATGATGATAATTCATTTATAGTCATATAGTCATCTTGACCTTTGTCAATTGAATGTTCTCTATATATGCCAATGCATGCATGCTTTGTATGTTATATAATCAGAATTTATTCAATTTTGTATCAGGTTTCTATGGTAACTGGTTCTATAAAGTCTGTAATATATCCTTGGCATAATATTTCTATTTATATTGTAATAACATTTATGTATATATTTTATTCAAATTTAATTCATGATTGTACAGAGGTTGATGAGAAAGCCATTTATATTATGTTTAAATCTGATTGGTCAATCAGAATAATCTATCAAATTTGATTGGTTGATCTGTGAATGTTTGTCTGATTGGTCAATCTAATAATGCTATTAAATTTGAACTCACTGCAGATTATTTATGATTTTATTTATTAGGATGTAATGAATGTATAATCGACCTTAAACTCCTGTTCTTACAATATTTATTTTTATATATTTGGCCTTTAATTCACATTCCCATTTCATGTTAGTCCAATAAACTGCCTCATTGTTTATCTATAGGAATGGCTGCACTTCTTGTTTGCAGGAACTTTACTGTTAAACGCTGGTCATATGTCATATTACCAGTCCTTCTTGTTTAAATACAGTTTGTTTTGCAGTTCGTTTTATGCTATTGCTCCTACTTAAGGACCTTTGAAAATAATAAAAAGTATTTTCATAATCACATTTTCCAAATAAACAAATCGCATGCTCAATAACATACCATAATATGTTATAGTTTGCATAATAGTGTAATAGTTTTTGTTAATGCTGGTGTTTTTTTGTTGAAATCCAATTTATCAACTGTAAATTTGTAAGATTAAAATATTTGCTTGAGCCAATTTAAGCATCATGATTAGTTTTAAGCCCCTTAAATATGTTTATTTGTCGTAACGCTATTGTGATTATTTTACTGCTACCTTTTCATTGAAGGACAGTCAAACCTGTGAACATAATCCACCCAGGGGAAAGACGAAATGTCGCCTTTATTGACATGTTGCCTTTATTCAGAGGGCAGTTTAAATAATCAATGATAGTTTTTCAAAGTGTGGCCTTTATTGGGAGGTGGCAACAAACACAGGTTTGACTGTGTTCATTATTTTGGACATATTGAAGTATAAATTGGTTTTTAATGGGTTACCTATTCTTTATTTCCAGAAACAGTTCACGACAACGTATAGTGTATAGACGGACATCCACTAGTTGAACATTGGGACCTCTTTTTGTTAATATTAGGATATATATATATATTAGGACATTTATACAACATTTAGATCTAGTAGTGTATGAATCATGTGACATCAAGTTCTTGGAATAAAATCACTTATGCTATCTTCAACCATCTTCTTGACTGGATGCTATTATAAATGTGCGAAGCAGTATGAAGGACTTCAGTTTCGTTAGAACGACTTTTAAGAAATGCCTATTCTGTGGACATGGCTGTTTCTCTCTAACTAAAGAACAAGATACAACTGCATTGAATTGATATGTCAGGACAAACTGTTTTATAATTTGTCACAAATTTTTATGATTGTTCAATGTGTTAGAAAAGGTTTCTTTTGTTCAAAGAACATCTTTTATGTAAAAACATTTCTCTTCTTAGTGATTAATGGATTTTAGACATAATTTTGGCATCTTTTGTGTTTGCTGTATCAATAAATCAGAAAGTTTGATCTGAAATATGTACTTTTGATCTAAAATTTTCAGTTTTAAGAATATGGTGATATTTGTGGCTCACAGACATCAGTTTCCTGTTGTTAAATTTGTCCTATTGTCCAAAATATAGCACATTGTTGCTCAATATATATTATGTATGGTTACCATGGAAATATTCATTAATTGTTGTCAATAACAAGAAAAGTTATCGTGTATGCACAAATCATTTGTAACTGCTTTATTACCAAAATTGAGTTAAATGTTGCTGAATATTCTTCTCTTCTATTTTCTGATATTTAAACAAGAAAAAAATATTTCTTGTATTAAAACAGTAAAATTGTTTGTACTGTTTTTAAAAAACGTATGTAATTTTATGTTTAAAAATTGATTATTATCATAAATACCAGATGTCATTTTGAGGGATGAAATACAAGTTTAGTGATTTAAAGTCACTTTGGCCTTTAGCATAAGAAGAAAAACATGTCCTGTAGCAGTTAGTAGTTTTGTATGCAAACTTACCCATCAGTGCTTCGTAGAAGTTCTGTTATTTAAATTTGCATGTAGAATTGGATTTTGTGTATTTTTTTTATTTAGTACAGATATCTCATTATCATTATGTCCTGAATGATTGCTATGGCAACATGGGTGTGTGATTTTAGATTTATTTTAAATGAAGTGTATTTTGTATTAGATTTTGGGGGGGGGAATAGTCTTTAAGGATTTACATGGAAACATCATACTCTAGCTTTTCTGGCACCAGTCTTAGTTTTGAAGCACATTTTAAAAGTGTGGTTAATTATGTAGGCTTGTTTGTAGCTTATTTATTGCATTTCCGGGAATTCAGTTTGTTTTCTACTGATGGAACAAAACTTGAATTGGTATTTTGCACAATATATTTTAGTTTTCTATCACTTCTTTGTGGTTATCTGGACACATTTTATTCATTCAGTGTTTCTGATATTCTTTGAATAAATCTGTTTTTAATTGATATACCATAAAACCTCGTACAAGATTTAGCTGTATAACTATTACTGGCCTATGGTTTTTACCATGTATCTGATGATCAGTACTGTGACAGTAAAAAAAAATGATTTGAAGACAATGATTTTCTAGACTTATTTTATGTATTCATTTTAAATGAAATTGAAATATGTGATTGTTCATTACATTTTCCTTGATTCAACTCTGAATTGATTTATTGTTGGTAATCTAGCGATACATAAAATAAATGATAAAGATATTTTTGGATCCTTATTAGAGTACCGAATATTCCCTATTAATTACCCCACCCTATTTGATGCCCCACTCCTTTTTGGAGAAAAGCTAAATATCATAACTCAACATAAATGCTTTAATAATTCTTCAAATCATAAATTTACCATCTAATCAACCTTTAACAATGATAATTTTAAAATTGAGTGTTAAAATGTGAGCATTTATTATGGCATATTTGGTATTTTATTTTAAGTTTGTCATTTTTTACATACATCCAATAGATTAGTTTAAAGATTGCCAACACCAGAACTTAAGACCAATTACATTATCACAATAGATAGGCTATAATACTGTTCATGATTTTAATTTTATTTTATACACATGTAACAAGGCTTTAAAGTTACTGTATGTAAATGTTACACAGATGTATTCCACATTCTGTCCATGTTTCATGAATGACGGTAGTGCTTAATCAAATTTTGAAATCACAGTCTGTGATCGAAGCCACATGACTTGCATCCTGGATTAGTAAAAATTGTGGATGAGCTTAAAGTTGCCCTTTTCTTGAATCTAAATAAATTTAGTGAATTAACCAAAGTTTGGACAACTGATTTTGAAAGCATGTGTCTCACTAATTTTAGCTATGATTATATTTATGGCAGTTAAAGGGTATGTACAAATTTGTACATGACTCAGAAATGTTATCAATGCATCAAGTCCATCGTGCCTTCAAAGATAAAAGGTCAGTTTTTGTTTGTCCCCTGTATTGTCTGTTAAATTGTAGTTGCTTCCTTCTTCATTTTTATCAGTGTTAATTAATATAACCCACCTTATATTATATTGCACATATTTTGTTTTGAATTGTTTTGATTTTTACAGGTTGATAAGGTCACATGATCAGTGCTTATCCATTATTTAAAAATTTTCTAAGATCTTCATTTGTTAATTAGGGTCACATGACCATTGCTTACCTTTTGTTTTGAATTTTTAGATTTTCATTGTCCATTCATATCGCATGACCAATTTTCATGCATTTAGTGCAAGAATATTTCAACTTTTTGAGTTTAAAAAATCAAGCAAAAAGATTGTTTCACAGGCAGGATGGTTTATTCAATGTACAGAAATATTTTCATTCAAAAATCAAGGAAAATATATTCAGTACGTCCATTGTAATAGTTTGTATATCAGTTTTATGTTTTGCTGAATAATTATATATGTAAGATATAATTATTGTTATTCATTATGAATCATTAGTAGCAATAATTTAAGTGATTCTCAAAACATTAAGTCAGAAGAATGCTGTGTATGGTTACCCAATGGACCCTAAAGTTCCAAAATCCAAATTAGAAAATGTATACCTCCAAAGTTGAAAGGTATGTTTAGAAAAGAAAAGTGACCTTCCTACTTTATTTTATTTTGTAACCATAAACATGATTTTTCTAGCCTTAGCAATGTCAATACAAATTAAGAAAGAAATAGATAAACAAAAATGTATAAGTACAGTCAAACCTGTGAACAAAGGCCACTCTTGGAAAAGACACAATGTGGCCTTTAATAACAAACAGTCTTTATTTGGAGGCCAGTTTGTTCTAGATAATCAGTGACTCAAAGAATAGTCTTTATTCACAGGGTGGCCTTTATTTCGAGGTTTGACTGTATACACTTTCTTTGAAAACTGTTAAATTTGTTAATTCTCTTATATCATTAATATCTTTCCATCTATAAGATTTTGGCTTCCATGTGAATTTATGCTGAAATTGTTTTAAGTTGAAATATCCAAATCAACATTTATGTTGAAAAATTTCATCAATATTTATGTTGAAATTTTCATGATTAGTGTTTCAGTATAATGTAGTCCTGCAGTGCTTTATGTAGATTTATATGGAAATAAGTCTTTTCTTCTGTTGTATATGTTTAGTGTTTTGTTCTGAACTTGATTTTCGTATAAAAAAGACATTGTTTTAAATGTTATAATGCATGAATTTTCTACTATATTGTACATAGACTGATAAAAAATTGTAAACAATGAACTTTTTATAGTTATTTTTCATGTATATTCATTATGTATTTACTGTTTTGTATACGAAAATAAGCCATAATATTTGTTAAGGTCAGTTTCATCATTTTGTGCATGTGCTGTAGATTTACATGTGATGAAAATAATGCTTTTTTTGTATTGTTATTTTGGTACTGACTTCGAGGTTCCTTCATGTCTGTTGTCTCCTTGATTGCCTTAGTATTCACAATCCCCTCATTCTGAGTTAGAAGTCTCAGTTTTTACACAGTTTGAGCATTCAATTAAATCAGAACTGAAATAAATTCTTGACAAACTTGCATTTTAAGTTAACCCTTTGCCTCACAATACAGCATTTCCACACATCTGAAGCAGATGACTTTTGAAAACATTGTGGTAAAAGAAGCCATTACTTAATTGTAACGAGTAATGGCTTCATTTGCTACAATGTTTTCCACTCTGTCAGAGAGAAATAAACCAATTTTCTTAAATAAATTTATGTCTAGTATAATTATTTGCTTTGAATTTAGAAGAGTCCAAAATATGCTTATGAGGCAAAGGGTTAAATGTAATGCATTTGTGTTAATGTGGATCTGGTATTTTGGTGAAAAACTTGAGTCTGATTTAAAGAATAGCTTTAAAAGGAGAACATCAATATGAATGCAAGCTTTTTATACCTAATATTCAGTCTGAATTTTTGATATATGAACTCAAAGTCAGTATCGTTGTTATTGATTTGTTTATGACCGTAACATTGATGTATCTTATTTGTTTGAAAATGGATGATTTTTCAACATCAGCACAAGACAACTGTTACTTATTATTTATGTGTTATAGAATTGCTATAGTGTTACATATATAGTATGGTTTGTGTACTCCTACTCTACATAGTGAATTACCTCCCCTAGTAGTACAAGATGACACAGGTAGTTGTCACTGAAATTTGTTGAATCAACTTTTTGGTCTTTTTGTTCAATTAAATTGATTTAGTCATTCTTCTGGTCACCTTTCACAAAATATGACTAATCTAGATGGTTATTTGAAAAAATAAATCAAAAATAAAATGTAGTCAGTCAGACAGTTGCTAATACCATCATTTTGTTTAAATATCCACATTCATGGGGAGTGTTGTGGTGGTGGCATCGAGTATTATTGTAGTGTACTGCAAGGGAAATTATCACTGTGAATTGTTCCTTGACAGGGGAAATAATCACAGAGTTGTCCTGCTGACTGGGGAGTTAATCCCCAAGTTGTCCTACTGACCAGGGAGATAATCTCTGCAAGCTTTCCTCTTACCAAGGGGGGATATTCACCATTAGGAGTTTACCTATCTGAGTTAAACAATCTTGCATTTGCTCAGCCATTAGTGTTGAAAATTTGTTCCATGAATCCAACCAAAAATGATGAACATAGTTGCAAAGACTCCCATATAAGACTGGTCAAATTTTAATTAAATTCAGAACACCATAAATCATGTAAATATTTAAGCAACATGATTTCATCGAGTATGATTATATGAAGTATTTTATCCCATCCACACCCATGTGACATAATAAGGCTTCCTGAATATCATTCATGTGAATTCATGCTGAAGTATATAAATTATTTTATCTGCCTTCTGGCCTAGAAATCCTGTCTTAGCTTCATTTTTCCTTTTTATTTGCACTTGGTATTCTTTGTTTGAGATGTGGACTTAGATTTGAGCAATAAATAAATTCTAAATTATTTTAGATTGTTTAATATAATATTGTTATTATTTACGTTTTTAATTTTTTAATGGTGATAAATCAATGTTTGAACAACCATACAAATTATTTAATACTGGATGGAACATTGTTTTATGAAGATATATATTCATTGTATTGTTTGATATGAAATCAATTACTTAGTCTTCATTGATCTTAAATTAGTCAAAATCTGATTTGATGTAGGTCTTTTAATTTCATTGATTTTAATTTAAAAGTGATGAATATCTGTTCCATATCATTTTTAGATAATTTGTGCGATATTGGTGATAGATTTAACATTTAAACATTGTTATGAAATATTTCAAAATGTCAAAATAAGAGGATTTTGTGAATATAAGGAAATTGATCTTCATTTAATGACAGTTGATTAAATATTTTGCTTATATTGCTTAGTAGATTCACTATCATATAAAGATCACTATGAAATATTTCAAGACTTCAAATTAAGAAGATTTTGTGAATACATGTATGAGAAAATTGAACTTGGTTTAATAATGGTTAATTAGATATTTAAATTAATGACTGACTAATTAGTAGATTCAATATCATTGATAATATGTAATGGATATCACAATGTAACTGTGGCTTCTAATTAGAGTTGTTAGGTTTCAGTTTGTTTTGAGTACAAAGACTCCAGCAAGATGATTTCAACACTGGTCATTTCTGGCTCGTTTTTTTTTAAACTGGATTACTGGAGATGAGAATATCTTATTGAAGTAACAGTGCAGAGTGCAAGATAATAAAACATGAGATTGATCTCCCAGCTCAAATCTCCACTTTGTGTGTTCAATATTCTACACTTAGTAATGATAAGATGTACAGGGTTTGACAAATCCACTTGTCTGTTCGTAATTACAAGTAGAAATTGACTAGGGAACTAGAACTAGTTAAAATTCTTAGCTGGTTGTCCTGCTGGACAAGTAGCCTGAAAAAATTTGTCAAGGCCTGATGTATTACTTTTTGAATGGTATTCTTCATATAAATCATTTGTTCAATATATACATGTACTTAAATATTGTAAATATATATATGAATCTGAAATAGATCAAGAACTAAACTGAGATTTAAGCTTTAAGAAAGATTTCAAGTCTTATAGCCTCTGACTTTTTTTAGGTGTTTATTTTCAAACTGTGACAGTCTTTGTAAATTGTTTGTACGTTTTTACTCTGATCACAAATACTTCTGCTTAAAGCTGGACATCACTGTGAGCAGAGAGCCAAAACAAGTTATTTTGTGAGAACATTTAAACTTTTGTTTGTCTGCTTTTAGGATGAGTAAAAAAATTTGTCTTTCATTTATTATAAAATACTTTAATCAATGGTTTTCATAATTCCAGTTTCTGAAATTTGTCATTTTCGACATCATTTAAATTTTGAAAGTTAGAAAATGCTGATTGTTAGCCCAAAACTGCAACATATGGCTTATTAGTATTAAACCTTTTATATACTTTGTGTTTACTTACATATATTTGATAGGATCAATTATTTTTTCTATTTTGTTAAGATTACAAATATAGTCTGTATTACCAAAATTTAGTCTTGTATATTTTGTTACATTTTTTCGTTACTTACAAATATTTGCATGTTAGACTAGCAAACTGACCAATAATAAACTTCTGTCAATTCAAGTGTTGTTTTATTATTGTACAGTTATACTGCACTTAGCTACACTTAATAATAATGATAAGGTGCAAACACACAACATGACACTCCTCAAGATAATCAAAGTAATTAGCACTTAAAATTAGTCATGTAACCATGATTTGTGCTCGAGATACCGAGGTCAAGATGCTCGTAATAAACATGGAAAATCATATAAAACTGAGAACAAAATTTAACGAGCTCTGAAAATTCCTTACGACGGGTACTTGTGATATCAATGCTCATAATAACAAAGTTTTACAGTACCTTAATTCTACATGGATTACTTTAATAACAAGTGGTGACAAAATTATGATGATTATGAAATTGAATAAGTACTTCAAAATGCCAAACATTGGTCCTGATTGTATTTAATTATCTACATACAAGCAAGAACTGCTTATTTGTACAAAAGTCTAATCAACCATCAAAAATGAAGCTCAAAGTGTGAATATGATGTAAAACAGAAAATGAGGAAAATTTACCAAAAATCAATAAAAAGAAAATTTGTTAGAATAATTATCTCACCATAACAAGACAATTACCTTGATGTACTACTCTTAAGGGGTCAATTTAAACCCTTGCAAGCTAAAAGTCTAGAAAAAGTTAAGTACTTGACAAATAACTTTTTTCTATCTTTGTTCAAAACAAAAATATAAAGAAGCAAGAGTGTAAATTAAGCCTGTATAATGATCAAATTATCACTATTATACTAAGAAATCATAGGTAAACTGGTTGTTCCTGGTAAGAAGTACAATAATCTGTCTATGAAATAAAAAACAGTAAAAAAACTTCTACTGTAAAGGGACTCAACTTGAGATTGACAAACTTTGTCAGAAATTTTGTTTTCATAAGAATTCAGGAAAATGACAATAAATCTGACCTCAGCTCTACTTTTATTAGAAATACTGGTACTGTATCTTTATTTATGCTCAGTTGAAGCTAACAAAGGAGTCTGTAGGAGAGTGACTGTAGAGTCATTATTCCTCTGTCTTTTGTAAGGAATGACATGATGACTAGATTCACTGACTGTATGACTAGGAAACATTCCACCAATCACAGGGGCTGTTACATTCTGCTGATTATTCTTTCTTTTGTAAGGAATCACCTGATTGGTTGACAAGTTATTTGTACTCATTGAACTGGTTGGTAAGTCTAAATTCCAGTCTTTAGAGTGTTGTAAATGATTTTGATTGGCTGTTGCATGAGATTCTGACCAATCAGAATTGTTGGCACTGTCTTTCTGATAATCAGAGACTCCATGTTGTTGGTTTGTACTTGATCTGCTAGAATTAATGTTTGATTTTGAACCTTTCTTCAAATTACGCTCAAAATATTGCCTGCAATATGAAGAAAATTGCAAGAGTCACATTAAAAGAACCAAGTATAATATGAAAGTCTGCAGAGAACTCCATAAATATCAAGACCATAACATAAATATAAATATATTCAAATAACAGAACCTGATCAAACCATACTCTGGAAAATACTGTTAAATTTTTTCTCACACAATAGTATATAAATAAACATTCAAAGAAAATAACTCCATCATAATATTTATGTAATATTAAGTCTGTACTATTCAGCTAATTTGTCCAAGTTGAAGTACCGGCAAGTTCCGATGGGTAAGTCTTACATCTAAATCACAATGCACAGAACAAAAATGTTAACATGTCCAACTTTCCATCATGAATATGATATAAAACTCAACATTTGTTTTCAACGGCTTAAATTCAAAACTGTGGACAAAACCAGTACTAAAATTGAATACATAAATGATTATAAGGTTAATGAAGATTTTTACAATGGCAATTTGAGTGAAATCTGCTTAAATAACTCAATAAATGATAATTATAAAGTTATCTACTTAGACTGGAGTCGTCTCCCTTTGCTCCAAACTCTTCCAAATGAAGGTAACCAGTCATGTGACCTGTTTGCCGTATGATCAAATTTAGCACCAACTCTATTTGCAGGTAGTTTAGCTTTCTTCTCCCTCTCCACTGAAATGGAGAATATTTTCAAATTTATGAAAACAACAGCAAAAAACATTTCAAAGAATTAAAAAGAAATTCAAGCTGTCCTCAAATTATCTAGAAAACAAATTTCAAAATATAATTGGAGAGCAGGACTTTGCTACCTTTTTTAAAGATTTTAATTCAAAATAGGCAACAGTATTTGATATCGATTCACTTCAGTTTGATTTGATCTGCTCTAAAGTCTGCCCAGTAAAATTGTAATTGTGTCATATGGAAGTATATATGCCTGTGACTTAAATAGGTAACCAGCCAGTCCACATGTGATATGATAAACACATTACTCACTACAATACTACTGCCCACCACAGATATGATGTTCACCTCTATATGACTAAATTTCGAAAAATATTGTTAATCTTACGAAGACAAAGATTTATCATAAGCCTTTAGTTTTGACAGAGAAATGTTTTACAATTTTTCTGATAATCTTCCATTGTTGGCCCAATCTCTTGTCTCTGTGAGGTTTCAGTGTCAGTTTGAAGCCAAGGTGGCAGTGCTCCAGTGTGAACATTGCCTTCGTCTGTCACAGATTTATCCTACAAATACATGTAGTTATAACATGCAGAATGCATCTTATAATAAGTCAACTAAACTAAACAATTAATGCTCCAGGAAAACCCATATTCCAAAATACATCAATATATTAATAAAATGTGTTTTAGATGATGATGTTTGCATAGACAAACAAGCATATCAGAGACATTATTAGCCAAAACTGCAGTCAGACTTGAACACTGATCTCATTTAAAAACTGAAATAGTTTGACAGAATCGGTTGCACATCTATTGCACAACAACAGTCAATTAACTACATCATGGGTAAAAGTTGAAATTTTTGAAAGAAAAAATGGAAATCTTAACCTTGGTGCTGCAGAAACAATAAAAACCAGTAGGGTCTAGAAGCGAGAAAAACTTGAGGTTCCAGAAAATTCTGGAAAAGTTTTAACTATGCTACAATGACCCCAGACTTTTTACCATAAATTGTCAGTTTCCCCATGCACTGACAAAGTAGTGAAGTCAAAATGACAATAGACATATTTATCCAATCAACCATAGGACTTGCATCCTACTACATTATAATACATACAAGGTTTTGTAGTCCACTACCAATATTTTTATTAATAACCTACACAAACCTGTTTTAATATGCAAGTTAGACCTTCACCTCTGGCAGACACAGTCTTTCTTTTACCACTGTTCATTGAAGTACTTCCTGTTGCACCATCTAGACCGGGTATCCTTGCATAGCTACTTTCTGCAACACTTGCTGGACTGATTCCCATTTGAGAAGATCCTGCTTCTTTATTTAGACTGGTTATTCTATTAGCTGATTCTGACTACATTCAGGAAATATTATGCAAAACAAACATCAATCTCTACAGATCAATTAATGCTCAGTGCACACATATAACATGATTAATTCTCTAAATCAGATATCTGAAATTTACTAAGTAAAGTCCCTAAAATATCTGATTTAGAGAGATCAATAGAACAGCTTATTACATACAAGCCATCAAAATAAATTTTATGCTATCATTCAAACTATCATTGTTAAACTTGTGACAAGATAATGTTCACACACATTTTAAACGTTCAGGCTATGTCAAAACAGTGAATTTATAAACATACAGTTATGTACACATGTATTAAAAGTGAATGAATAAATCACAAGAAGATCTACAATTTTCTGTTTAAAAATCTACCATGATGTCAATTTTGTCACAAAATGAAAGGTTTAATGTTCTTAAACATCAACATATACTTAAAACAAGTTTGATATTTATCATAGGTTGGATACAGTTAACTGTCCCATACATAGTTTACCAATCTTTTCTGTTCCATCATAGCTATAGATTCTGCAACCTATAAGTATTTATCAAATACAGTGGATATAAACATAATCATACAGTGGAGATGAGCATTATGACGCATTAAATTATACTTCATACAACCAAAACTCCTATCGTACTAAAATGAATTAAACTTTTGTGTAGAAAATAAAATATCTCAAACAATTCGGAAGTGTTCTAGAAAAAAATATAATTGAAATTAAACAAAGGCAAGGACTTAACAGACAGAGAAAGCAGAGAGATGGTACTTAAGACCTGCACATCACAACAATGCCATTCTTATCTAAAGTTTCAAATAAACATCTATAAACAATAAATTATTAATTGATTTAACATTATGACCCAACCAAATTTTCTGTGACATCAAACATTTAATATGACAATCATATTTCTTCACAAATTCACCTCACTAACAATTAAAATCTGATTGTAAAATGAAGTGATAATACAAAACATACCACTTTCCTGGAGTTTGATTCTGCTTTCTGCCACTTTTTCACAGCTAGAAAAGCTGCTTTCTTGAATCTAAATAGAAATATAAAATTAGGAAGACATGCTAACAATACAGTAAGTCATATTGTAATGCTTTGTATTTAGATAACAACAATCTCGCTACACCAAATGTTTTAAACTGATAACAAATTTTAAGGCAAAGCACTAAGCACTTATAGTTGCTGAACATTCTTAATATCTTGATTCACAATTCTGAAATATAATTTTTGAATATATACAGCTTTACTAAGCTTTGATCTTTTATTACTTTAAATAACAATGCAATACATAAACTCAAGTCAGTCAAAATTTCTTTATTGTCGGTATACACAAATTTAACATACAAAACATAAGCTATGTATAGCTTATGACCGACCTAAAGAAAATAAACTCATACCTATTTCTATATGTTTTGATATACTTACATTTGGAGATCTTCTAATGACAGAATAAATTTGGGTTTTAATTCTTTCTTCAGCAGGTTATCCCAAAAAAACTGATCCATATTTGATCTGTGGTCAGTGCTGAAATGGTAATAACATAAACATTGAATATACCTTAAAATGCATTTCCATTTTTCACCATCATTCCATTTTCATCAAAATTATCAGTATGCTAAATAATAAGTTTGAAAAGATCGTATAATGTCTGTATCAGTCAAAATCAAAGGTTGTCCCACATCAGCACTATATCTATCTAATAATGGATCTTGGATTTAATCAACAAAAATATTTAATGAGCAAACAATCTGGATATTTTAAAGCTTCCTCTTGAATGGAGGGCTAGAAAGTTCTCAACTTTTTTTTTAAATTCTACAGGTAGCGGTAATTTAAATCTCTTTTAATTTAAACACATACTAACCAAGCGATATGCTCTAAAAGGCCTCCACCAATGACTGTACAGTTCTCCATCATTTCATGTTTTTCTTTTTCCTCTTTACAAAAATAGCACCAGAATTTGGCTCCCTTCTCAAAATTACTGCCATTAACCTTTGGATTAAATAGGTCTTTCCTCACAGAATGAATCTGAATAAAAAAGTAAATAATAAGTAAAATTCAGAGATAAACTACTGCACCACACTTTTTATCACGGTTTAATTTCACAGCCTGTTCAAATAGTAAAATTATGGACAGGAATGACAACCATTCCTAAATTTATTTAAAACTAAAAGGGTAGTATGCTACAGTTAAAATAGGACAGTATGAACTAGATGGGTCAAAAGTCACAGTACGATAAAACTATACCTTGTCAGAAAATTTCTTTAAGACAGCTTGTAGAATATGCTGATGTCGTTTGGAGTATATGTGTTTCTTCCCATTAGTGTGATTCATTTTACATAAAGAGCACAATTTGTATTGTTGAAATGACGTTCCTGCCTCCGTAGACGCCATGTTGGTACGAGATAAACCCTAAACATTCCGTATCTTTACTAATTCCGGTTGATATCTAAGGGAGGCAAATGCTACTAAATTTTTAATTTACCTGTAACAGTTATCTCGCTTGATCGTCAACCACGCGATAAGCCATGTTGACAACAACACATGGTAAATTACTCTGAACAGATGTTTTTATTTGTTATTGGACGAGCGAAAGAACCATTTCCTTATTTTTTGCAACAAATGGTAAAGTACTGTGAACAGATGTTTTTATTTGAATTTGTAAGAGCCAAAGGACCACTTCCTTATGTTTTAAAGAAATTTATGATCGTTTAGTGTCATCGCTTGAATTGTTTATAAATATCATAAATTTAAGCATACTTAAACCAGAATCAGAGAATTGTGTTAGTTTATGCCTGTGACAGAACTTGTATAAAATTTATCAGATATTGAAGCCATCTCAATAATTGGTATGAAATATTTTGAATCATTAACCATAAATGTTAGCGGTCAAATATTTATATTAAATGTAAGAATGAACAGGAAAAAAATAAAGAAATGACAACCAATAAAAACATCAACAAGTTTGATACTCATATGTGTCAATATACTTTTCGTTCTCACGTTTTCCTTAAACTTTATCACATAGCTTGCAAATTATAATAGATGCCAATCTACAATATTGAACAGAATCGTGGCTAAATATTTTCGACTGTGCCAAATAAGGTTTTGTATCAGATACTAGATTAAATGTCAATGATAAAAAATGTACACTAGTACATGTACCTTGAAGTTGTGTTCAAACAATGAAACTGCAAAAAATATAATTTTAAAATTTCGCGAAGGAATTCAGCTACGTTTTAACAACACGATCGTATAAAAGTATGCTGGAATTCAAAACAACCTGGATACTGCGGTATCTCAACATTAGATGAACTGTTAATATCAGCGATAAAATTCATATACAAATGTCTGCAAAATTTGGACTGAATACAGAAGGGCTCGGTTATAGTGAATCCCCAAGGGTCCGAATTATTAGTCCTGGCACTGTGTTCCTATTTCACCAACCATTAAATTTGAAATAAAATAAAGGTACAGTCAGGGATAATAATGTCTGCTCTATATCAGATTGTTCACTATATGCGTGTTCAGTATAACCGTGATTACTGTATGTAGGTAATTCTGTGTTGTGTTTGACATCGTTTACCTACTGTAACTCAAGTTATTCTGCTCAACATGACTAACACCTTCTCTCAGCATGCAGTATAAAAGTTACTGACATCTTTCCTACATGTTGTTTTAATCAGCAGTTAATACAGCAGAGACAAAGTGGACACGAGGTTTTGGATGCAAGAGACACAGTCAAATTGTCTTAAAGGAATATATGTCTGGCCTCTGTCTCGCATTCACGACCTGTCGATCAAAAGTCCTCTCCATTAATTGAGCTAACCGGATGTGACGTAAATAATTTTATACCGAACATTTTTCATCAAATATAGCGTTTCTGGCTACCATTTTGCTGTGGAATATTAAAAAAGAAGTCTTGCAGTTTAGGTATAAAAGATCTCTGACCATTCTCCAGCGAACGAATACACGCTTTGCGACCACTTCAATATTAGGACCCCCTCATTATATACTTATTTTTTCGAGCTGGTTTCTATATTTCTTCATGATTTCAACTTGACAATAAGACCGTCTCAATATTTAGACTGTATTTCTATGGTTCCAAGAGATGGTCTTAATATCGAGCTTTCACCGTTCTTAATATAGAATATGTTATATGATGGAAACGAAATAATATTACGAAATAATCATGAATTCATTTACACTCAAAACTTTGTTATTCACGGACTTCATGATAAGACACACACTAGATTTGTTTTATAATTTTTTTTATTTCAAACAAAGTTTTCGTCTTCATATTTACAACAATATGCGTATTTATACAAACAAACGGACGTCAAAATGGCATATGGTCTGATGTCCTTGAATTCTCGAAATAAAAAATATTTTTTAAAATTGACGTCATTGAGCTTAAAACGTACATGACGATTTAATTATATAAAACATTTAATTAAGTTAATGCGATTTTATAGTTGAGCCGTTTTAGATTATGTCAACACCAATACATTGAGGATCAACCCCAGTTTATTTTTTTACTGCATGTATTAATCATCAATAATAACACAAGTAAAACGATTGGAATTCACAGAAATGCTAGAAAGTCACTGGAGCCCTATCAGACCCCTTCTCGTATGTACAGGTAAGAATGTCCCCTAAACCAGAAGATTGTCTGACAATAATGTATAAAATCCATCATGTGCAGCGAGTTGTGAAGATTCTCAATTTTCTGTTATGTTTAAACATTCTACTTCAAATAAGTAGACTAACGTCCTGTTAAGAAGAACGTCTGTTGAATATACCCAGTTCGTGAAATTACGAGCCGAAATAATCTTCTACCGTTTTCTGTGTAGTAGATTTTCTTCGTGCATTTAAAATGATGCGATGATCAACTACATGTATAACCTATCATTGTGAGATAAACAATTATTACATTATTCTATTTACAATGTTGGTAAGTCTGCCATTCTTCAGGCTTATAACTTTAAAACTTTTCACTCAAAGATATGTAACGTATTCCAAGTTTGGATCTACATTTTCCTCAGTATATGGCGGAGGCTGATTTACAATATCGTCGATTTCCGCGTAGTAATCCTTCTTTTCGGAAGCTTTCTCGATAGTCTTGTAGTCAGGTAAACCGCCACTATCTGGTCGTAAACCGAGGCTGTACGGAGGGGGCGGGGCGTATACGGCATACGACATTTGCTTAACAACCCACATTAACTGCATGCCGAATAGTTCGTTATGAAACATAGGGTTATCCTGTCCATCCAATGTCGTCTGGTTCAGAAACTCTTCTCGCCAATCAATCAACATCCCCCGGTCACCACGCCAGAACGACCCTTGTCGATGTAGTGAAGTGTTCCGATTTACTCCCGCTGTCCTGGACTGCGCTGGGTGCTGTAGTTGCATTTGATTCATGGGGTGTCGAACTTGCTCTTGCAATGACGCACAACTACTTCTGTGAGATTGCGGATGTGACGTCATCGACGAAGTTGACGTGTATTCATCCCGGTCAACAAACCTCGAATATGGAGTAAACTCACTTCCCATGTATGGAGGCGGAGTCGGCGTGCTTACCTGGGGACTGGGTGGGGCACTCGGAACATTCGCGCCATGGCCTATAAGCTGACCCCAGTGTTCACCCCAACCTCTCAAATCTATGCAGTCCCCAAGTCTCGGCCAATTCTTACATACTCTGTTGCACTTATGAAGTTTAAAAAATCCTTTGATACCATCATAACCCAAATCTGAGCTACCAAATCGTTTGTCCTCGGAGTGTATTGTAGGCCCAGTGAAGTGATAGGCCTCTTCGTCCATCACACCCTGTAGGTTGGAAACAATCAAGTTTCCCTCACTTTTGCACCAAGTAAAGTGTGAAAATGACTCAGGAACCACCAAATCTTTTGCTGGCACCCAACCATATTCATAGTCCTCAAATTTTCCACGTAAGTAAAGTTCGATTGACACATGCTCCGCTTCCTTCCATTTCTTTTTTGGTTTACCAAGCACATCGTTTATACACAAACAATCAGACATGGTGTCTATTTCAGCCATGATTGGATAGTTAAATGTGATTTTTCTTTCTTGTTTCGCGACCAGTTTATTATAAGCTTTTGCCATCTCCCTCGACAGCTTCGCGCGACCTGATTCCAAAAGCCAGTCCTGCTGACTAATTGCGCCGCGCCGAACCGTTTTCACAACACATTTCTGTCCCCTAAGAGGCCCGTCGCCGTTTAAAATGCCCATATACACAAGTTTCTTGCTCCCAACTTTGAATGGATAAGGATCAAAACTGGTCCAGTATTTGTTGCCGTCTGTGTCCCTGGATGACGTAAAGGTCTCCACACTGACCTGTTGACCCATTGTAAACAGCGCATGTATGTGTAAGTATATTCTTCAATGGTTAATTTACATCTAACTTACATACCTGAAAAAAGGAGAATACGTTTATTATACACAGTATAACAGTAAAACATGAATATAAAAAACACCTTAGGGACAAAAAACTTCACATTGTACTAATATAGTCTTACTATTGAGGTGGACTTATCACCAGGTTCAAATATGAGGGAAATATTTTTAAAACAAAAACGGTTCAAAATAAGTGGTCGTTAAAATAAGGCGGTCGTAATACTGAAGTGGTCGCTGTGTGAGAAGTGGCCGTCTCCTTATGGAAGGGTAAATTAGTACTGGTTAGTATACAGTCCTGGAAATAATATATAACTGAAAAATATTTGAAAATCGGCGTTAAACCTCATTGACAATAAGTCAAATAAAAACAAAACAAACTAAATTGACACCCATCAACTTTTCTGCAATTTATTTGACAAGACACGCGCTAAAACACGCCTTGTTTTTATATTTATCGACGACTTAATAATTCACATTATATGCATATCATATATTTAAATGGACACACGTTTTCACAATTTGTTATCTTGATCTAGCAGTATTTCCATTAATTTGAGAGGTAAATCAAATACATGTAACAGATATTCAATAAAAACCTCCTCACTTTCATAAATTTGCACAAATAGTCCATAATCACGTCTTGTATTAATTTTCCGGTGATCAACAAACAATAAATCAATAACGGCAAGTATTTGATACTTGTATCTTTGTATGGCTCATATATAATAAAATTTAAAGTTAAAGATCTCCCAAAACAGATGTGTAACTTTGGCATGTTTCTTTTGTACGTGAAAGGATTTTCAACAAAAATAATCCCCACTTGATCGGAAAAGGTCAGAGTTTTGCTCTCTATAAAACAAATAATACTTCAGAAGTCGATCTTCATATAGAGTCCATTTAATAGCCCAGGTAATATTAACAACAATCGCCAATTTAATAACCAGGATTTGGCCTATGGAAATCCGGTTAAAACAAAATAAACATAGGCAATTTAATAGTGTTCATGGGTTATCAGTGAATAGAACATGCCCATTAACCCAGTTTGTTCTAAAATTATATTTTTTTCACTGGAGTTTAATGCCGTGCCAACGACCAAGGTCATTTGGTAACTTTTCAGCTTTAATATTGGAGAAAGACCCCAGGCTTACACCTTAGTACAACCACCAACCTTCTATAATAGAGCTGGATGTAATTAAAAGAACACAAACTGATGTATGGATAGAAGGCGTTCAATCGCATTCATTTAAATAAGACAGATTTTTGTCTTAAAACGAAGTTATACAATTGGTATATTTTTAGACTGAAGTCACAGTGAACATGTACCACATCCAGTGATCTAACACACGAAGATGAGATCCGTAGACCTAACGCCTCCCATCCTGTGCTAATCGGACATGCTACAATCATTAGTATAATATGGATATTGTTATTTGAAATATTATTCCAGAAAAAGATGTTTGGGCACCAATGGTAGTCCATTTTGTAGTATTGCTTTTTGAGGGGTAAAATTTCATATCACAAAATATGAATATTCAATTGTGTTACATTTTACGTAAGTACACTTTGATAAAATAACAAGTTATCGACATGGTCGGCACATTTATTCATTTTATTACAAATCAAACTAATTAAAGTATGGTTTTGAATCTCAAAGACTTTAATGAATAAATCTGACAAAAGGGGGATCAATTCTCGATAAATATTGGCTTCTCCTGATAATGAAAATCACAAAAATCCCGTCGTATACTTAATGTGATTGGTATGTGTGTGGTTGATTTTTCGCGTATTTGAAAATATAAAAGAAATAAATTCAAACTTAACAACAGCATATCTCTGTCAAGCGCGCTAAAGATATTTTTTCTGATTTTCAGAAAACCTACGCTAGTGATGTACTTGATCATGAAATAGATCAGTACTGCTTTTTTATCCTTGATATTCATTTATTTTACTCCCTATTTTACTATATTGATTGCCATCAAATGAAATGAGTTTCCTGATTTCGACAAGTAAATTAGAAATAAGGTGTCAGGTCCCTTTTAACAAATATCCGAAAATCTAGGAACACGTATCACAATGGAAATTCAAGTCAAATATTTGATTAAGACATTCGTTCACGATTTCGTTGTAAATCAAATCAATTAGAATAAATGATATAAACTTTTTAACAAGCGTAATTGTTGCTTATGGCAATAAAGTCGGTGAATTACTTCTGATCAAAGTACTTATGACGATTACTCTTAAATGGTCTTTATGATCTCCACAATATTTTGTTAACACTGAGCGTGTTTACCATTCTACCAATTTTCTCACACTTTCTAAAAAGAATTTAAAGTACAATGTACATGTATTTCGAAATTTAAGTGTTTAAAATGATTGTATGTTGACCGTATTACAATTGTAATAATGAATAATAATTTAGTAAATGGTGTGTTATGTATAAGTATTAACTTCTTCTCTCTGGGGTTTAACGTTGCATCAACAGTCAGGGTTATTTGGCGACTTTCCAGCTTTAACTGAGGATGAGACCCCAGACGTACACCTGAGTAGAACCATCGACCTTCCGTAAGCCAGCTGGACAGCTCATTCACACGCAAAATTGGACTCGGTGGGATTCGAACTTATAGCGGGGAAGGGCTAGTGGCTAATAGTGAGAGACCATAAACCACTCGGTCACGGAGGCCCCGTATTAGTATTTCGTGATACAACAAACAATATTTTCTCTGACGTTTAGAGAACTTTATTCAATTTCGCGTTAAAGCGCGTGTAATTAGTTTTCATCGATCTGATTCCTGTTTTCAGTTTCTATGTTTTGCGTCCTTGGAGCGGGTACCAGTGTATTATCATACCAGTACTATTAATTCCCTTTTTCTCACTGGGTTAACGCCGTTTTTCAACAATTTTCAAATACATGCGGCGGTCGGTTCAACGAACCAGTTTTCCTGGACTGTATACTAACCAGTACTAGCTTACCCTTACACAAGGAGCTGACAACTTCTCCACATATTGAGGAAAATCGACGTTTTTGGCAAATTTTCATAGAAGGTATTTGAACCCGGATCGCCAGGTTACAAGTCCAGCGCACTAACCACTAGACCGCGGTCGTGGCTATTCATTTCCTACGTCGTACAAGTGCTATTAGCGAAGATGAACCTATGATCTACGAATTCAAGAAGTATTAATTGAATGAAAAAATTGTTTGACTAAGTGATGAATTCATTTTATTAATTGATCGATTAAAGTATTGATCAGTTAGAAGTTTAATTGGAAGAAAACAAATAACCTAAATTGATTAATTTATTGACTGTTCGAAAACCTCACTGTTTGCTTGCTTGCTTGAGTTATAATTTGAATGATTGAGTGATTCAGTGAGTGGTATAAACAAATTGAAGTAATTTGTACCTACTTGTTTGCGACTTATTAATATCCATAAAGAATATTAATGTTTACACATGTTTAATGTTTAAAATCCAGTTAAATGTGCCGTACAGTTAATACAGTAAAGTCCAGTTAAATGTACCGTAACGCAGTAAGATTTCACTTAACGGCCACCTCTATATTAACACTACGCCACCATACAAACCACACACCGGTATTTTCTGACCGTTTTTCAAGATTACCCCTATTTACTTTCATATTGAGATCATCTCCATATCTAGACTGATTTATTTTGGTCCCAAATATGATCTTAATATCGATGTTTACCGTATTACATATGTTTGATCATTCTCTGATTGGAAATAAGTTCGGAAAAATTCTACGACAAACGCCACAAGTACTGAATACAATTCATTTCAACAAGTGATCAGCGTAACTTCTAACATTAAATGCCAAACCATCGATTGGGTTTTTGCTCCAGAGCGAAAGGGATTTTTAATTACGCATTAAAATCGGATTACTCATTTGTTTGCACGTGCAGGGACACAACACAGCCAATAACTAAACAGTGCCCTCTAACACCGATCTAATTTTATCACATGTCAAGTTACGGACAAAGAAAAAATGCGCTTCCTGTGAAAAAAAGGTTATTTAAATTAAAAACAAACGCCTATTTGACATTTAAAAGTGGAAGTTCGCGTAAAATAAATTTTCATTTGAATATTAGCTACCGGTCAATGCCAACATTCACAACACTGATAAAACAGCTTGGTTTGGTTTATCGCTTTTTTATCATGAAGGTGATATAAATGCTAAAGATGAAGATGGTGATGTTGATGATTATTATAAAGTTGACTTTGGTGATTAAAACGTTTTTACTTTATTTAAAGTACATGAAAACGTGCGTCTAGTGAGTTAAGGGCGTGGAAATGATATTGATTGTATTTATGGAATTAAATACGCAAAAAACGAATGTTTGAAATGTCAAGCGAAGACAATCATAATGATAATGTGATTGATGTTTATATTAGTGATAAAACTCAAAATGGTGAAGATGAAACTAGTATTGATGTAGATAGTGTAAAATGGGTAAAAATTAATGGGTAAAAATTGTGAGAGAGAGCAAATAAAATATTAACATACCTGAATATCCATATGATTATGAAATATCATTAAGTATCATTACATATTTTTTTAGTCTTTAACGTTCCTTCAACTGACACACAAACACAGAGGCGGTCTACAAAAGAACAAAACACACGTCAGACAAAGACAGTTACTTATTTTAAACCTAACGAACAGGCATCATAGCTCAATTGAGCGTCTATAGATAAAATGATATGTAAACAATGAAATTGTACATAAATGTTTACATAGATAAATGATATACATCTAAGTAATGTGTTTAAGCCGATTCAATGAATTATCATTACGGTTTGTGTTTTACAAAAAATTAGCGGACACAAAGAGTCGAATTCTAATCAGTGTTCGAATCTGTTTAACTAGCGGACAAGTCTAAACCCCTTATAAAAAATAATTGGACCGGATTGTCATAAACAATAAACGTTGCATAAAATAAAAATTCGAACTGCACTCATAATAGATCTTTTATTTTCACAACAGTCACTCTGTAAATAAGAATGGAACTGAACAGGACAGTTCTTGTCGTTAGTTAAGATATACATGTGTTTCCAATGCGAAATATTTAGGTCAACCTCGGATATGTATTTAACGAAAACCAGAACAATTATGAAAGTGTTGTTTCTGTATTGGAATCACTTACTCGACCGTAATTTAGTTATTCACGGTATATATTATCATTGTCAATTTGGCTACCAAAGGTGGTCTTATTATCGAGATTTTAACGGTGTATGTTTGTACACATGCTGAAAACCATGCTAAGTTTAAGGGTTATAGAAACATCATTCTATGGAATCCTAAAAACAAATAACAATGATACTAAAACATATAAACAGTCTGCGACATTTTGTTCGTGTTCCTCACTTTGCCCTTTGTTAGTTGGATGTTGTCATCCATGGCAAATATAACTAACAGCAACCACAACAACAACAACAACAAAAATAAAAGAACCGATAAGATAAAATACACACAGAAAACGGCCTTTGTTCCCCGTTTGATTTTCTGATTAAAATAATTTTACGCTCGTCTTCAGAGGCATCATGGATTTAATTAATAAAGTGAATTACCCACACACCCCTCGTGTGCGCTGATTGCCATAGCAGATGGTTAGTGCCATCATTTTGAAACAATATCAAACTACAATCAAACAAAAATAGTGCAATTCCTCCCAGACACTAGTTGTGACTGATGGTGTAATTGATTATAATTGATCTACGTTAAAGCTGTATTAAGTTTGACACTCAACATGAACTGGATGTAAACGAAATGAAAATTTGGACACCAGATGTGAAAAAAGCTTGAATTTTCGCTCATCTCAGACGACTATTTGATAAAAGTATTGCTGTCATACAGCCAAAATAGAGTTAACGACCACCTGTAATTAAAGGTCACGATTAAACACATTAAATAAATAAAAGTATTTTCTCTTTGTTCACGTTTGTGGGTGTAATTTTATTGTTTCTTACGAATCATTTTTCATAAGTAGGAGAATTGCTGTGCGTGCTTATAAATAAAACTATAAAAAGCGACCACTTCAATACTAATACAATTAATTCAATTTACATACATGTATGTATAAGTTGAATCCTATGTCACAGAACTCAATACGTGACTCGCTGTTAAGTTTATGGTAACAGAATTATTCGTACGTACTTCACACCAGCCTGTGAGCTTATGTAGATAACTTTGTCTCTAAGTTTTCAGGGAAGACTGCACGAACGAATCTAGCTACTGAAGACTGTGACTATCTTAGAGTCATAACTATGCTGAACCACTAACTGCCGTACATACTAATACTCAAACACAGACGATAACGCATGTAAACACATATATATACGTGTATATTACTCTTGTCACTGAGTGCCTTTACTTGAAATACATGTATCTCAATACATATACATTATATTTACCGTATCGTCAGTTTGGGATCCTCGCTGCGCTTCGTCATCTACAACAATGACAAGACGTTATGATAATGAGAACGGTTTCCATAGCGTCATGCACCATATTGTACCATCATACCGATAATAACGTACTCTATGATCGCTAAGACTAGAACACATACATTGTACGCACTTAATGACCAGCATTTATTCAAAAGATTTAGGAGTAGACTTTATAAATCTAGTTACAGTTTAATAAGGTTATTTTTCCATTTGAAATTAAAGACGTAATTTTATTAACATTAACAACTACAAGTAAATTAATATTAACTGTACTAGATAGAGGTAACTATACAAGAGATATCCCACATAATACAGACCCTAATTAATTGTTGGCACCAGATACATTCAAATCAAGCCGTATATTAACCACTCCAGTCTTTATGTGCGAATAAAATAATGTACTTATATTAATTTGAACGATATTAGTAAATTATAAGTTATCATGCCTAACCATCAGATACTTTAAATATGTTTGTACTCCCTAAAACATTACAGAAACACCTCACTTAACGACCTGTTCAATATCATGACCATCTTGTTATATATTATAATAACGACCACTATTCCAGACCTTTTTTTCTTTGAACTTTTCTATAGTTTAACATGATAATGAGACCACAAGAAGACCATTTGACTTAGCAGTGAAAGGTTGTATTATTATTATTATTATCGAGGTTTTACGGTGCATTAATATGAATAAGTGTTCGGTGTTCATGAGGTTAAATGTTAGTACTGTTTTATAAATTTGTGTAGGCGTTACATTGTATGGTATGAATAAAACATCATTGATGTCTGTTGAACTATTGAAATACAGATATATCAGAACGAACTACTGTATTGTGGATTATTGGCTAGTATTTATCATTCATTCACATTTAGACAGGTAAGGGACTACGATGTACGAGCCATATATTTGTTACCCCGAGTTTGCTAGATATTAAACAACCGATAATTTTGCAACCTCGCATTAGATCAAAGTTTCCTTTAATTTGAAACTAGTGTTAATTACTTTCTTTTCAGAAACATTGTTCTAATTTCTCACTTTCCAGCATTTTCTAATAATAATTAGAAAATGTGATTCATTTATCAGTGACTTTTGATACTGCTTGTCAATGAGGCCTCCATCTTTCAGAAATAATCATCGCGTTTACGTCATTTTCGAAACGGTGTATTGTTAAACGAATTATCATGATAATCACTTTCCCGTCTATGCATTTCAGTATTGATAAAAAGTCGACAAAACTTGGAAAGCATATATTTTAATCGGGAAACGACTAGACTGATAGTTAAATTATGAAGTAAACGCACAATTTAAAAACTTATAAGTTAGCTAGATAGGTATTACATTCATTAGAAGTGATTTAGACGTTATGCGCAAAATATGATGACGTCATTAACGTTGACGTTGTTTCTAAGGCTGGACTGCGTCATCATTCCTGACGTACCGTTTATAACGCCGTTGGTAACAGGGGAAGAAACACTGAAATAGTAATCTTAATGAAAAAATATACAAAAATTTATTAATTTAATCAAGACGTATAAATTGAGAATATGTCTGAAGGAAAACGGATGTCAGATTATGGATTAAAAAAGCTTAATCCGCAAGAAGAAGTTGGACTGTGGAAGACTGTTGTTTGGGTATTGTAATATTTTATCTAAATCCAGATCTTGTTTTAGAGTAGATAGTAATTGTTTAGATTAATCATAGCAAACTTGAAAAAAATAGGTAGTTTCCCCTTAACATTATCGATAATTAAATTTTGATGGTATTGACAAACATTTGCCGTCCATATTAGGTGTAAAATAAAGGCTTTGGTTTCCTCTAACCTGACCGAGCCTTTTCTTTCTGATCATTTACTTTTTCTACTTCGGTTATTTTTATCTAGCTGATATTTTCACTGCTATTTCTCCGAACTTAAGAAATATATACATGTATTTGAAAAGTTCTACCGACCTACGAATCTATATGTTTGGTGCGTAAGAGGAAACATAACATTTTTTTGCCTGGCAGAACGGAAAAAGCAGACAACATCCAAATTCCAATGGGAGGTCACTCATATTTTTTCAAAGTATATTACCGTCATAATTTAATATGAAACCCCTCCATATAAGGACCAGCTAGGAGACTAAATAAAACGTTTGTATTATTGATGTGGCCTCATTATCAAACTGAAATATCGAAAAAAATATCGAAAATATGAAGTCGTTATATTGTAATGATCTTACTATATTATTATCAAAATGATCAATAAGTTTAAGTTGATAGAAAGAAAATATGTATTTTAATAACAATATAGTAGATATAGTTTATATAAGAAAGAATCCAAGTTAGTTTTCAGACAGTGTCAGGTCCGATATTAACACCAAATTTGGGACTTTAAAAATGATTTAATTAACTAATTGTAGTCGTATTTATCAAAGACTATAATATAGGGAAAAAATATGGAACATCGGTCCGAAAATAAGTGGTCTTTGGAATGACTTATTCTTAATATTGATGTGTTTTAAATTAAATTTTATATTTAATTTTTCATGGTGTAAAACTAGTTACTATACGTCTTAGAACTCCGCTATAACTACTTTGATTTTAGACATTTCAGTATACTTGATAAATCAACTTTTAGTGTGTTTTATGTTCGATTAATGAAATACAATGTACATGTACAATGTACTCACTTTCAAGACATATACAGTGCAACTTCTCCAGAGCAACACCCTTTGGGAGAAGCAAACTTGTGTTGTTGTTGTTGTTGTTGTTGAAAGGCTGTTGTTCTAGAGAAGTTAAATTAATAGTTCCATGGTAAAATTGGAAAAATCATGCTGTTGTTGAAAGGAATTTGTTGCTCAAGAGAGGGTCGTTCTGGAGAGATTGCACTGTAAATACCTGATTTTAACATGGGTAATATTCGCTGTTTCTATGTTAAGACTTTATGCCAATTTTACAATTCAGAGAAACAATGATATTTTCAAAAAGCATTTAGCGGTAGTTGGCGATGGTTCACCACACTGGCCGGGTATAAAACAGTGGAGTAGACACGAAATTGATGAGCTCATTATGGGGAGGAAGAACTCTTGGTTTGGGAATAGAACCAAGGAAACAGTGGTTAGTTAAATTAGATTTATAATTTTAAATCACACACAATGCACTTCGTATGCCTTGAGAAGAAAATTCTACTCTTTATCTTCGAATGTTTTAGATGACATAAAAAATGTAGAAGGGTTGGATAGAGCGGAGAGGAGCAAAACGATACGTTATTATGTGTGATAATTACATAGGTCGGAATAGTTAACTGTTCTATGTCAGAAGTAAAACGCGGAGGCAGAAGTTGTTACCGCGGGGAGGGGGTGCAAAATTGTGATCGCGGAGGTAGAAGGCGTAAATTTCTTAACGTGGCAAAATAATAAACCAAGCTGATGGTGTCAAAATTTTGTGAGAGGGTTTCTATTACGATTAAATGAATGGATTATTTCTATTTATACTATGAAGTGATTTCTTTTATTTCATGATCAGGCCGATGTCACGGCTCCGTATGATCGGTTATTTCATGGAAATACTGACTATGATGCCAAGATGCACAGAGATGATCGAAAAAGCGTACAAATGATTGGTTGCTCAATACATGGCGAGGTACCTAAATCTTACATTGTATAACCTTAGTATCAAGATCGCTTTTTAGACATAAAAGAGGCCCTACTATTATTTGACATTTTTATATTAGATTTCTCTGATGTCCAGCTAGAGTTGCGTTCCTTCAAGAAAATTTTATGAAGATGAAGAAAATCATTTCATCATCATTAAGAAACGTGTACTTGTAATGATATATGTTAGGGTACGATATTACATATTCATGTTTAGTTGTGTTACATGGATATTTCAATCTGTACAATCTTTCAATCTTGCATTCCTCATACTTACAAACTTCGATAATGCCGGATAAACTGGTTTCCGTTCCATTGATGCAAGACAACTCTACGCGCAGGAAGAGCCAATGGAAACCAATCAATGAGTACATCCTATTGTTGTGCATATTTGTTGCATGTTTTTCAGGAAGCGAAGCGTCCAGTTCCGCTCTTATCTTCGTCCAGTTACGGACATCGACTTGACCAACCTCTGGAAACATTTGCACGTGGCTACGTGCGAGTAGAGCACGTGAGAAAGGGGTTCTATTACAAGCGTGGTACAGGACTTCCGCCATCTTGCCATTAAAATATAAACTTTTCAGTCAATGTATTAATGCAATTACAATAACAACAACAGTTAGAAATAATTTCTGAAATATTAATAATAAACTTTTTTAAAGTCATACATTTGTGTTGATGTATTTTGTTTCATTAGCAACAAAGTTTTTTCCGGCCGAAATCCGATTATAATCTCCACTGTGTTCCCTAATTGCCAGAAAAATCCCTTCTCGCTGACATCGTTGTAAACATGTTGCATAAGACGAATTTGTTCAATAAATTGATTTAAAAAGCCACTATGGTACTTGAAATGGATATTATTCTTAAACAGTAATATCATTCTTTTCGACATGTGATTATTCAATATTGGAGGATGTACTTGAATTATCAGAACAGAACGGAACGGAACAGAATATTTGACTTAAGCATACATTATACCAACATACAATTTTGCACAAACACATGCTTGCAGCAAATGGACCCGGAAGAAAACAGTCGTGCAGATTTAATTATCATGTCCTTGTTTCCTTCATGGTTCCCTCAATGATGTTTTCCCCTAAAATGAGAAAAAACTCTACTGCATGGAGCTCATTCTCAGTTACGTTTAGTTTATAAAAATACTTATCATACAGTCGCTGATTTCAAGTTCAAAAACATTTTGTATAAAACAAGGATCTTAACTTCGAGCTTTTCCAGTAAACACACTTTGAGTATTATGCCCTGTAGCAGAGTACAACAAAATCCGAAAATAATGATTTAATTATTTTAACCATACTACATCCGTCCAATTAATACAACTATAAAAGAATTATTTACAAATGATAATTAAGAGTACGGTCACGTGTAAATGATTACACATACGCATTATCACGTATTGTGCCCGTTTAATTACATTTACTACTGACTGACGAACTTCTCAAGGATATTAATTATCACCTCGTGCTATTAATTATACTTATCTAAGGAAATTGTCATGTGATTAAACTAATTAACATATCAGATTTGCCGTATAAAATCCACGATATCTGAAACAAACGACACACTTCTTGTGAATACAGACACACATATAAGTTTACAAAATAGGAAAATTCTGCTAAACTACAGAAACCAGCGAATTTATTGAAATATTCATGAGCAATTGAACAATTTCATTTAGTTTTAAGAGCAAAAAGGTAACCATACTTTTTATTTGAATAAATACTTTGCTATAAATTAAGTATTTTTACGAATTTATGTAAAATTATATATCACATATTCATGTTTTCTGCATTTCAATTTGATAACAACATTTATTGTTTTAATATCGTACGTAATATAATACTGCATAATTATACAGATATGTACTACCATTTATCAACCACGATTTGGTAGTTATTTATTCTGACTTACTGTAAATGAAGTATTTCTATAATTATTTCTTTTAGATGAAGCAAGAAACTTTTGTACCAATTACCATTGAGGGAACCGAAGTTCAACTTGGATTGACGAAGAAAACCACGTGCGGTGACGTCATTAAGAAGGTCTCACCTTGCTTAATGAACGACACACGTTTCGCTGTGTACGAAATCCATAATGGCGTCGAAAAACTTTTACATAGAAATACCAAATTATTGAAACTAGTTCGAACATGGGGCCTTAACAGGCATGATTATTCTCTTGAAGTAAAGATCGCTGGAAATAAAAATAAATCCAAAATGGCGTGCATCGCGCGCGCAAAGGAAACATTTAATCGTTTACGATCACTTCTTAAGAATATAGATACAATTGAACGTGACGTAGTTAATGTATACATAGCTGAGAAATATCAATCATCCAAGGTAGCTGGTAATCTGGACAGCAATTTGATGTCGATGGGGTACAAACAGTACGATAAGAATATAACTGTCATCCGGGAGCTTGAACAGGCGTCTGCTGAAGCAGAACATCATTTTCCGGTTGGCAAGATGGAACTTATGAACCGATACCTACAAGATTCAATGTCGCGTAATTTCACAAACGACACCACGGACGAAAATACACGAAGTGGTTTCTATGACACTATTTCATCTATGGTTGGTTCTCACGTTTATGGAAATAAGTTAGATGACGCTTTCATATCAAATGTCTCACAATTAGAGAATCAGTCTGTCACATGCGGTGAACTCAATAATGGTCTTTTGTATGAAACAGCAGACGGTTTATTTACAGACGATGAAAGTGCATTTGAAGATGACAGTGAGTGTAGCAGTTTGTGTGATCTTGAAAGAAACATTACAATGGAAGAACTAGACACTACTGTGGTGGAAACTAACGACTCAAAAGCAGTTTTTGGTAACGACGATCTAAACGCTCGCATTGTAGAGGACACACTGTTCGTAAGTTTCATAAACAGTGTTGGTGACAACGACGAATCAGATGAAGGCTTGAGTTCAGTTGGAAGTGACTTTGAATAAGATTACAATATAGTTATTTTTAGTGTATTTGTTTAAGAATTGTTTTGGTTTTATTGTTTTTCGGTTTTGTCTGAGTTTATTATACTACATTTGAATTCATATTTATGTGAATGATTTTAAAATAACAAAAATAACGACAAATAAAATCCAGTTGTATTTCCTTATTTTAGAATCCTTTCTACAGACAGTCCCCCAATCTTAAACTGGTCCCCCGTTCTATGTTGCAGTGCACCAAAGGTGTACAACCAGAGCTAACGGGAACCAGGTTACCCTCAATCTTAAACTGGTACCCGTTGACTCTTGCGTACAGAGTACCTTTGGCGCACTGCAACATGGAACGGGGACCAGTTCACCTTAATCCACTCGGAACTACTCGGATGTCTCTCGACATTGTATGGAGCGATGCGGAGTTAGCCGAGGATTGCCGATTGCACCTCAATCTCTATCCAGAGTTGTCGTTCGTTATTCATCACATACATTGTATATGTAAGTCAGAGATAACGTACGACAATTCCGAGTAAAGATTGACAGCCCTTGGATCTTCATTGTTTATATTCGTCCATGAAAATATCAAATCGCCATTCGTTCACAAACGTCTATATATATTTGGGAAATGGTAACCGCACGTAGTGATTAGGTATCTTTGTATTTACAATTCACAACACTAAACTACTATCGTTGGTATATGGACACCTTACATGCAAGTCGTCATACTAACAAATGAACAGAGAACTCATACTGAGACCACACTACTGACTGACAATAAAGCAGAGGATGGTGACAACAGATTGCAACTGTGTGACCAATACTCAATGTACGTGTATATCTGAAATGACAAACGTAAGTTTGCCATATCTACAATAACATTTACAGATACTTATTAAAATACGACACACTAATGACACAAATAATGTAATGTACAATAAAATCTAGATATTGATACCATCCTTGATGGGACAAAAGCAGTCTGTCTTAATATTTAGGTCATGGAGACTAGTACGTTGTGTCTTGGACCAATATACTATATAATATGTATATTGGTCCCAGGTTGTGTGGACGGTGTATAATGGGGTAAATAGGCTTAAGCTGGCCAAAAGGTCAATATGCGTTTTATGTCCGTGCGTGTGATTTTTTACTTAATTACACCATTATGCTCTATCCCCATAATGCACTAGACCAAGTGACTGAGGTGGTTTCAATATCGAGTTGAAGTTTAGGGGAAATATTAAAAAAGGCTAAAAAATATATGCATATGGTCATTATATGTGGTATTAATATTGGAGTTGTCGTTCGGTCATGTTTCTTAGCGAACTTATATGTCTTGTAAGCATGTTGAAAAAATATCGTTATATGATAATGACATCATAGTAGATAACGAGTCAACAACGAATCATCTAGAGGATCTGCAATTAGCCTCATGTACCCCTATCTCTGTCAATGAGATAAATGTTGTTTTATGTCTTACCAAGGCGTCTTTATTGATATCAGTCCATTTTATCAGTTAATAATGAATATATTAATACACATTTAATATCAAACATCCGCACTCTTCTTAATCACCTCTTCTTTATTTTGTTCCTGTTTGTAGATCGTTCCTGGCACCTTGGTATAAAAGCGAGTACATTTGCGTCCTCAACTGTTTGTATGTCCTGCATAGGGCAAAAATAGATGAGTGTTTCTTAAGTTTACTTATACGTGCGCCAATAGTACTTGAACGTAAATGAGAAATGTGAATATTGGTCCCAGCAGGGGCTCTACATTACATATATTATTATTGTAATGCGGGGTCCCTGGTCCCAGTTAACATATTACCTCTCTAACGCTCAAAATTATCATCTCAAAATGGTGTGGACAGATTTTGGAACTGATTATGATTTTTATTGGTTTCCATGATAGAAAATGATTTACCGTGAGCTTTTTTTACTGAAAAACAATGACATTCCTGTGAGTTATTGCATTGAAGTCTATCAGAGTCGCACATTTTTCAAAGATTAAAGAAAACAGAAGATCTTTTTTAATGAAAAGGAATGATAGAAAGATGAAATTTTAAAGTACATGGATTCAATAAACTAGAATGAATTTTGTAGCGTGCCCAAGCGCACAACTTGAATTCGTTTTGCAGACAAAAAAAACTTCGATGTCCAGAATGACGACAACGATTTGAATATCGATTAGTCGCAAAAATTCAAAATGGCTGCCTCGGTGTGTGTTGCACGAATTTCTAGGAAGTTTTTTCGAACTCTAGGTTTGTACTCGATGTTCAATCATTTGTCATTGCAATTATTTGATGTTAAATTCAAGTTTGACTGAAAAGGAATCAATTTACTCCATTTACGCTTGATTATCAAGGAAATGACGACATCTGTCCTTCGATTTCGTGTTGCGTAAGTTGTCCTAAGAGGCTAAGTCAAATTGGTGGGGATACGTGACAAGTTTCATATCACCTCTCTTTTTTCTCACTCTCATTTTTGAGTGCATTTCATACATGGGAGGTACCATTTTACGTTAGAGAAATGCCTGTTAGAACTCAGAAATTAGCAATTAAATAGCCATATTAGTAAGGCTATGGTTGGTTATGCTAGATAATAAATTACAGAAATGTTGATTATAATTTATTAAGTTGTAGGTTTGATGTGTGTTTGAAGCTCATTACTCTGTGAAAAGTGATTTATGTTCCCATTACCTTGAATGAGTATTTAGCAGTATTCTTAGTTTTCCTACCTCCTCCACATGATTGTCTATTTATTTCTATAACTTCATATAAATTTTCTGAAAAGTCTCAACATCAATACTGGGTTTCCACTTGACATCATAAGTTGAGGGTCAAAAATGACCCACGGCTGAAGATAATCTGAAGAGTCAACAACATTTCCTTCTTATTTTACTGTAAATTTGACCCTTTTGTACAAACTCTCAAGAGTACTAAAAGCTTTATTTTACTGATTTCAAGAGTCAAAATGTTGTTCTAATGGTCAAATGAAAGCCCTGATAAATATATTATTAACTTTGGTACATTTATAGCATATGTGTGGAAGTTGTCCCTAACTTATTCCTGTCATTTTGTATTGATTACTCTCATCCAAGAAAAATGCAAGGGCAGCTTTTGAAATTGTTGTAGATTATTTTGACCAACGATGCAATTGTGTTTATACAACTCTAAAGTTTGGCAGAAATAACCAGTTATTGAGAAAATTCTTGGATGTCTTTGTATAGAAATGGAGTTAGTGTTTCCTTAAAAAGTTGTTAGAGATAATGATTTGAATTTTAAATGGACAACTAATCTAATAACACCATTACTATAATAAAGTATAAAAAGCATATTTCAATGAGCTGCCTTTTTATTTTTCTTGCAGGATTGTAATTAGAAAATACAGGAAAATAATTTAAATTCTGCCATGGATCCTGACATTATTATTGAGACTACGGATGATCGTATGAAACTAATAAAAGAATGTATTGATTATAAAGACCCTATAGGTGTCAAAAAATTAATCCTAGAAGACAAGTTTGATGATGAAGATGTACATTGGGAACTTCTTTCTTTGCTGGGTCCTTGTATAAATAAAGAGAACTTAGAATTGTGCCCCAGTTTTGTTGATGTCTGTGAACGATGTATGAATTATGTCATAAAGATTGGAAATCCCAAAGAATTATTTCTTGCTTTACTTGAACAAGCTGATGATTTTGAGGACTCAGTAAGGTTTTCTACATTCCTCCATCTAATACAAAGCACCATTTCAAAGCTAACAACCAATAAACTAGGTTCTCTTGAATTGGCTCTTGAAACACTTTCTAGTTGTATTAGAAATCTAGAATTACCGCAAGATTTGTATAATGATGGTGATGAGAGAAGAGCTCAAGACCTTGATCCTAATGTTACTAAGATAAATGATGATGTTAAGGTATATCTGGCATTCTTGAAACCATTTGTTGAAGAAGTTAGCTTGAATAATGAGTCTAATAACCTGGATGGTGAAGTGATTGTGCGTCAGAGGGGAATCCTTGTTAAATATCTACTGAAAGTGATAGATCATCCTGTAGTATATTTAGATTTAACTAATCAAGAAGTGAACGGTCATATTGTGAAGTCTGATTCAAGAATCTGTATGGAAACCATTACCAGTCAGCTGTTGAGCATACAACCCAGTCTTCATGCATTGATTGAAAGTTCAGTTGAAAAGACAAATCGGTTGTTACACAGTGGAATAATGGACAAAGCGGACAATGATGTTGTAGATGACATTCCACCTGTACTATCATTGTGTTGTTTATCTTATTTCATGCATGTTGAACATGTGGGACAGACCAGCTTTCCATGTTTATTCACTAAGAAAGGAATTTTTGAGAGTAATATGAAGTTCATTCAGATTCTTCTGCTGCGACAAGAAAATGAGGTTCGTTATAAAGGTGTGGCCTTATTTTCAAACCTGGTGGAAAATTTACCTGATGGTATTGTGTTTGATTATGATGACCTGGATCGGCCAGAACATTATGGAATTATTGGTGCCATATTTGATATCATGATTCATTGTCCAGACCGGGAATTACGGCAACTATGTGTGAAAGTTGTTCCAAACTTCATCCAGTCATTTTGCTACGAAGCTAGGTACCAAATATCTGTGAAGCTTTTTGGTACACTGAATCATGCTGGAGCGTACGGATATTGTGTAAATTTGTTCAAAAACCAGATGGAAGAAATTTTGTCGAATTCAAATGTTGATTCAAGGGATGCAGCTTTCTTTACTGGAATTAATCTGAAAAGAATTTTTCTTTTAATTTCCAATCTTCCTGAGGGACCTGCCACAGACTTAGTTCAGAATTCAGACAGAGTTATTGCTGTTTTAAATCTGATGAGATATTTAATTCTTAGAGACCCACCATCGAATAACTTAACTGGATTTTGGGACTTTAAGAATCAACTTGAGACTGATTTCTTGAAACCTCTTCTAGTTGGTATTGATATGTCTAAAGGTCATTATGAACTAGAAATTGAAGGTCTTGAAAAAGGGAATGTATCTAAGGATACTAATGAAGAAGAGGTTGAAATGAGTGTTAGTGTTGCTGGGTTTAAAATGCCAAAAATGGCTCGTGGACAAAAAATAGCCATTATGAGACAAGCCTTAAATACTCTTGATTTGATTAAAAGTTTAGTTGTTAGAGTGAATGAGCTGCTTGATCAACAAGTCAGTGAGAGAGTGCAATAAAAGTATAAAAGTTGTTCCATAAACGAGCTGGTTTGAACTGGCTGAGCCTAAGTGTAAAAGATATGAGTTAAGCATTTCAAATGATGGCTTGTTGCTGTATTATGTCTTCTAACTAACTTCTTGTTTGAAAATCTGTATTGTATGATTATTACTAGGCTTTTCATTTATTTGGCTAATGTTTCAGTTACAGTTTACTTCTGAAATATATGACAAAATAATGTTCGTCTTTGTTTATTTACCTCTATGTGACTAAATTGTGCTACAAAAACCATATAAGGTCTGCACAGGTAGCTTTGTTAGTAAGCAGGGCATGATTCCTTTTTTTTCTGAATTTCATGCCTGTTTTCAACAGTATTTAATCAGTACACAGTAGCCAGCAATTAACCTAACCTGTGCTCCTGGCTTCAATTTCATTGTTATTCCAGTTCTCAGCATGTTACTGCCAAATTTTCCACTCGAATCATCAGTAGAGTTTGGCTTTATTTGTAAGAATGTAGTCTGTCACTGGTTTAGTAAAGCCTTGATAATAAGACCACCTTTTGAATCAAGCAAAACATGCTTATAAAAAGGTTCTCTCATTATCGAGTGTAAATACAGAAGAAATGTTGGAAACTTGTTGGAAAATAAGTGGTATATGAAGCCACAATGTGGTGGTCTTAATATGGAAGTGGTATCTTAGTGAAGTTTAACTCTACTCGCTGGCTTGTGCTTAACTTCTCTTTATATTTGGCTTATGTTATCCATCTTAATCTATCAGAGACATTAACTGAGAGAATAGTTTCTGTTGAGCCATATGTAATATACATATTATGCTGATAGAAATACATTTTAGTGAATTTCACTTTTATGTCTCATGCGGTGTAAAAAATTTGTAGTATCCAGTTACATGCTTATTAAAAAAGGGTAGGTTGGTAAGGAATTTTTTTTGTATTCTTGAAAGCCACTTTTAAAATTATTTTTGTGCAGCAAGGTAAAAAAGGGATTTACTGTTCCTTGGGCCTAATAAAAGTCCAGGGTCACGGGGGGAAAATTAGCATAGGTCGAATAATCAGTAACAAGCAATTTTTTTAAAGCCTTTGTGTTAAGAAACTAATGCCTGAAATTAACTGATATGATACTTCGTAAGAAATTTTGAAACTCTGTTCAATAATTCAATTAAAAACTGTTTAGTTCACTCTTTTCTTACCTATGCAGTTCAAAGGAGACTGAGAGTTGACAGTTGTAGGGCAATGTCTCAAGATGCTGCTGGTAATACAGAATCATCCAATAGCAGGTTTGTTAATATATAGACTTATTTGATAATAAAATGTGTTCTTACGTTTTATCTTGTAATAAAGTATGGGAGGAAGTTTAATATGTAATTAATAATGAAGAATGTGTTCCATAGTTTTATCTTGTATGTGAAGGAGTTTGGCTGTGCAAGAATAAAATTATGAGAGATAACACAAATGATTTGATGAGTCACAGCTTGTTATAATATTAGTAAAAACCTATTTTTCATACTTGAAGCTGTTTAGTATGATATTTTATTAAACAACATGATGTTGCTACTAATTAGTATTGAATTAATATCATCATTATCGACCTCAGATATGGACTTTTTTCTTTGTTCAATGAAATAAGATAACACAATAACATGCATTTCAATTTTGAATTCAAAATTTTCATCTTAATTTCTTTGATATGCTTTTGTTATGAATGATTGGGAATTAATCATTTATGGCAATCTACCTGATATTCCCTTACAAAATGTGACTTAAGGGTGTTAAAATTTACATAAAGTTTTCCTATTTGCTGTGTTATTATTTGAATTCTGTCTAGACATACTGGGTACAGTTTGAAGGATTATTACACTCATTATCATGAGTTGGAATTTATGTCAAAAAGGGTTGGGGCATTAATTGGGGGCAGAATGTTAATGAAGGAAAATTTGATTGTTTTAGGAATTACTAACTTTTACATTTGCAGTAATGGTAGTGGACCATCTGAGGACAAGGAGTATGAAGTTAAGACAAGGATTCTGAAATCATCTTTACCATTTGTACAGCAGTATGGATGGACACAAAATGCTTTATCTGCAGGTAAATTCATCTCTGAATCAATGTTAAGTATACAGCCACACCTGTGAAGAAAGGCTAACAAATATAAGAGTAAAATATGACCTTTATGCACCTGTTGGACTTTATTCAGAGGTTTAAAGGGAAATAAAAAATGAGTTTTAGATCCGTTAACACAAGATTACTTAATCTGTAATTTGAAATGATATGAAAAAATACTTCTTTTATCTTACTATTAATAAAAGTTCAGATAAATGTTTGAAGATGTGATATGATTTTTTACATATCACTCTAATTGTCATTTATAAACAGACATTTCTTAGCAGATTAAAGAAAATTAGCACAAATTAGACTCTAGTTACAGTAAAACTGCAATAACGAGACCACCTCCAGGGCCAGAAAAGTCGGCTGTAAAATTTAGGTGGTCTAATTTTCAAGTTGAATTATTGGAGAGTTATTAAAAACCAGTCTGAAAATAACTGGTCATTTAACAAGGTGGTCATAATATTGAGGTGGTTGTTATTTGAGGTTTTCCTGTACTAATAAAAGTGGTCTAAAATGTTAGATGGTTGGAAATTATTGGAAAAGCTTAATGTTTGACTAATTATTGCTCTGAAAGAATGTATTCTCTGTAAATTTTAGGAGCAGAAGCTGAAGGCTTGCCAGGAGTAGCACATGGTTTATTTCCAAAGGGGGGTATTGAGTTAGTATTTTATTTCTATAATGACTGTAACAAACGTTTGGCCGAAGAGCTTGCAGAACAAGTTAAACAAGAAGCAGAAGAAGATTCTGATGGGAAGAAAAGGTGAGGCTCTACTTATAGTATTGGAACTACATTAAAACATTGACATTTAGACCATTGTTCGCACCAATAAACTGGATGTAATAAAGTTAGTCTCGTCACTAAGTTGTTATATACACGAACTCAGTGTTCAGTTTGCACACTTGTTTAATTTCAGGACTAGTTTGAGTCAAATGTTTAATGCATTGTGGTTTATTGAAATTTGAAACTTAGAATTGAAAATTAATGGAAGTGTATTCAATATGACATATATGGTCATACTGCTGTGCGTCAGACCTGAGACTCAGTTTATGTATATTAACACTCTATATGAAAATAATGCCTGGACCTGGGCTTATAAAATGTCGTCTTTCTTTCAGTGGACCCAAGATACGACCATTTATCAAAGGTGCTGTCGAGACAAGATTAAGAATGATATCACCGTATTTGGAAAAATGGCCTCAGGTGAATACAGTTTGAATGAATATGTTCTATTGTTAGATTGAATAATTATAATGATTTTTTAAAGCATTTCTGTGAATAAAACCAGGATATCGTTAAGATAGCACTTTGTAAACATCAGACTTATACCAATAGTGGACTCTGCAGTCATTTACGTAAAACAGTTGGCAATAATACCAATTAAGAATCAATAGGATAAAATAGTATTTTTTTATGAACAAGGGGAGGTAAGATTTTTATAATTGTACTATCTCGTCTAAGATGTGTCTATAAAATTGACACCGTAATTATGCTTTAATCTCCAATGTTATTTGATTCAAACACTGCAATTTAAATTTAATCCTTAGATTGCAAACATCCACTAGTCACCACCTCATAAACTTACCACTGTCTATGTAATTATCCTAATATCTATGCATTAACTGTATGACAAATTGTGATTATAATGTGCATCAAAAAAGGGACACCGCTAATTGGTTTGACTTTTTTGACTTACGTATCCAAGTTACACAGCTTACAGAAAAAAATATGATTGACTCATAGACAATCTCTAAGATTATGTATGTATATTACAGGCTATGGGTATGATGGCTATCCCAGTAAATGCCCCTGAAGCTTTAACAAACTTAATGAACCTTACTGATGAAATATGGTATTATGCTGGAGATAAATCTACTGATGTAAGTATTTTATGTATTTTATGTTTTATAGTTTTATAGTAGTTTTAAGATACTATATACAATAAAACCTGCATATTAAGCACCTTTGGATCCCTAAAAATGGTCTAGATATTGAGGTTGTCTCCTTATTGAGTTAAAAGAAGAAAGTATTGATAACCAGTACGAAAATAAGTTTTGTTTTTTGATGAAGTGGTTTAAATATTGAAGTGGTTCCTATGTGAGGTTTGAGTGTGTATACCCAAAGCTATAGTCACCAGTCAACAATGTCTGAATACCATTTTTTATTTTAAATTTTCTGAATAAAGAATAAAATTATGGGTTTTCACTTTCAGCATTACTTAATCTCCTGATGATTTCTTGTTTTTGTTTGTGTTCAATTATTGATTTACATATTTTGTACTTAATTTTACAGTTTAACTGGTACACCAAAAGAGTAACGTTAGCTGGGGTTTACAAATCTACAGAGCTTTTTATGGTACAAGACGAATCAGATGATTTCATTGAGACGTGGAATTTCTTAGACCGTAGAATGGATGATTTGAACACATTTGGAAATATAGCTAGAAATGTGAGATTTATGTATTTCAACTTGAATTTCAAGGAAGAGTATATTTATGAAAAAATGACAACTTTAAAGGTTTATAGTAGTCTGACATACCTACTGACCATTCCTTCCTCAGCACTCTTTCACTGTACTTCTATTGTCTCTTTATTTTCATGTTTTAAAATTTAGCATTCAGTAGTCATTATGTCTCCCTTAAAAATGATGAAAAACTAAAATTTTCATATGGGTGATAATGTTTTGTTTATGCCAAGATATTTGTTTTATGTTTGATATGGTTTCACAAAGAGCCCATAAAATGAATTATTATCACTTCCCGCCTAAGTGGCATATAAAAGAGGCTGTGATTTCCCTGAACAAGAAATTCTTTAGAGAACTCTATAAGGGTCTGTTATTAACAATATCAGTTCTGAGATCAACAACATAAAGTTAACGTAGCTAAGATTGTACAGTCAAACCTGTGAACAAAGACTACCCTTGTGATAGAAAAAATGTGGCCTTTATTGACAGATGGCCAATATTCAGAGGTCAGTTTGTTCTGAATTATCAGTGATGTTTTTCAAAGAATGGCCTTTATTCACATTGTCGTCTTTATTCGGAGGTGGCCTCTAACACAGATTTGACTGTAGATTTGAATTTATGAGATCATGTAAGCAATGGCTGACTGTACGTATACATTTATTGTAGAGTCAACAGACTGGTGCTGTTCTGAAAGAGACATGTAAAGGAATTATGATTATGGTAAGGAACTTAATATTCTAGTTTTAAGGGGACTCAACTCCTGGTTGACTCCAGAATTGTTTTTTTGAAGACAACCGATTTTAGATAAAACGTCCTCGGTCTAATAGTCCTGATAAAATACATCCCACACCATATTTGTGTACCAATTACCACACAATCAGTCTTCTTCCACATTTCATTGATCCAGCATCTTTACCAGTTAGGGCTGATGTTCGTTTACATTCTGGTCTTGTTTTTAGTTCAGCATTTTTCATGCAATGAGGTTAAATGTTACTTTTTTTCATGGGAGTTTGATGTACTAAGGTTAAAGGTCATTTGGCAACTTTCCAAATTTAACTATGGAGGAAGATCCCAGGCTTACACCTTGGTAGAACTGGCTGGTCAACTTCCTCACATGTGAAATTTGGTTCCAGGTGGGATTCGAACTCACAGTGATGAGGGGCTAGTGATTACAAGTCAGTGACCTTAACCACTCGACCTCAGAGGCCCTTGTTAGAAATAACTAAATAAGATAGTACTGAACTCAGACACAGACACACTACTTATCATGGCTGTTGTTTTAATTACAGGCTAGGAATGTGTTGGGGGCCAATTCTAGAGCTAAATGAACAGGACAAAGGTATACCAGCATAAATCTTGATGCTGACAGTACATTCATTCAAGTGATTTTTTGCTATGAATACATGGTTTTCTTAGACAATACTATTTGTGAAAACAGTGTTCCATTTTTTTAAACTGGGCTTAGTTTTAGAAACTTGCCAAGTTAGGAGAAAACCTTATTTTATGCAAGATGTAATTTCTCTCCTGTCCACAGATTGACTACTGGGGAGATAAATTGAGAGCATGTTTGCCTCTTTTTCACTACTGTATATGCTCTCTGTGGATTTAGTTGAAACCTGTTTATTTATGTTTAAGGATGATTGGACATAACTCAATTACCTGTGTACATGTATAAGATCCCAGTGGCTGTTCTCTTATCAGAAGTGCTTTAAATTTCAAAAGTTAAACAAAAGAATTAGTTTTTTTATTTTCATGCTGAACTCTTTCTCCGCATGTGTTGATGTGTATACTTTTTAGGTCTCTTGTAAAATGTTATACTATTGTGTAGTGTTTTATTTGTATGTTTTTTGTTAAAATATAATATTGAATAAAAAATTTTTTTTTCAATATTTGTTAGTTGGTGTGTTCCATACAAACCTTGTTCAAAATTGTAATCTGTAAACTTTATTACCTCATGTTAAGTTGGATACAGAACACAGTAAAATATGCCTCAATTAATTTGAATTACATACATACTAACATATATCCATTCTTATTTGAGTACTGAATGAGGTACCAGTTCTTAATGTCAACAGTTACCATGAAAATCTTTGTGTGGTTCAAGAACATTCTATTTAACATTTTGAACACATACGCAATGTCAAACACGCATGATAATTAGTTAACCAAAGCAGTGTTCCTAGGTGAGCAACCAGTACTAACCCTTTCCTATGCATTCACATGTCAAATGACATCTTCCAATCATTGAAGTTTGAATCAGATGTAGGTGTGAAATAAATCACAAAAATGTGACAAATGTCTTATAAATAATTTAATTTCTATTGTGTTTTATAACTGTTACAGAAAAACACAACAGTATTAATTACATATGCACATAGTTACAGTAAAACAAATAATACACCATACATACAATAACATATACAAATTGCAATCAAAAAATCATCATAGAATAACAAGAAATAATTGTTGAGTAAATGACATATAGTTCATCATTAGCAACAACTAAAAAATGGATTTTTGGAAATTCATTCCATTCCTAGGGGCCATGATTTAACAAAGAGATTACCAAATATTCCCCAATACACAACCCAGTGGTATTTCATTTAACACATTTTCTTTTTCAATTCCTCGAGTTAAGATCTGAATGCTTTTTAAATGCATGGGAACTAACTAAATAGAGACTAAAGCATTTTCATTGAGGAAAGATATTTTGTTTACCTAACAATGGGGCGAGGGGTTTGTTTGTTGAGGAGTGAGTATAGGGGAATATTTAGTATGTAAACATTGCTTTGAATATAAACTGCACAAACACGATTTAAAGTCAAGCTCACTACAGACTCTTAAGAAATGTTTTTTAACAAATCACCACAGTTAACTATGTAGCTGATGATTATGAAGTCAAAAACGTGCTCTAGCATGAATTCAATTATACATACAGTTATACAACTTATAATAAAGACTACAGTCGCAAATGCAAAAATTTTCTGAACTCATTGGTTACAAAATTCAATAGATTTCATAGGAAATTTTACAACAGATTCTATTAAGTTTTTTAGCAGAGATGTGACAGTAGTGAAAATTTCAATAAGGTCTTTGTAATTGTACAAGGAAATCCGGTTGTTAGCACAAGTAATATGTCTACATTCAGTTATATTTATTTACATAATTTTTCAAAGTTTTAAAATTTATGATATTACATAATTAATTAAATACATCGTAAGTCATATAAATATTGGTAGATCAAAATAATTCTACAATATTTTTATTACATGTACTTCTCATGTTTATGTACAAATCCTGTTAACTAAAATAAGCTAATTTCAGTTGTCAAACAACTCTTAGAATAGAATTTGTAGTTCCACAAAAAAAGCCTAAAAAGCAGGGAATCTCATCCTGATTCTTAACAATACCTGTACCTTGTAGATTGTCACTAAGTTAATCAAACACATTCCTACATCACATTTACATCACAAATAATTCATAGCATCAGATATGATATGCAAAATTAGTAAAAATTCTCAAATAGGCTGAACAGAAATACAAAAAAAGCTTTAACGTAATGGAATGGTTTTTTGGTTTTAACTTAAAGAAATATATTACAATTGTACACAATAGTAGTAGGGAATTGGGAAAACAACAGTGTATAGGCATTTAAAATGCTAAACAGTATTCATAGCAACTTGAATAATATTAATATTAAAATATAAAGCACACTTTTAGAGTAAGGGCAACAGCACAATGTATTCAGTAAGGCTTGCAACATAACAGAACGTACCATACACAATGTTTCAGAACTGAAACTAGGCATTCAAGGTTAAATGAAATACTTGAGTTAATGCTCAGATTAAAGTATAAGGTAAGTATGACCTGCAGAATGCTTCAGAATATTTTATAAACCATTAAGTCTGGTTCTATTGAGAAAAATCATAAATACAAAATAAAAGACCGCACATCAAATCAGGTTCCCAAGGAACCGAAATTGATCTGATATCAGTTATGAATTCCTCAGAAAGATCATATCAAAGCTTCGTATCATTCTCAAGATCAGTAATTTAAATTTAGTTCAAGACGTTAATGATGATATATCCGATTATTCTTAATTGTAACATAAATCAATTATTTCATTGCTGTTAAATGTGATGTTAAGATGACAGTGTTACACTTAAAAACTACAAGAACTATTAAACAGGTTCAAGCTTTATCTAACACTGCAGTAGAACATCCCTTAGAATGAACTAGCAATGACATTTTTGACTTACAAGCGAATAACTCATATATATGTATTTATACTGCATGTAAGAAAGAAAATGTTGTTCGAGTATAAATATCTCATATGTGTTGTTCGAAAATCCTTAGGTCAGTCACCTGATTATTAACAACCTAATACTGAGAAATACCTATTCTTCACATAGGAACATATATATCAGGGTAAGAAAATCAAAAAGCTATAACAGGCTTGTTTACATTGAATTGTGTATCTGAACAAGAGACAGGCCCATGTTTTTTTTTCAAACAATAATCTTCAACTCAATTTTAAAGCTATTCTTTCATTATTTTCAACATATATGTTAAATATTGAATGGCAACCAAACAGTAGCTGATGTACGATATATAAACATATATAAAACAAACATATTAAACAGGTGTAAGAATTTTAGCTGTGATAAGTGAAAAATCAGCACAGAGTATTTTGATTCAAGTTGACCAGGACAGATAATCAAAGTTTAACAAATTCACATATACAAAAGCATTGAGATTAGCAAATAATGATGTTGATGATGATATTCTTCATTTAATGATGGATACTTGAAAAGTAAGTCATTGATTCATCAAACATGAAGATAATCTGTTTTAGACATTTGAAGCAACTTCAAAGACAGATCATAATAAGAAACAGTTTAAAATGCACCATTAAACTTCGTATTTCAAGTTACTTCTCTGAAATGGCCAAATAAAGTTTTATATGCACTTTAAAACGATTGAAATACATTTTTTATACATTTGTTCCAGCCTAAAATAAGTCAGTTCGAACTAAGACTGAAAGCACATTGCAACCACTTGTACAATACCAACCAATTAATGGTATTTAAAGAAAAAGAAAATTAATTTACACGTTTGTATTGTACAGAAAAATTATCCTAACTATTAAGCAAAATGACTCCTTGTACCACTAACAAGCCTTAACAATTACAATACCTAATGAGCAGGTGAAATAGTGAGATTACAAGCCTTCTTTATTCAGAATGCTTGGTTCACTTAAATTTCAAAACAATAGTATTGTATAAGCATTTATGAATTGATGTAGATTGATGTAAAATGCAAGGAAAAGACAGAAATGAGGCCAAAAATTTACATAGACTTAAAAATAAAGGGCTATTTATAACAAATTCAAGGACAGTATCTTTGTCGTAACACAATGATGAACATTACGCTAGCTTGACAATCCATCCCTTCAGGTGCCGTAGAACGTTAGAATTTGTACACGCATACTATAGGAGTGCTGGTAGATTTTAAATAGTCCCATGTACATCCGTAACAACAAAAGCATGACACTCAATATTACTTTCAATCTGGGTTCATCAGTTAAGCAGGTGCTTCCATGAAATACGTATCCAGGCGTTGTCACATATCACAGTCACTTATACCTACACACTACCTCCTGCCCCGAAAACGCTAGCCTTGTTTCCAATCGTACCTTAAGAAGCTTCACAACAGTTATTTTGTATGCTGAATGCCACATTTACTAATATAAACCTAATCTATCTGTGATCACTATTGCCACAATTCACTAGGGAATGTGTTAACCTCCCCGATTTCAGTCACTGTATTGCCATCTTGTGAATAAGAGAGTTTTAGACGCACCCTAATTGGTTGCTGGAAATAAAAAAAAAACCAGATTTTATTAAATCACAAATACATACATTTATAATTAAAGGTAGAATGTAAAATGATCAATTCATTGTGATGGCTTTTCTGGCCAAAAGCCTTGATATTCATACAAAATAAGACATTAAGCTCATAGATTTTACAATTAAAGTTTTAGAAGTGACCAATAAAACTTTAAATTTATGTGAAGACAAAAAACTTCACACCAAAAGGCTTATAATGAAAGCAAGACTGAGGTAAGGACATTCACATTGCTTCGGACGTAGAAATATCCTAATTAAACAAAGACTCTCTTACACAATAATCTCAATTATCATAAACTATTTAATATCCTACCTTCTGTGGATTGTTTAGTTTAATAACCTGTGTGACAGTGCCACCGTTGAGTGGAGGTAAAACATTACCAGAGGGTGACTGTAAAGTGAGTTGGAATGACTGAAAAAGAAGAATTTAAACATCTCCGTTCATTGAACTAAATATCCCAATGCAGGCATTGGTATTACATGACATATCAGAAATCAAATGCAACATTGAGAAATGAACTAACTCTAATTGCGGTCTATGACTTAAGCTACTTGCTCGACTTCTGAGACAAATAAAAATTGCCTTGGACAAACACAAAATTGAAAATGTTCACAATACTTAACTGTAAGAATTTTATAGTTTCAGTCAACCATGATCAAGGGCATGATCTTGTGCTGCACACTAATAATTACAACAAAAATTGTACAATACAAGTAAAGAAACAGTGGAAAGTGTACCTTAGGTACTGCAGCCTGAAAGATGAACTCTGACATTGGTATTGGAGAAGTGTTAGAAGCCTTCACATTGATGATGCTCTCTGACCCGGAGTTATTTTCCCGCTCACACCGGAATTCTATTAATAAGCCGTTTTTGTTGAATGCAACGATTGGTGCAGAAACTGAAATCAAATAGTAGATGATTGTCAGAATATGGCAATAATTCAAAATATATACAAGAGGGCCATGATGGCCCTGCATCGCTAACCAGAATAAATATAAATTAATTTGTTACTAAAAAGGTAATAAAGATACACTTGTGGGCAAATAATGGGGAACAATAATAAACTTGATAAAGGACCATCAAAGGATATTACAAAAGAGTCATCGTGATAACTGAAGGATGCCACAGACCAAATTTGGTGATAATCCAACCACTGGTTCATGAAAAGAAGTCATTTTAATGTATTTCTATTTTTAGCTCTAGCAGCCCATGAAAGGGGCTAACCATTTTTTTTGAGCATACCTGATAGAATGTAACCAACCAAGTTTGATACTAATCCATCCATTGTTTCATGAGAAAAAATCATTTTAAGGTATTTCTACTTTTAGCTCTAGCAGCCCCTAAAAGGGGCTGACCAAATTCTTTCAGCAAACTTGACAGAGGATCATCTAAGGATGCTACAAACAATGTTTAAGGATGATCCATCCATTTGTTCATTAGAAGAAGACATTTAAAGATATTTCTAATTTTAGCTCTAGCAGTCCCTAATAGGGGCCAACTATTTTCATTTCAACAAATCTGATAGAACACTATCTAAGAATGCTAAAAACCAAGTTTGGTAATAATCCATCTATAGAATCATGAGAAAAAGTCATTTAAAGTATTTCCATTTTTAGCCCTAGCGGCCACTAAAAGTGGTTGACCAAATTTATATGAGCAAACTTGAGAGAGGACTACTTAAGGATGCTACAAACCAAGTTTAGGGATTAAGGGAAAGGTCGCTTAATACACATGGTTGCATGAGCAAGATTGACTGTATTCATAATTTATTTATTATTTATTATAAAGTATTATAAAGTATTATTATTAGTAATTATTTAATAAAATGAAATTTATTTACATGAAAACATACCATTTGAGTTACCATTCATCAGATTATTGTTGGACGTAGGTGATCCAAACATGCCATCCATCAGATTATCTCCAGCATGTGGAGTGGTATTATTGGTAGTGGCTGAAATGACAAAATACAAAGTATATACATCAAGTTTATTGATGCTAAAAATTGATACGCAAGAAGGTATTAGTAAAAAACTTTCAAAGTACCATCCCTTACCAATCTATCAAGATAAACCCTCTTGATTGACGGTTGAAATTTTTATTTGAATAAATTTCTATTATGAAGTTATCAGACTCGTTCAGTGAACACTTCTTTTAGTTCAGTCAAAAACCTATACTTGTCATATATTGAAAAATGTAACAAAACAACTAAATGATTTGAGATTGTGACTGATCTCCAAGCTCAGATGTTAATTTTGTTTTCAACATTCCAAAATTATAATAAGATTGTATTCACTTAGAGCGACATTTTCCAAGCATTGGGATAAGGCCTTAATCTTTCATTTTGGGAAATTCAAGCATGATTTTTAGCCAAATTGGGGAAAAGTAGACTGACTTTCAAGATACATCAATAAACAACAACTGACCCAGCACTTCTCCAAATTGGGAAAAAAAGGCTTTTTGCAATTGAAAAGTCACCAAATATCGGCCTCCATAATAGATGGAAAAAAGGCCTTGACTTATCAAACAATCTTGTATACAAGTCAACTGATCAAAATATGTACATGCATGAATAGCAAACATACACCAGCCAGAGATAGATTGAGAATGAAACTGAGATTTGAGCTTGCAAACCAATCTCAAGTCTCATAAATTCAGACCCTAGTTAGACTAGGCCTTAAATAACAGAGATATTGTCGAACGAACGAACAAACAAACAAACTAACAAATAAACATTACCAACCTGGAGTACTGGATATCGTGGCAACATCATCAAGTAATGAGAGAAGATCAGCTGGTTCTGATTTCATTGGTTGTACAGGAGGCTGGGTAGGTATAACAGGAGTGGAACCAACGTCCCCCAATAAATCCAGAATATTTTGACTCTGAAAGATTATAAATGGTTAAAAAAATACTATGAGAGTTTATATCAAGACTGAAACATCCCATGTACAGTGAACAAACATTTTCAATAAAAAATTATTAATTATCATATACATCAATACCATAAATTAATGAGAATGTGTCATTTCAAAGTATTTTTTTCAAAATTGTTGACTATTTACAAGTATAGTAAGATAGTATAGTAAGACAGGGAATATGGTTGCAAAAATAAGAATATGTTAATACCATGTTATTTGACTTAATAGGACAAATACCTCAGGCTGCAAAGATCTATAAATTTACAAAGAGAAAAGTGCCATACCAAAGACATTACTCATATCAAGTAATAAAATATTTCTAATGTAAATTAGAAATTTTCTAATAAGTTATCTTTTCAGTAACAATTTGTATCAGCTCTACTTTAACATGATGAAAATATTCCAAATTAGAATCCCTCTAGATTCTCCTCCAGAACTATGGAGACTCACAATCTACTATCTATGAATTAATCAGTCCACAATACAACACCCCCACCCACCTCTCCTATAATCTCTTACCTCTGTTTGAGTGGTAGCAGGAGGTTTGACATTTTCTATATTATTACGTTCCACAGAGGGGCTTGTGTCAAGTAGAGAATTACCACTCTCATCACCATCTAGGGCATCTTTTGTTCTATTCACTTCCATCAATGGCATTTGTTCTAACAGGGCAGATCTGGAGAATATTAGCAATAATATAAACATTATACCTTTCAAATGATAACAATCTGAAATTGAAATTTCTTAAAATAAAAATATCTAAGATAATGACAAGTCAATCAAACACTACAACTGAAATATATATCTAAATAAAACAAACAGATAAACAAAGTTCTGTAATCAAAGATTTGTGTTCTCAAAAATGGTGTTTACCTCATTTGGTCATATTTTCTAAATATAGTGGTATATTCTACAGCTCTTTGTTGTAACTCAGCTTGTGTACTACTGCTGTACCGTGATGTGATGTCCAATATCATACTGTAATAAAAATATGTACATATTAAGTTCAGGAGACAGTGTGAGATCTACTCCCAGATCCCAAATAAACTTTATCTAGTCAACAAGGTAATAGAAATAAACCCTGGAAGGTAGCTCAACAAACTATGACAAATTGATTGTTATTATGTCATAATAATGATAAATGATATTGACAACATATAACATCTTAAATAAATCATGCTAAGGAATCATGATAAAAATTTCAGTCAAGCAATAAACAAAGGGAGTCCTAGCAGAACGAACAGAAGTTCTCAAAAGCATCACAAAAGATGTTTATCTAATAAAAATGAGTGCATGTATCTTCAGACTTAATCAGCATCAGTCCCATATTCTACCAATTGAGCTGTTTTTGAAGGCTTTATTATAATTACGAAATACAGTCAAACCTGTGAACAAACGTCATCCTTGGGAAAGAAAAAATTTGGCCTTTATTGACAGATGGTCTTTATTCAGAGATCAGTTTGTTCTAAATAATCAGTGACAGTTTTCAAAGAATGGCCTATATTCACAGGGTGGTCTTTATTCAGAGGTGGCTGCAAACACAGGTTTGACTTTATGTATAATTTGAAGTTGGTTGTCAAAACTTGTAAAATTCTGAGTGTTCTATCATACACTAAGTGTGAAACATGGTGATTCCATGCATGTTCATGATACAAGACCAGAAGCTTAAATTACAGTCTGAGGTGACATTAAAGGATAAGATGAGAGCCCTCCGTGGTCAAGTGGTTATGGTCTCTGACTAGTCATCAATAGCCTCACACTGCTGTGAGTTTGAATCCCGCCCGGTACTAAATTCCAAGTTGAGAAGCTGTCCAGCTCACTTATGGAAGTTGGGTGGTTCTACTCAGGCGTAAGCCAGAGGTCATCCACTACTGTCACAGCTGGAAAGTTACCAAATGGACTGCTGTAGGTACTTCGTTAAACCACATTGAATAAAGAATAAGATAACAAGCAACAGTGCAGATCTACTTGGTGTAATATGAATAACTTACTCTCTGGTAGCCGTGAAACGTGAGCTGAGCTTCATCAATGCAGTGATACAGTATTCCTTGGTTACCACAGAGGAATTATTGTTTTCCAAACCTTTACGTAATACTTTCACAACATCTTCTTCAGTAATCTGAACAAATATTAGAAGTATGCAGTTATCAAATTATAAGGGAAAACTTTAGGTAAATCTTACACAGAAGATTTATGAAAACATCAAAACAGCCTTTAATTACATGAACTAGGTTGGAAATCATATCATTTGGCTCCCCAGGAACATTTTTTTGTCAATTTAGTCAGCAGGATTTTCTTAAAAAAGACTAGACTCAGAAGTATGTAAGAATTTAAATGCTGTGCTCATTTGTGATTTGTTAACTTCAACACTAACACATGTCTTAGGTATGTAGAGAAATATAACATTTGTCAACATTATAACAGCAGAATTCACAAACCTACATAACAACATTCACATTTGAATTTAAATCTTTGCTCTATGCACTTGTAGGGAAGAGGTACTAAAGATAGTTCACTGTTTCTTTGCTCTATGCATGCATATAAAAACATTACTAAGGATAGCTCACAGTATTGTATTATCTTCCAGTCATCATATTAATATTTGTTACTTAAAGGACATAAAAGCAAGGTTTAATTACAATAATAAGCTTAGTACAAAATAATTGGACATAACTACCTTCATTAAAAACAGAGGTCATATCAAACAATTACAAACAAGGGCAATAATTACCATTCCTAAGTCATCTTCTTCAGACGGAGGTAACAAGAGTTGTTCCCCATATTCTCCAACACACCAGGATGCCACCTGGCAAAGAGGCTGTTGGGAATTGTCTTCTTTCATGAGGAAAAACAGCTGTCGTACTGTGTATGAATGTAACTGATTAGCACTCGCTACTAACTGTATCACAATTGATACAATATCATTATGTACATAATTGCCAGCCTGAAACACAATACATGTCATTAACCATCACATTGCACAATCGTGATAAAATATTAACTAACAAGGAAAATGCAAATCATTAGTTTAAACAGGGAGTATTTATTTTTTCTGAGACCAACTTGGCAGGGATTCATATTAGTTGGCCCAGCAATTGTACAAAAACATTTTTCCTGACTTTGCTACCATAACCATTCCCCACCAAAAAATGCAAAAGTAACTTTCATTGCATTATACAAAAGAGAGATATACTAAGACCAGTTAAGAACAAATACCACATGAAATGTACTTCCTACTGCCATCACAAGTTCAATTAGAATTATGAAACATGTAAAATGAACAAAGCCCATAAAATAAATCCAAAACATAATTACAATTTTCAGCACTTTCATCACAGTATCCACATGCCATCTTTTGTTTGGAGAATGTCTGAAAAATAATGAAATACAATGTATGTGGTTCATAAGAACTTTCAGGACTCATTCATTCGAAAAGTGCAAACTGTTTTTTTAATTAAACCCATATCTTGCATACATTTTTTTCACAGGAGGAAATCTCTGATAAACCAAAATATGTTCAAAATTAACAACATGCATGTTAACCTCAGAAAGAAAAAAATTTAAAAAATATAAATAATTGGACTTTGAACATATGACGACAAATTACGAAGTACTGTAAACAAATAAAACAAAATGATTCCAAAATTCTATGCCTCCTAGAAGTACATCTAAACCTTGCCATAAAACAATTATTAAGTGAGTCAATCAATGGTCTCAATACAATAGGTGGTCTTTAACACATGTTTTATTATATATAGTCCTATGAAGCCAACTTACTTTTCTGTAGCAGATACTATCTTAGAGCAACAGTCAGACTTGAACTCGGGATCACAATTCTCGAGAAAAGAGAGAAGTTCCTTCATCATGCCTCGTATGTTATTTGTGTTCACAAGGGCAAAAGACAATTCCATAGCTCGTCTACAAGAATGTTGATAAATAAAAATATTTTGAAATTAAAACAAAAATATGTCAGCAGTATAACCTCAGGCAGTCATTACTTCCATATCATGTCCTAAAGAAAATCCTCATAAAAACATCCATTTACTTTTGGACTGGTTGTCAAAGTTTCCGTTATACTTTAACTTGATAATATCTCAACATCATGACCATTCTTGTGACAAAATTGGTTTAAATCTTAGTTTTACTGCAAACATCTTTCCTGAAATGTAGGTGATTGTCTCTCTAAATTCAAGAAATAGCATAACCTAACATTTATACTCAATTAAGTGTAAGTATGAAACAAAAATAAAGACACGATATTTAGAACTTACTTTCTAATAGAGATGTCCGTGTCTTTTAAACAGTCCACAATGGTTGTTCTATGTCGCTGTACAGCATTGTAATCAGCATTAACGACTCGAAGCAGTGTATTTAAAGCTACATACCTGCAATAGATGAAATAGATATGAAATAAGATGAAAAGCAGTGTCCAATCACCAACAGCCAGCGTCATTCAACCACTTTCCAGCTTTAACAGTGGAGGAAAACACCAGGCTTACACTTGGGTAGAAGTGTGCCTTCCGTAAGCCAGCGGGACAGCTTCCTCACATATGAAATTTGGTCCTGGGTGGGATTCAAACTCACAGCAGTGAGGGGCTAGTGATTACAAATCAGAGACAATAACCACTTGACGAGGAGGACCCTCAGTATACAATCAACTCTATGATGTTAAATGGCTAACCATTTTGTTTTATTATGAAAAAAAATCAAATAAATAAGGCAAATAAATATTATAGCATGAACACAACAGACTGATACATAACAGAAACCAAATTTCTACTATGTCAGTTTAAGTGGCAACATTCATACTTTCATTAGGAAAATAATTCAGTTCAAACAAATTCTTTCATTGTGATAAGTCGGCATAGTCAAAATAAAACAGGAAGCTTCTTAACAATTTCTTTATTCAATTAAGAAAAGAAAATCATTACATTATTTCCTTATTCAACCACTGAAGTAATATTTATATGAGATTCAATATTTCCAATCTAATATAATACCTGCCACCTGATTCAAGATCTATATTAACTTCACATTCAATAAAAGATATCACATTTCATTTTGTAATCACTTTCGACAAAATTAAGTATTCAAATTTTATCAATTTAGTTTCATGCATGGCAAACCATGAATATTTCTGTACAGAAAGACGTGCAAAAGGCAAGTTATGAATGAAATTTTGAAAACAAAAGAAATTTTAATTGAGCAGAATACTCACACTAAGTAATGACTTACCTAATATTTTTATCATTATTTAGTAGAAACCTTCCTAATATATTAACAGCTAAAACCTGAAAACACACAAATAACAAAGTTTAAAATCCACAACACAAGATATAGAAGAATAATTCATAATTGTTTCACTTGTAATTCTAACTTGATTTCACAGGCTTCTCGAAACTGCTTTAGTTAAAGGGTTCTAAGATGAACCTTTCTCTAGAAATCATCCAATTTATTGTAATTGTTCAAAAGATAAACTCAATACATCATAAGCCATGAAGCAAACATCTACAAATGAGGTATTTAATGCAAGTTGTCTGAGATAAAATAAATTTTGAATAGAAGAAAAGAGTGTCAATTTTGCCTCATACAGACACAAAGCAGATGCATTTAGCGTACGAAGACCATAACTTAATTTCTCATTATCATATTTCCAGACAGTTTTACTGTACAGCATAACTTGGACAGACCACTTCAAATCAGACCAACTGATTATTAAGACCACTAATTTACCAGACTTATTCTCCAAATTTCTTCTACCTGCCACCTTGGCAGTAAAACTACCTCGATATTCTAGCTGTTTTTGTTTGTCCTAAAGCAAAGACGGTCACAATATCAAGGTTTTACTACACAAAAAAGAAAACTTACCCTCAAACCAGATTCTGACTTGATACCCATTATAGTAAGTACAATTTCATACAATATTGAATGTCCAACATTTTTGCTTGTATCTGTATTAGTTGCGACCTACAAAAAACGTCATCAATCAATTACCACATAATACAGTTTGTACAAGTTGGTTTTATTTTTGTCCAGGTACCAAGGTTATAAGACCTCAGTTGGGTTGAGCCCAAATCTCACTCCTTAATTCAAATCAATAATTTTCATATGTATGCCTATCTTTTCATCATTAATCTGTGTACAGAATACTGCATGTAAAGTTTATTTGCAGAAAGTAATTATACAATATTGAAAACTCTAAACAGAGCTTTGTGTTTCTAACTTGTTGAAAGACCAATCTCAGGTTTCATAAACTTGAACCCTGACATATGATCGTACCGAATGTCCATTACGACAGATCCAAACACTGATAAGTTATAAACAGCTACAAAATTATTAAATTCAAGCATCTTCAAAACAATAAAATCCTTACTTTCCAGAAATTAGTAAGAATTAAAAATCATCAAATCATTGTAATTAATAAAGAGGGGGGGAGGGGGTAATGAAAACACGAAGTTTATTCTGTAAAAGAATTAAAATTGTTTTTAACAGCTCCGCTATAAAATACACAGCTGAGAGCATTAATAACTTCAGGCAAACTATACATACCTGCGCTAAAATGTCATTCATCGTCTCACTGGCTTCAGCATCATTCTTTCCAAGAATCCTCAACAGTCGAAGAATCTTCACCTAAAACAGAAACATTCAACATTAACAAAAAGAAAAAGATGACAGGGACTGTCCCAAAATCAGGTTTTCATGAGAAGTAGCACACAGAACATTACAAGCACATAAAATAAACAAAGGGCCATAATTCTGCAGAAAATAATCAAATCACATAACCCAGACAATATGCTCTTGAGTACTTGGTGATGTTAATCATGTGTAAGTTTCGTTGGAATCACATGAGAAATGTAGGAGGAGTTGTGTGGAGAAGAAATTGTGGACGCCTGTTTGCCAATTTAATAACTAGGATTTTTACTCCAGAAAACCTGGTTAAAAATCCAGACACCAGTTTATAATGTAATAAAACCTCACATCGAGACCAGTTAAACACATTCTCACTATAACACCCCCTCATTTCTAGACTATTTTTCACTATTTCCCCAGTTTCAACTGATAATGAGACCAAGTCAATATCTAGATCATTGTTTGGTCCCAAAGGTGGTGTAAATATTGATGTTTGACTGTATCTTGATTTGAACAGTTTGTCTGCAAATGGAATCTTTAATTATTTCTATCTGTAAGAAACTAATGACAATTTTCACTTATCTCTGTCTAAAGTCTGATTTTTTTGGTACCAGACTGCTTCTAGATAAAAAAAAATGCAAGCTCATGAATATCATGAAATATTGTGAAATCTTGGGAGGATTGAAAACACACAGGGAGTATTCAATTCCCAGAATGTCTCAGGAGAATTTCTTCACATAAAATATTGAAATAAGTAAAAACTGTAAATCACTTAAGTCAGAATGTGAATTAGTGACTGACAGAATGCCCACATGATTAAATATAAATAGTATTTATCTCAACTTCATGCAGTCTTCAGGAAATGAATTCTAGAGTAGATTTTACCAACCCCTAATATTGTTAGGATAGGTCAACTTGCCTGCAGGAAAGGGTCACTGACTCCAGACACATCATGTTCTGGTGAGTATCCAGCCATAATCAAATTCTTCAATATACGCACAAGTTGTGGCACAGTCTAAAATAAAACAATACAGCCAACTTAATATAAAACAATCAATGATCCCTTTAGAAACATAATTTTTAAGTGACTATATCTAATGACAATGTGTCCCCATGACTTTGGCATGAAATGGGTTCACAATCCATCATTTTCCATTTCAATGAGAACAGTACTGGCATTTCTAATGAATGAGAAAGTCATGAACACTTGAAAAAATGAAAATGTAGATACACCTGTGTACAAAGGTCACCAAACAGAGAGAAAAGAAATATGGTCTTTATGTTCAGTTGGCCTTCAATGTAAGTTTCTTCAGTGAATTACATCAATATATGAGTACTGTTGCTCACATAATGGCCTTAATTCACAGGTGTTCATTTACTCAGGTTTGTCAGTATATGCTGCATACAGTATTAAATGCCAGGAGCAAACTTAGGGTACCTGATGATGGATAAGTATTAATATCAACATTAGGTATGTAAAACATGTATTAGATATTTAGGCACACTTTCAACACGTACCACAATGCCAGTGTAGAGAGTAAATTCTACCAGTCTAATAAGGGTATGAATTTGCATCACATGAGACAATTGAATAACTTGGTCTATGGACCTTAATGTCATGTGTTTAAACCCTTGGCGAGTCTAATGATCATGTAGACAATTCAACAGTCGCATGTGGAAAACTATGCGTTTACCTGTACAGAATCCAGAAAGCTGGTAAGGTTAACTGTCTGACAGAATAACTAAAAACTGTTGAACATGAGAGTAAAACAAAAAAAAATATTTTTTTTAAAAAAAAGAATAACTTACTTTTCTGAAGTGGGTGAGGGTATCAGGACTCTTCTCACACATTTCAGTGACCAAACATACAGCTGTGAGCAACACACCTGTAACACAAGCATATAATCTTTAGAATCAATTGATACACAATAATATTAATTTAACATTAACAGGTGTCAATTAGAACAAAGAAACAACAGCATAAGGTTTATCTCTAAACAGGGGTCAATTTTTCAAGTTTAAAACTTGTTGTCTTTGCTAGCTATGCCTGTGAAAGAACACTCAGTGGCTCTTTTACAGTGATATTTTGTCAGCAGTAAAACGTAACTGTCTGAAATGAATGTAATAAGCAAGATTTTTAAACTAAAATCTGCTATCTTAGCTACAAAGTACAATATCTCAATGAAACGTGCCCTTGGAATATCGTCAGAAGTAAATATACTAACCATGACTTTTCTCATTCAACAAAGCACGAGTAGACGGAATGTACATCTCCATTAAGTCGGGTACTTTCTTTATAACCCGATATGCACATAATATTGCCTAAAATACAAGTATGTACAGTTATTATAATACAAGCTTAAGATATAGAATATAGATATACACAAGATGAGACAAGGAAGTATCTGTATGTTTAGATTTAATCAAAAGAAGAAAAAAATTATACCTTCATGCACACTTGCATCAAGCCAGAAAAAAATGGTCATGTTTACTAATACCTGACCAACCCTATTTTTTTTAACTGACCCCAATATTTCTTACAACAAAATCCAAAGTTTGAAAATATTTGGAGATAAATCACACCTCAAACATACATAGAAAAATAGTTGGGAGCCCTATTAACCCTATTTTTTTTTCAGTAAACACAAACATAACTTTTTTCTCATCTTATACTATTATACTAATACAATATACAAATGTGTAGAATAAATAGCCATAATAAATATATACGGCCAGTGATTTTGTGCAATTTTGGAAAAGGGTCCGTGCCCAATCAGGAAAAAATGCAAGGTGTGATGCCAATATTGGGATTTTTAGGTAGAATTGGGAAACAATGTCTTTATTTTTTATTGGGAAGGGTCCTTTTACCAGCCCCAAACAAAGAAATGAAAAAATTGCTGATATGGTGATCTTTATCTAATGGTGATCATCAACATAGGTGATACAGTACATAAATTTCAAACTCAACAGAACAAAAACATAAGTACCTTTTTCTTTATATAAGCGTTGGATGATTTGATCATTTTCTCAACTTCACCAGCAAGATCTCGACTCATTTCAGCTGAGCAGATTGAACCAAGAGTGCACAAGGCCAGACTAGAGATATACTGTGTCTGATGACCCAGATCACTGGAATAAATGAAATTATACAATCCAATAGAATGAAAGAGAGCCAAATATACCCAGCCTTAACTGAGATGTACATCCTCTTTTTTTCTAAGGGAAATTTTTGAATTTTTACAAATACCCCCCTGAATTATTCTTCACAAGACGTATAAAAGACATTTTGCCAACCAAGGCAGAGAGACATTAATCATATATTAATATTTTGTCAGTTCAATTTTTGTTTAGACATAAATTTGTTTATTCTAAAGTGCTCACTGTGGATTAAAAAGAACACAATACTATTTTCTTGCCAAGATAGGCTGTCAATACCCCCTGGATTTCTCAACATAATTTTACAACTGAAAAAATGAAAGAAAAACACAATTAGACTTTCAAGAACTCTCATGTAAGGTTTTATTTCAAAGACGTAAGAATAAACTTACTTTTTCAGTGAATTGGTCACCAGTAAATGAATATCTTGTCTTTCATCCAACAGCAGCATGGCACCAAGGTATCCAATTCTTTTGTCAGTAAATTTTGGCGAGGCAATCAATTTCAAACATTCCAACTGAAGAAAAAAAGCAGCTATTCTAAGTTTATTCAAAACTTGTAATGATACCTGTACACATGTTGAAATTCCAGAATGTTGTTGAATGACATGTCAAACAAACATCAAGCAAATCCAATAATTTTTTTCCATTCAATGTGCCAGAAATTTTCAGTTTGATCAAATTCAGCCAATGCAAAGCAAAGCTTGATATACACACTGCTTTTCTAAAATGGTGTCTGTTGCTGTGTCTTATGTCAACAGCAAAGCATGTACCAGAAGCCAGTCATAGGCTGGTTAGAAAGTATTTTTGAAAATGTCATTAATTGACTGAGAAACAGTGATGCACTCTGACAATGCTTCAAATTAATCTTCGGCTTACCGGTAAACCCATATGGGCTAAGTCTAAATTGACTTTAACAATGTATTCTGACAAGCAAAACTTTCTATTCTTCATTAAGACATTGAGTCTGTCACAGAATAAGTTTTTTAAATATCTTATTAAGTTAACTTTGTCATTCCAGCATAATACTTTTGTACTGAAATGGTTAAGAATAACATACCTGTCCAAAATGTGCTGGGTATCCTAACATATGAATGTACAGTAATTTTGCAACATTTCTACATCTGTAAGTATTATCCGTATCCCTAAATGAATCCCTAATTTGAGCACACTCTTTCTGCACCACTGCTCGCTCATCCGCTTGTGTACGGGCTGAACGTATCTCTCTAATCAAATCACGCAGACGCTTTGGCGTCGGCATGATCGACGACTGAAATACAAGTAAAAGTACTTATTTCACAGTTAAATTCAAAGGGCTCAATGTCAAAGGTTGGTCTTTTGTCTATGAAAATGCTAAGTAAAACCATGATATTTGATTTTGGCATACATGATATAAACTTCCATAGAAGTTGTAGAGCATGAGCTGCTGATATCAGGATGTAGGCTTACTGCACAAAAATATGTCCATAATATTCACAGAAATAATTAATGCCACTAAAGAACCAATCTGTATAAAGCTATGTCATCAGGGAAAGTTAATTACTGATTACAAAGGATCTATTTTAAGTCATAGTGACAGTAAGAACAATATCCAAATCCCAATATTAATTGATTATTCTAGAACTTCTCTAAGCTGACAGCATTTAATTTATAGGAATGATATACTAAGTAATAAGGCTTTAGAAATTGAGATTATACTCAAACACTTCTGAGTCTAAAGTGCACTCCAGATAATAATGACCAACCTAACAAATGTTCTGTTTCTCCATTTGTTGTAACATGATGATCATGTTACAACAAATGGAGAAAAAGAATGTTTGTTACTGTTAGGTTGGTTGTTATGATGATCATAAACTTGTGTATTTCGTTTTTGTTCTACTGAAACTTTTAGCCAATGCAAAAATTAAACTGAAACTGATTGAGATTATAAAATGATTCGAAATTAGTAACTGATCTTGTTTTAGGACAACATGTTCATAAAGAAAACAAACTAAACTCAGGTTAAAAATCAGTAGCTACTCAAGATAACTACAGCAATTTGGAACTAAATTCTAAGCAGATGATACAAATGAATGACAATTTGGTAGTGGAAATACTTAAGTATCAGATATGGTATAAAATGCTTAAAACAAGATTACATCAAACAAAATTTTACGTTCACTTCCGTGAATTACATGTACCCTGAATATAACGGTGGGTGGGGTATCCTATTTGTGACGTGTCTACGTCCACACCCCCATTCAAATAACAGCATAGAACGAAGTCTGTGACATTTTCTGTTTATTTCTATGCATAAACCTATTCATTGGGAAATCAACCACGATATTTACACTCGCAATTTAGCAACAAGAGCGTATAACATCTATATTTTAAAACCTCCAGGCTGCAGTGCACTCGTTCAAGGTATGGACAGGTAAATCGTAAAAATGGAATCAAACTCGAATATTTTTCACATGTAAGAGACGAATGCAACATAAATCAATTACCAGCATGTTCATGGTGGCTTAGTTATGCGTTAATTCCAACTAATGTTGTTGTTACAGGTTGCCGACTCGTCGAACTCACAAATTATTACTCATTTGTGTTTCAAGATGGCTGCTCATGGGCCGCTTAACTCATTCATGAATTGAGAAAAGTAGTTCTATTTTGATACCATGTATTTGGCATATACAATACACACGGCGTTTATACGAATGAATTTTGTTGTGATGTATAACTATGAGATTATTTTGCGCTAAGTTCTTATCTCGTGAGTTAATAAATGAATTCATGCGCATGTATACGAACAGGTGACTGTGACATCATTACTTTAGCAATGTCGAAATCTATCATGCTATGCCGTATTCAGCAATCGCTGTGTATTCAGTGAATAAATTCTCGTCAAATATGCGCTTAACGGACCGATTAAGTAACGTGACTCCTAGCTCATTGTCTTGAGATGTAACTACGTGTATTATAACCCAGAAAATCAATCGTTGCATGTAACACAAGAAAATTCATAAGACATTCGTGCATGTAACATAGGGGCCTATTGAAATTATATACATTGAAAAGCCATACAAAATCATTTGATTTAGTTGAGTGTAAATCATTATTCCTTCCATATAGCAACAATTTCTTTATATGTCAATGAGAAAAGTCTATGGAAATACACCGCACAGTTCTAAGCACACAACTTTCCCGAGAAGAAGAAACAAAAGAGAAACGATTTAACGGAGGCAGAAAAGCCGTATATATGACAGCTGTGAAAATGCACTCTCAACTCATGGCCGTGTTTCATCAGAACCATGCCGGAACTGAAATCCTTTCAACTCAGTCTATAGTGATACATTAATTTGGGTATTCGCCGATATTTGTAAATAAAAATCATTAATAGAACAGAAACTAATATATTCGACTGCCCGTGTATAAATAATACATTGGTTAGTCATAGGTCGGTCGGCTCCTGTGAAATGGTTACCGAATAAAACAAATGGAATCTAACTTTATATTTTCTGAGACGGTCCAATCGGGTTTTAATCTAATCTTAAGTCATTTCTACATGTATATATCGCCTGTCTGTTTTCCTTTCACACTTTATTGACTTGAGATGTAAATATTGAATGTCTAAAAGCATCTGTCAGCGCGTCTGTTACCGTCTATTCTCTTGGGGATGTTAAACAGAGAATGCATCACGTTACTTATTTATTTATCTAGCATGAATTTCACATTTTGAGTCGAAAACATGATGGTAAAAGCCTTAAGAACACACATTGACAAGTGGATTTTATTTAAAATCAGCTCGAATTCTAATTTATGTGTTCAATGACAAAATGACTAAAGACGCAATGATTTTACTAGATGCATGTATTTCATTTTTATAACTTTCAAGATAACGAAATATGTTATAAATCGAGAGTATAAGTCTTTAGTATGCCGTAATATGATACTCCGTGCATCTAAGTATGTTCCCTGAAGTACTTATGAAAATAAGATGTTTAGCTGAAGTCATTTGTCAATGAGTTTAGGTAGGAAATTGTTTACAAATTATATAATCTTATTGATGTCTTACTTATAATCTCAGACACACTCGTTCCAAATTTTAGTTGACAAACCACAGGAAAGCGTGCAAAGACTGTTTAGAATGTGTATCTATAAGTTTCACACATGCATGTATATCCCACGTGGGTCTTTGCCTAAGTACGGAAGCACAACTAGTCCATGTGTGAGTTTAAAAAACTCACAGAGTCATGTTCTCCTCCACACACACACACACACACATATATATATATATATATATATGACTGAATCACTGGTATCTACGACGTAAAATCACGAAAATCAAACGGACTTACCGGAGTAAAGCCATGACCAATTACGGAACTGATTTCGTCAAACATAATCCCAATATTTATTCAACACCAGTGTAATCCTTACTCAATTATTATCACCTCCTATACTATGCGTCATAAATATTCACATGTATAAACACAGTTACCACAGTAGATATCTTATTAAAATGCCGTGTCATGGCACAGTAGCGAGGGTCACGGAGATAAATTTACTTGACGATTCCATCTTAACAGTCTATCGAAATTACGATCAACTCCCGGTGTATGTATATATGTCGTATCGTATTTTGAGATTTTAAACATGAACAAGCTGCAGTTTCGGAAATTTCCCAAATTTCAAAGAGTTCCAGGAAGTCATTAACACCCGGAAACGATTTTATGGGAGATGCTATGTAACGAGAAAGAGCGTGTGGCTTTTAAAATTATTCTATCGAGATCAAGAGAAAAGGGAAATATTTAAAGCGACCATTGCTAATAACTAAGATTTGACTCCGTCAGGGTCCGCTTGCACAAACATAAGTCCAACCTTTTTTTGAATGAAGGTAAAAAATCACTTTCCGAATAAAACTTGTATCAAATTAAGTATATCATTTCCAATACCCATAGTCACTTATACATGATTTGTTCATACAATGTATGTGATGGAATTGTAATTCTCAAGGCTTTTTTTTAAGACCGGAAGAATGAAATTCATTGACAAACCAAAAGCCGTCATTATTTCTGTAAATAAAAAAAGACGCGATCCTGAACAAAAACGATCCTTGATTAGACTTTAAGGCCCTTTTCCCGTATGATAATTGATGCCTGTACTAGTATTGTTACCATAGAAACCCAGAAACTACGACACGTGACAAAATTATGATAACATAGCCACATTATTCATATTTTAAATATTGTTATTCAAGACTATCTTTGAAGGTAACATTATATTATTATGACGTATTACTATGTGCTCGATTCGAACACACAGAACCGTGACTGTACAAGTACACTTCACAATAACACAGTACACAGCTACAAGTTTTCTTTACAAATTTAAGTAATTTTAATAATACATGTAGGCTACAGTGAAACCTCTATTAACGAGCACGTTAATATTAAGAAAACCTAAAAATTATTTTAGCACCGGTTTTCAATATCCCTTCTCTATTTCGGTTTGATGATGAAACCACCCCTAAAAAAGTCCATGATCTCTTGGTCCCAATGTACCATTATGTCGGGGTTTTACTTTCCTTATACCTGGTGCTGATTTCTCATGAAAACCATACTGTCTACATATATATTACAAGCTACACTGGTAGTCTGTATCTGAAAACACATGTCGTACGATAATTACTCAGCTTAGAATATATAAATCGACTGATATTTGTTTACAATACTACAATACACACGTTTACTAATAACATACTATAATTAAGTATGACAGACATCAGAAGGTCTGATTTCAACATGACCTCATTTCAATTTAAGCATTTTATCGCTAAGATACAGTTAACACAGGAAACCAGTTTCACGATGTTATGTAAACGAAACGAGATGACAGATATTTAAATCAACACATATTGCACAAAATAGCCCAACTATACCATTTTGTATGATGATATTTTTTAAAAATCCGCTCTTGTTAAAGATGACCCGCTAGAATAATCCACATAAATAATTCAACTAGTCTACTATGCAACTGTGTACAACTTCCCAAAAACAGCAGTCGACACTACGCTCTCTTCATATAATACTTAGTATATGGGTTATCTCAAAATCCCCTGGTTAGTGAATAATTCACTATATGTCACCGGAAGCCGTATGTAACTGCTCAAGCATTAGAAAGAGATAGCGAGGCATGCGCCGAATACTTACCTTATACGTTGATGATGGACTATAAAATCATCAATTTAACCGCAACGTTTCATCTACAGTGTTCTTTATTCAAAACACGATTTATCATCCTGAAATTAAGTTGATTTATTTTTCCCGCCCACTTGATTGAACCAAAAAATAAGTATAACAAATAATATTACTTCAATCGTCTAAGCACATCCCTTTGTATAAAACTATTTTTAAACACTTAACCCACGGTTTATGATATTTATTCACAAACATCTAACAAATAGATGTAATCTAAATTCAGCGACTTACTGAAATGAAACTCAAACATTTATGGTACATATTCCTCCAATGTCTGATTAAACGAGATAAATTCATCCACACTAACACGATTTACCTAAAACAGGGGACAACGTCATTTTATTTGTATTCCCGTGTATAAAATATAAATATATTGATGACACACATAAATACCCGGCAAATATTCACGACTTATGACGGAACTCAAAGCGTAGACGTTACATAAATAGACATAATGGCTTCACATATATTTAAATGTATCTTTGTTTCAACATCTTTGATATGTTTTCATACCGATTGCTGTATATTCAATGTAAAAAGGATAACTATCATTAAGTGCTAATTCCCCCGCCTTAGTATCAAAATAAATTCAATTGTATATAAATAAAGCTCAATAATTGAAATCAATGAATATGATGAGACATTTTTTGTAAAATGATAAATAAAAAGATATTAAACAAAGTGTCTAGTAATCCTATATTCTATAACGCCGATTTAAGCGTAAAGCGCTAATCTGATAAGCGAAATTGTTCCACATGCCACATCGCTCTATTTAGATTATTTCAATGGAAATGACATTAAAATAAACTTTTTTACCATTGAATATATCAATACATTACACGTTTAATTGATATTATATCAAATTTATATACGAAGTAATGCTATCTGATAATCTTGTGTTTAATTCATCTTGGCGATCGTATGCATATAAAAAATGCACGACTGCAACAATACTGTGCAACCTTTTGTTAATCAGTTACAAATGTATTCATTACATTGTTGAATTTGGCATAGACTGCATTCGTAATAAAATGTCTATTTCAAACGTAGACCTAGGCTCACAAATTTCAGTCTTGAAATCAATACTTAAAGCATAAATCTTGTGAGCGCATGCTTTAATGCAGACGCAAAGACCCAATGACGATGCTTTGAGCACTTCAGACAGAAAGCAGAAAACAGAATACGCTGGCAATAAAAGAGCAATTGTAGAAACTCTGAAGCATTAGTTTAAATGAGGATTCTGAGACAAAAACACCCCAGTCATATAAATGCAAAACATAAAAAATCGAATGAGACAATCGAAATAACTTTTGAACTCGAGAGAGATTTTGTGTACATAACAGACGTACATTAATGGGAAATGACGAACAGGTTAACAGACGAACGTGATCTGTCTGATTAGGAAAACATAAATACAAACGACATTTAAAGTTTATGAGATAAGCATGACAACACGCGAATTGAGCGAAATTAGCTAGACGTCTTTGTTTGAAAATAACATTGTACGAAGTTGGTGTGGCGTCACAAAAATTGTACGAAATTAGCACGACGTCACAGAAATTGTATGAAATAAGCATGACGTCACAGAAATTACATAAAATTGGCGCGACGTCACATAAATTAAACGAACTTAACGTGACACAAATGATTAAATATCCATTGAAATTAATAGCGGTTAGTCATGTGCACAGATAAAATGCAAGCGTTGAAACAAATCTGAGTGAACAAAGTTTATAAGGGGGATAATACGTGTATAATTTCCTTCAACTCATTTCACACTAGTTAACCCCCTTACAATTATCGTGCCTCTCTTTTCTTACGCTATGAAGATGGGTTTACTGTTCAATATCATACAGGCGACGCCGTACACAAAAACTAAAAATAAATATCAATTTTCTTGCGTATAACAATGATTAAGAATAATATTGGTTGTTCAAGCGCTATTGTACACAATAGCACGATTTCGAATATTTGATTTTGAACGTTAGTGCTCGATAATTTGATTCACCATTTAAATTCGTCATTGGTTGCGAACAGAAATGATGGAAACACATTTACAAAACATCACTGGATCTAGAGAGTAAACGTCCGCTCGATATCAAACCTTCGTAGGTGTAGCCCTTATTCTAATCAAATTCAGTCGCCTATTTCACTTACAGCCTTGGGAGGTCTCTTAATGCAAGTTCAAATTGTTTATACCTAAGTACACTAGTCTGTGTTTAGAGGTTTCAAATTGTTCGTTAATAGCAGTACCAGTTTCATTGCATGTCCGGCTAGTCACTAGTACACTTATAAACGAAGTAGTCCTGGATTACCTGCCCCTGACACGACGTACTATTTTTCATAGTACGCTGGGAACCAGTCTAATGACTGAATATGCCTTTTGCAAAGCGCATAATTTGCAATCATTAAAAAATAATCATTTATTCATATTTGCTTCAAATAACTTGACAAATTTAACGAATTTATTTCCTAGGTTTAATTTGTACAGCATTTGTCTAACAGAGTGCCCTCCCTTCGATTATGCGGCGCCATTTTTATTAACAATTCATTGTTGTCGCAACGGAACAAGATTTTATAACAATATTTCTTATTCACATGCAAGCAATATCACGCTGGCTTGATATTCTATTGAAGCAGCAATTCCGAACAAACTCAGTCATCTTAATTAATTAAGTTCAAATTGTCACGGAACGGCTTGTTTAATTTTATGTCAAACAAACAGAAAATATCAAGTTCGCTGATTTGAATTAATCTCATTTTTATTCCGATCACAGCCAATGTAATGTAATCTGGATTGATTTGTATTGTACCAGGACCATGCATGTTCCAGGATCGGTTCTGATTATTGCTTGATTTATTTCATGTCTCCCCTACTTTATTACAAATCTGACATTAATTGACATTAACGAGACTGCAATTCAAATTACCCATAATGCTATTCTTATCGAACTCGCTCTCTAGACTGGCACCCGTTTTTTATTATCTTCGTGTTAAACAATCAGTCGGGGATCAGTCTATCGAGGTACTTAAAGAAGTGGTACCCGCTTCTTCATGAAATTACAACGTTTAAGTCTATGTGAGTAGAAAAAGTAAGCGAGCATACATGTGTAGTTTAAAACCAATGAAATTCATTCGTAATATGAAAGAATTGCAGACGATACCAAAGTTGATCGTCTGCGGGGCACTGCAGCCGAAAACATATGCATCACACACTGTTATGATTAAAACAATGAAGTTATGCTCAATAAGATATCGATTTCTGTCTTATTTATGGATTCATCTTCCACGAGACGTTGTCTGCAACAATTACACTGAAATTCAGCATTACACAAATTTCAAAATCAGGCAGAAAAATAACGACCGTTGATATGGGTTTCCCAATCAACGCGTGTTGTACATACTCAGACAACAATTAGGCAAAAATATGTAATTAAATACGAGTACTTACTTTTTCCTTTTGTTTATTCATCCTTAAGTCACACCGTCATAAAATATTCCTTATAAGTCAGCTGAATTCAAATTCCTTTGTCTAAGTAAAAACACAACAAATTGTTTTCTACAAACAACTGGACCGAATCTAGCTCGTAAAAAGTCTCCAATTTTTTTCGATAAACCGTGCTGTAGCAGCAGTTTCAGTTAGCAAGTGTTCTAAGTTAAACTTACTGGATACGTGGTTTGACATTCCGTATTTATGCAGTCGACTAAAACTTGGTAAATTATCTTAAATGTCAAACATTGGATACATATTTCGGCTCAAATTAGCATCACACTATTTTGAACACAGTACACTTTTTTTCAGACGATGTTCGCGGACATAAAAATGGTTATTTAAGTTTCATTAAATACAGGGAAATTAGGGAGACTTGTAGATTTGTCGTGAATTATATCCGAGTGTTTATAAATGCGGACAGTCCAAATTCCACAGCAATTACTTCTCGAAACTCCTCGGATCTTTCAGTGCATGCGAATTGTCCGAGATGAGTCGATTTGAAACATGAACAGTTCACGGATAGACCTTAAATTTTGGATTTAAAAATTACTAAAATATCAATCTAGCGAATGAATGAAGCATATGAAATTTAAAACATCAAACATTTGTCAGATAATTATTTATTCAATGCATGAATGATAATTCTATAACAATACAGGTTTTCCTGCCGTATATTTGAAAAATCTTTTGGACCATTTCTGATGTGAAAAAGTAAGAGTACAAGAAGGTCTTTAAAGAAAAAATAAGAAAAAAGGAAAATAGGAGCGCCGGAAAGCCTGGCTATATCTGCACTTAAACCTTACCTTACGGACACCCAACAATTACGGACGCCCAACAATTACGGACACCCAACAATTACGGACGCCCTGATTGTTGAAAAAACGACACATTGTTCTCATTCCTCTACTGACAATTAATTCTGAAACATTGAAGACTAATAGTATAGCTCTTTGGAACTACGGACACCCAGCTCTTCCAGTAGGCCTATTACAGACACTAATGACAGTACCAAAGAGCATGTCTACTATAAAATTGACCCCATTATTACAGAAACATGTTTTTTACAAGATCTTTATCTAGACACTGTTCACACATTTCAAAAGATGAGTCATAGAACTTTATTGTCCGTATTGAGTTGAGTGGACCAAATATGCCCTAATTTTGATATGCTTGTTTAGCATTTATATAAGGTGTTAATAACTCTGTACTCATTGATTTTTGGTAGCAGACGTCTTTTATTTAAGATGTCCAATACTAGTATATGACATCTGACATTATGAAATAAACTAAAAGCCTGCATGTTCAACGTGTACATGTATATGTTCCACTAATCAGCGGCTGATCACAACAATTATAGACACCCCACTATTGAAGACATTTTTCGCCGGAACCACAACCATGTCCGTAATAAAGGAGTTTTACTGTAGTAATTTCAATGGAACAAATATCACATTTGTTACGAAGGCGCAATCATATATATACATGTACTTGACAAATTTCCTCATAACACGACATCCATCGACCTATGGATTTCATTTCTGTATGGTACTGATAAGATCTAACTACAATATTTTTATTGCGCACGTACATGTAAAAGAACACGGTTTTGTCGAACTATACGGCGAACGACTTGAAGCAATCACGAACCTTCGTGTATTTCCGTAAATAATCGTGACATCAAGACCGAGTAGATTGAATTATGCGCTGAGCACGACCAGTGCGCCGCTCATAATTGTCAGAGCACTCGTAATGCGACCGATCTTTGTCCAATCCGCTATGATGCCCTAGTCACATTTCTGACAATGGTATCTCAATATGTACACTACTTTGGGTATAACAAAACTGTTTGTAAACTGGATAATCTTTACAGTGTTTGGCTCTTTTGTGTGTCCCCAAAATAGCGGAGACACGGTAATTTTTCTTTGTACATTTTTTTGTATTTTTTTCGGGCTTTACTCTTGTATTCGCAAGGACTTCAGTTATATACTGGTGGACATTTAATACCAAACCTGCGCTCATGGATTCTGTATCAATACTTACCCTGTTCCTCGCAAGTAACTGTCAATTTCTTCACATTATTGGTCAGCGGTGGAGGAAGTATATTGACCGCAGACATCAGTTATGTTTTCAAACAAATCGTTTTAGAGAACATATGCGGCGTCCAGGTTTTTGTTTGTTTGTTTGTTTTTATGTGACATTGTCACTAGGGTCTAACGCCGTTTTCAACAATTTTTCAGTAATGTACGGCGACCAGTTCACCTAACCAGTTTTCCTGGACTATGTTCTAACCAGTACTAACCTACCCTTCCACAAGGAGCCGGCAACTTCTCCACATACGGAGGAAAATCGAGATTTTTGTCAAATTTTCATAGAAGGGCATGACCTGCCGCGACCTGGATTCGAACCTGGATCTTCCCGGTCCCGGTAGGTCATACCCTTCCATGCATCCATGGAATGGTTTCCAGGATTTGAATTCAAGAACCTATCTCTCTAAAGAGCTAAGTGGGCGGACATTTTCATTCGTTCGAATTATACATTTTGTGCATCGTTTTTTTCACTACGGAAATATGTTTTAGATAACGGTCAAACAAGTTATTCTTACGAACTACAGATTTTGTAGACAAACCCGATTGAATGCCCGTCTGTGGATGAAGGTCACTATTTATTGCTTATTCATCGGCTCTCGGAACAATAATGAACAACTGACAAAATAAGATAATATCGATTTGGCAGCATTCTATTACAACCTTGAAATGACAGTGATTTTGTAGTTCTAGTTGGAAAGAATTTTCTTAACTGAGATCACGGAGTGTATGAAAAGTCAACAGGAACATCTCTATCAGCTTAGACTGGTACCAGGTCCATGGATGCAAAGTACAAAGAGGTCACTCAGCATAATGGGAAGCAACAGGAACCAGATCTTCAGTGCTTAGTATGTGTCTTGGTCCATGGATACAAAGTAAAGAGAGGTCACTGAGCATGGTAGGAGGCAACGGGAACCAGTTTACGCGATACTCTGGCTGGAACCCGTTCCATGAATGCATATTATTAATAGGTCACTGAACCTAAGATGAGCCTGGGGGAACCAATTTGGACAATACAGGTACTAAGATGGTTGCCAGTTCTACGGTTACAATGCACCAAACGGAATTTGGACACAGAAGCAGTCAACGGAAGCCAGACAGACGTATTTTTCTCTGCTGATGGTTACAAGTGCGCAATTTATCATACATGTGCATTTCCAACGCGGACGAAAAAGGCAGCATTCGTTATGTAAGCAACACAAAACTTAAATTAAAATGAATAACTCAATGTAAGTTTCACTTCCTTGTTTGTGATTAATAATATTGGCATGTTTCACATACACAGTGTATATTGTATATTGTATTACGTATGTTAGACGATATTAACATTGCTGCAACGTTGATGCAGTTTCACTTCAAACGTGTGGTAAGCAAAAGGTCGCGTGATATAGATACACATCTCTTAATTAACAATTAATGACATTCGTTAATGCACAAATGTTAATTTACTAATACTCTTGTACATGTAATTCGATGCATTATGTATTAAGAAATAATCTACAGAGAAACACGCCTATTAGGATCACGTTTGAGAAAGACAGAAATCGCTCTTTGTTCGAGGTCATAATTCAGATGGAATCAGACAGCAATATCCGTGTATACAGCCACCCGACCAATCCCAATTCTTGGTGCCGATCCTAAAGCCAATCTCCATCCAGAGTTGTCGTTCGTTATCCCTCACATACATCCCTGAAAAGTAGCTCTGGAACATGTGACCGAGTCTCATTAAGTTTCCATCTGATAATTGAATGCAGGTGAGGGATAACGAATAGTAACTCTGGATAGAGATTGCCCTAAAATTTCGGCATAATTCGCACTTCTTCGGAGAGCGTCCGGCAGCTTAAAAATGACTAAATATTCTTGGGTTACATATGTATTAACGCAAATTAACAACAAAGCAATACATGTTCATAGCGACATTTGACAAATCAAAAAGTGAAAATAATAGTGTACATGTACCTACATTGGCTTTGTAAAAGTCCATTTTAAAGTTCATTTTGTTTTACAAAAATAATCCTTTGATCGTAAGTCTAGTTCACAAGATTCCGCGACACAAAAAATCAAACAAACTGTACACAAATATTGTAACAATCATTTTGCCACTTCTAGGTATTTGATTTCTGACTTGATGCAAACAGTAAACAGAATACAATGATTTCTGTTTAACATCCGTTGTCATGGTAACTACATTCGATTATATCTGCCAACTTGTTGATGACAGTGCGGACATCTATGTACAACATCTTTCATGCTGTCCATGCAAAATGGGATAAGACAGCATCCAAGGGGAAAGCTGTAAATATATCGAAATTATTACCATATTTATAGCATTTGTATCGACATAAAATATAATTTTATACTAAATTGAACACAGAAGCAAGAGAAAATTGCTAAATTGTTAATATTTGAATACAAACTGATCTATAACTTATCCTTAATGGTGCCTGAAAATTTCAAGAAATTACTAGTTTTACAACTTGGGAAAATTATTTGTGTTTCAACAGCATGTATTATACTCGTGTGTATGGACATTGTGCAAATAGTGCGTCCTCAGAACTATATGCATGTACTATCGTCCTGATTCCTGGGTTACTTGGAATTTGAACTACTAAAGTCATACCTTAGGTTACAAACATCTGTAAATAAAAGCCAACCTGGGTACTGCGATTACTGCTTAACAAACATTTGCTAATAAATTAGACGAAGTAAAACATTGAGTTACGGGTAATTGTATATACAAAGGCTATGCATTTTTTCTAAGCCATTCGTAGCCCATGTTAACGGGGCTGACTGTAATTAACCTGTACTTACAATAAGAAGATGAAGAAGCAAGCAAGCCAAACGAGTGTTCCGTTCTCATAGTAAATTGATGTCACAACGTCGGAGTTACAGAACTGGCATCTTAGTCTCAATGGGGACTCCCTGAACATATGTACCACGGTGACTGGCTGTGTCATTATAACATTTGTCTGACCCTGTTGGTACGGCTGATAAGTACCTAAATATTTCAAATACACACTAATATCAGTGAATGTAATGGATTTATTCTGAATGCGTCCTTAGGTTTTGGCACGGGGATCCGCCGAGTAAAGTGAGCTTATGCGAGACAGGAAACGATATTCCGAGTAAAAATACTGTTTACCAGACAAAGAGATCTTTATCAATCATTAGAAGATCACAAACGTTTGACGAACTTTGTCCGTATGAACCATTGGGGATCTACATTTTACGTTTACAAGTCAGACAAAGAAACGTGGTACCACGCGAGCACATATAGCGACTGACGAGTTACGTCCCCTGGCAAATGCAAGGGATCTAAGGCTGGTTTTGTTTCGGACATGCTGCAGACAGGATGTCTAACACTTCCGCGTGCGTTGGTGCATTTATCATTTACCAAACCCGGCCTGAATGAATTTAATGTATAATATACATGTAGATATTTTTTTCAAACCTACATAGCATATATATATTAGACAATAAACAGCACATTGTGTAGAAAACAGTTTCAAAATTATGCAACCTAACAACGTGTAACGAAAATGAATCCGCGAATTTTGTTGGCTAGAATTACAGTTTTATCACTTTTTCCAAAAGCACTTTGATGAGATAAATGATTACACGTGTGTCGACCATACAAGACATATTTTGGTGCTATGGTATCCAGAACAATTGAATAAATAGTCTTACATAATAACAATAAAACATTCTATCGCCAATTAAATTGTCATTGTATACACATGTAAAGATCCAAGTTCTAGAATATTATAACTTAAATGGATAAATACATATACACGTATTTCTACTTAGTGCAAAAAAACCAGAAGTTTTGTACCATTGTATAGACTTACAAAAAATGTCTTTTTGACGATAGATAAATATTAGGACTGTTCCGATATATTTGAGTACATGCACGTTGTGCTACGCTGCTGTATGAACCGGTAAACCGATATACCATACCAGTTCTAATTCAAGAGAAAATGATTGAATGATTAAAATGTCTCATTTTTTTCAAAAAAAGGCGTTGGATTTTCCCTCATGATGTACACATAATAACTGACAGCCAAGCATTTAGCTGCACCTTAAAGACATTTTTATTGAGAATTTTTAATAAAGACGTGTAAATCATAAATTTGGAAAATTACATTTATATCTATAGACACATAACTAAAATCAACGTAAGCCCCCCCCCCTTTTCAGGCCTGTCTGCTTAGCTCTACAGGAATAGTGTTAAGTATGCGACCAAAATTTATATTTTTAAATGCAGTATTCCCTACCGTAATGACAACCCTTTTTGACCGTTTCCCTCCATTTACCGATACTAATTTCCTTCCATTATTTGAAGGTAATGTTCCCTTTTAACTCTCTACAACAGCAACGGCACTCAAGGAAGCCTAACGGCACATAAAATTATGCAAATCGGCAAAACTCGTATCGGCCGGAAAATAAACAAAGTGTAATTATCTAAGTAGAGACAATTTTTATACCCGCTTGACTGTTAAAAACATTGCATTGTAATTTTTTAAATTATTCTATCTAAGAGTAATCTAGGATGTTGTCCTAAACTTACAACTTTTTACGTGACAACAAAATTTACTTCCCATTAATATCACATAATCTACTTTTATCGATACTTTTTAATCAACCCTCATTCATTTTGATAAATGTTGTTCGATATTCATTTAATAACATGCATTGTACCTAAAATAAGTCCTGAGTCTAGGTATTAATTGTGTCCGTCTTTAAATCACTTACAGACACGAGTATTTTCATTAAATCATTGTTCTAAGGAAAAGCACTCCGGACGAAATATATTGATAACAGCAGCAGTTGTACAGTACTGTATTTATTCCTGACAAACCAGAGTTAACAAGCCATCTGTGGATAAAGGTCACCTCCGTGTGAGCAATTTTGATAAAACGAACTTGATAAAGTTCTGAATAAAGGCCAATACCGTGCGAGATGGTCACATTTCTTCACTCCCTTTAGTGACCTTTGTTCGAATCCCCCCCGAGACCTAATTTCACAGGTGAGGAAGCTTTCCAGCTAGCTTACGGAAGGTCCAGGTATAAGCATTGGGCCTCCCCCGCTGTTAAATCTGGAACGTCGCCAAATGACGCTGTCTGTTGGTGCCACGTTAAACTCCAGAGAAAAAATGTACGTGTGTAATTATCTATGGCAGAAAGTTGAATTAATCTAGAAGAGAGACGTACAAACGTAATTTTATTTACGCTGCCTTAGATAAATCTATCGTACGGAAACTGCATTGTGGTTTACTTTCACATGATAAGATGTCGATTTTGTATAAATATATCCTTCAAGTGCGGAAATTGTACGGAGATAAACCATATTTCCTTCTCAGTGCAGCAATGGTGTACCGCTATACTAGTGGCGAACAAGTTACACCATTGTGCTGCTCATACAGTATAATAATACGATTGTGCGCAGTTTACATCATGCGGCTGATGTCTTGTTATTCCCAGCAGCTTGTAAATCATTGCTTTTAATCGAGAACGAAAGAACGACAAAGTAAAGCTAGCATTCTTGTTCACATCGTAAACATAACATTAGTTGATAAGTCACTTTAATTCACTGACTAGCGACCAATTTTTTCTGTAATGTAACTTATTTTAGACTGTTTGTATCGCATTGTAATTTAATACTTAGAATACTGTTTCAATCGCATTTTATATGACCTTGTTCGAAATCACAGAGTCCCTTTAATACATTTCCTTACTGTTCGTACACAAAGAATGATTATCCGTAACCGCTTTAACAGGTGATTTTTAATTGACAAAATTCGAAACTTTTGTATTTACCATCACTAATCAGTACTCGTGGTTATTTACCATCACTAAACAGTACTCGTGGTTATTTACCATCACTAAACAGTACTCGTGGTTATATACCATCACTAAACAGTACTCGTGGTTATATACCATCACTAAACAGAACTCGTGGTTATATACCATCACTAAACTGTACTCGTGGTTATTTACCATTACTAAACTGTACTCGTGGTTATTCACCATTACTAAACAGTACTCGTGGGTTATATATCAGCATTAACCAGTACGTGTAGTTATTTACCATCACTTAACAGTACTCGTGGGTTATAACCTAGCACTAACCAGTAATCGTGGGTTATATACCATCACTAAACAGTACTCGAGTGTTATATACCAGCACTAAACAGTACTCGTGGGTTATATACCAGCACTAAACAGTACTCGGGTGTTATATACCAGCACTAAACAGTACTCGAGGGTTATATACCAGCACTAAATAGTACTCGATTGTTATCTACCATCACTAACCAGTACTCGTGGTTATATACCAACACTAAACAGTACTCGAGGGTTATCTACCATCACTAACCAGTACTCGTGGGATATATACCAGCACTAAACAGTACTCGTGGTTATATGCAAGCACTAAACAATACTCCAGTGTTATATACCAGCACTAAATAGTACTCGAGCGTTATATAACAGCACTAAACAGTGCTCGAGGGTTATATACCAGCACTAAACAGTACTCGAGGGTTATATACCATCACTAACCAGTACTCGTGGGTTATATACCAGCACTAAACAGTACTCGTGGTATATACCAGCACTAAACAGTACTCGTAGTTATATACCAGCACTAAACAACACTCGTGGTTATATACCGGCACTGAGCACTGTTCCTGTGTTATACGAGTGCATATCAGCAAAAACTCCGAATATGATTACCAATTTCTTAAATGATGTGTGAATCAGAGGTGGGGAGGGGGAAATAAGTATTATCTTCAGTCAAATAGTCATGAGAACATGTTCTACACCTAGTTGTCGAATTCATGATCAAACGCGAACGCTACTACCCTGTATTGATTGAATTAACAGTTGGATAGCTAAGTAGATATGAAAAATTACAGACATCACTAATCTTATGTCACAAATTATGACCTACTATTTTATATAGGTCAAGTTAATCAATTTATTGTGTCATGTTCTAATGATATACAAGAAGGGAGAAATGCGAACTCATATAAATTACATTTTCCCAAAGTAAAGGTACTCACATGGTATCATCACTACAGTAAACATTACAATATATACAAGACGTAATAACAATACAATTGATTATATAAACTGAGAAGAGGGAAATTAAATGGAACAGGAAGCGAAGATTAGAATAAAGAATGGAAGGGACGAGTAAGAGGGGAGGAGGTGAAAGATCTAAACCGGAAGTTGGAGAGAAGTTAACTAGTATAAAATGGAAGAGTAAGGAGGTAAGAGAAATATATCCTGAAAAAAGAAAGAGGATAATATGAGAACAACAGAGTAGATGAAGAGGGAAGGAGGAGAGAGATATAAAGTGGAAAAGGATGAGAAATGTAGGAGAAGTGCAGAAAAGATGACGACGGTAAGAGGTGAGCGTATAAAATGAAAGGGAAGAGTAGGGTATGTAGTAAAATAGAGGATGAAGAAAGAAGGAGGTGAGAAAAGGAAGATGGGTTAGTAAAAGAGAAGATGAGGGTGAGGTGAACGGTAGAAAATGGAACAGGAAAAGAAGAGGATGTTAGAGGTATAAAGCGGAAGCAGAAGAGAGTAAGTGATGAAAGATATAAAACAGAAGATAGTAAGAGATGAGAGGTATAAAAATGAAAGAGGAACAAAGAGTTGAAGAATTGGAAAATGTAATGAGAGGCGAGAGGAGACACTGTTAAAAGGGATGGAGAAGTAACAAATTTAAAAAAAAGCTTAGCGACAGATGAAATCAATTGAGTAAGCAGGAATACAAGGGACATATATTTGAGTCAATTACAGAAGTAGACGTAAAAAATAACTCGAGATTTTAACTCAATAGTATACAAATCTAATACACAATACCACAATTAAAGACACCATACACATACCTTGATTCTGTGCTGGATACATTTGTGGATTTGGTTGGGGTGGATATTTCTGTTCAGTAGCACTGTACGGGGGAGGTTGTTCGCTCATTTTGACCTTGTATCTGAATATCAAAAATATATTTTGTTGATCTATTTAATTTCTACCAATGGTGTACATACAAGAAACAATCTACGAATGTAATCGACAAATAGATCTCTAAGAATTTAATTAAGAGATTTTGAATAAAATCGAGGGTGGGTAAGGTTGAATACTCAGCTATGCTCTTTCTATGGTAGACACCGAATTCCTTAAAGGAGAATTGACCAAAGGATATCGAATCCAGTCTTTTGGAGCATAATCGACAACCGAAATGCATTAAGTAAAGCAGTATACAAATTCGAATTATCCTACGAGATTTCAACAAAATTTACGGGCAGAAAACTCGGTCATTTCATAATAAAACCCACTCCTCAAATTAACGCCCGGCCTTTAAAAACACACACACACACACACGACAATCAATCATTTACATTTACCACAAAAATGCTTTAATTATCCATCAGATTATAAACAATACGTCTGAAAACTAACACAACACACTGAACAACAAATTAAGTAAAATGTTAATTTAATTGTTCGGGTGTGTTTATTCGGGTACATACATGCAAGCAACAAACACACGATAGTGTAATTATTGAACTGTCCTAACTCACGATATGTTCACAATAATCTGGTAACAGCCTGTAACAAGTCTATATTGTAAACATAAAATGATGTACGTGGGAATGAATTGAATGATTAATCGAACCGTGCTCAACTATTGGAGAAGTTATAACGTTGCATTTATACAGTGGTATGTTAATTTTGTGTATGTGTATGTGTGTGAGTGAAAAACAGCTTTGATATCTAATACAAAACCATTAAATGCAATGTCATCTTAAGGTAATTGAATCTTGTCGTTGAATCTTCCATACGCCCACATTTTATCAACTTTCGTTTTGAAGTTTATAACCAGTAGATATTTCACAACAAATCTTATCATAGCCTGTATCGTTCTAGTTTGATAGAAAGAAGGATAATTTTACAATATCAGATTACAAATGAAGATTTACTTACAGTATGTGTGAACAGATTCAAGCAATAAATATCCTTATGCAGTAAAATTTAAAGTTTACACAGAAAAATCTAAAGTTAGGTCAATGTTGTTGTTGTTTACAACTGTGTGGTACAAGACAAGAATCAATTAGTTTCTCGTAACCCGCGTGACTTCCGGCTAAATGTTAATACGTCATATCTATTTTTGGTTTGTTAAATCTTGTCTATGTGGTTTGAATGAGCACAATCCCGCAAATCTCGTATCTTTGTTCTTTATCAAAACAAACAATGTAAACTTTAAACTCATCTAGCATACATGTATATATTGTACGCCAACCAGATCGTGCATAAAATTGAAACAGGTTAATGGTCTGTTCAAGGCGTTCCGAATGAAATCTAACGTATTGTAAGACGTAAAAATGTTTGTTTCCGGTTACCCGACCTACCCTAATTTATCCCTGCGACCACAGATATCTTATTAGGCTCGAAGAACGGTATATCCACTGTCTCACTTTTTTACCTTTCGGCAAAAATTAATCTCAACTTTCAAGAATACCTTTCAAGAATATTTTTAATGAATATGTAACCAGAAATAAACATTTTTTACGCCTAAGTAATATGAGGATTTTGTTTTTTTACAGATTTTTTTAATTTGTTTTTAGGTTTTTAACAATATTTCAGTTATCTTACGGTAGGCAGTTAATCTAACCAGTTTTCCTGAATGTTGTACCTATAATAATCAGTAAATAACTGAAAACTTTTCAACTTGAATTGTAAACTCAAATCAGCAGAGAACAAAAACCACGAGCCGCGCCCAGGATCCGAACTGACAAACCCGAGGTCTGTAGACCAATTGTTCTATTAAATGAGAAGAGGGGGCGGGAAAAGCAGGGGCGGAAACAGCATTTTTGGGTAGGGGCAAGTAAAGTCTAGATGTTTCTGTAGAATATGGACACGATCAGCACAGTTTTTACTTATGCTTGCCAGATTTTAAAGGGGCACACACCGGCTCCCCCTCAGTCCGCCCTTGCACAGCATGTGATTTCTAGTGTACTGATCTTTCGTAAGTGCGTCGTTGATGCCTAAATGCACGTCCATTGTATCCTGTGTTATACATACATTTTAAAATAAACATTTTTCAGCACTTATTATGCACATTGAACAGTACTTTCTAGTGTATATGTTTCCAGCTGTTTGCCTTTTCCCTATAAACGAAATAAAATAACGAATAAAAGGCTATCGTCCTTTCCTCTTTTCTCGAATCAGTAACTTAACTATTTATAGGTATATCACCTCCGTCACCTAATCCCATTATACTTACACTGTTATACAATCCGTTATAATGTATGACAAACATGTGAATCTTAATTCAGTTCCTAAATTCTAGAATCAAGAACTCAATTTGCGAAAATTGAATTCATGTGGGAGTTATAACCCCGGCGATTTAAATCTTTGACGATACATTTTGTTCCCGAAAAGCGCACGCATTTAAGAAGGAATGTCGGGACCCACGCTGGATGTCGTCACATCCGCCAATCGAAAATGAATATGGCGAGTGACTTACCTTGAAGTTTTTCCAATACGCACAGTAGCAGCATGAAGATTTTTTAACAGATTTGAGTTGTTTGATGAGCTTAGATTTAAAAAGTAACGCCTGTGCCGGTTATAAAAATCACGGAAACCAAATAATTCTACTGTAGTTCCGTATGATTTATATCATACATCGCAACATGAATAACAGATCTAGAATCTAAATGAAAAAGGAGAATAATTATTTGCTCACGTCATTTGTCTGACCATGAGTGAAATGTTGGCACGTAAACAAAAGTCTCACCTCAGACATTCAACAAATCTCCACCCACAGTTTCGGAAAATGACGTCATTGATTTCAAAGTCAACGCGGTATGCGTGCACTGTACAAGCCGATGTTTAAAAATAGACGGCTATAGATTCTGAGCAAATGACGCGCTGTTTAAGAAGTCGGGCGCGTAGCTGCCTATACACAGTTGAATCCGCATGATTCGGACAAAAAACACACACACATTTTTTTCAGCGAAGGTGTAGATCTACATGTACTACAGAATGTCCATTCTCGGTGCAAAATAACGCACCTTAGAATTCCCAGAATGCATCACAATGTATTAAAAATTTTCCGTGGGGCATGTCCCCGGTTCCCCATAGCACAATTTTGAATCCACATGCATAAAGGGCTAGCTACGTTCCTGGAATTGATTGTATACACGTATAATGAATAAATAACAATTAAGTATAATGTATTTAATATACATGTATTTGCATTTATGGATAGTTTAAGGTAAAATAGCTCTAATTATATGTGTAAGCACGTTGGAGGGATGGTGTATAATAGCGTACATGTATTAAGGCCTAAAATTGCCATATCGACGCCCCCCAAAAAACATTTATCACGCATATACACAATGGTTACGACTTCCGAATAACATTTAACATAGGCATTGGTAAGAATGAAATGTTTGTACGCACAGTATCTAGATCTAGAGAAAACTCATCATACGATTATAGTAAAATGGTTTTACAACTTAGATCGCAAATTTTTATACGCACGTACGTATTGTACGTAATGGGCACTACGCCCCTGTTGCAAAATACTCGCTAAAAGAAAAGATAAATTTGATTCAAGTAACGCTAAAAGAATGCTCCCCGACGGGGAATCGAACCCCGGTCTCCCGCGTGACAGGCGGGGATACTTACCACTATACTATCGAGGAATACATATTCAAAATGTTAACATTCTTTTGGAGTTAAAGATTTAATTACAAACATTGACTTGTCACTTACCACAATTATATCGAGAAATATATTATTATATCAAGTTGTCACCAACCATTTGCGATGAAGATTAATAATGTGTCATCTTACCAGAGCCAATATGTAAATCTACCAACCAGTCAAGGTTTTAGCATTGGAATCATTTTTACAACGAAACAAGTCGCATAAAAATGTTTTTATCATTACTTGTCAATTCTAGGTCCAGGAAAATTTCTGTACAGAAATCACAGTTGAAATTTTCTGCGCTTAAATCTTAACCAAATAATGGAAAATGTACATTTTTATTTTGCTGCATGTTTTTTTCCTGAAGTAAAATTTAGTAGGAATAGATATACATAGCTTTGACGATTTAGTTAGATAAAAGAGCGCTCCCCGACGGGGAATCGAACCCCGGTCTGACGCGTGACAGGCGGGGATACTTACCACTATACTATCGAGGAATATATTGTTTCGAAAGCCGTAACATAAATCTCTGTTGACTTTGCGTCTAAAATTAGCAAACAATGCATATGTTTATCTGATAATTAGGGTATCTGTAACTATTAGAGAGATTGTTCTATGCTTTAAGTCCAAAATGGTCTAGTGGTTAGGATTCCGCGCTCTCACCGCGGCGGCCGGGGTTCGATTCCCCGCTTGGGAATATTTTTGTCATCACATGCAATATCTGTAATTATTGTATAATTATATTGGTATTTCAAAGCGGAGTGTCCGTAAAGGTCGTCTGTGGAAAAAATGTAATTCTTAAGTTGTCATAAGTGCTTCCTGGAGTTCTTTGGATCAGGGTAATCGAAAAGCGGTCACTCGTGTGACAAGCGGGGATACTTGCTATCGAGAAAAAAACATTTAGTATACATTTTTATTACATTTCTATGATAAAAAACAGAAATTAATAAAAACAAAGGGAGGAATATCATTTCGAAGGGACACCAATTGAAAATGGATACACTTGGCTTTTGACAATTAAGTTAAATAAAAAGTGTGCTCCCCGACGGGGAATCGAACCCCGGTCTCCCGCGTGACAGGCGGGGATACTTACCACTATACTATCGAGGAATACATTGTTTCAAAAGCCGTAACATAAACCCCTGTTTACTTGGTGTCAAAAATTAGCAAACAATGCATTTGTTTATCTGATAATTAGGGTATCTGTAACTATTAGAGAGATTGTTCTATTCTTCAAGTCCCAAGTGGTCTAGTGGTTAGGATTCCGCGCTCTCACCGCGGCTGCCGGGGTTCGATTCCCCGCTTGGGAATATTTTTGTCATCACATGCAATATCTGCTATCAGAAATATTTTACATAGTCAGTTAAATGGTCTGATTTTATTTGTTTGCTGAAGTGATTAAAATCCTTTTGTTATTGTATGATTATATTGGTATTTCAAAGCGGAGTGTCCGTAAAGGTCGTCTGTGGAAAAAATGTAATTCTTAAGTTGTCATAAGTGCTTCCTGGAGTTAAAAGAAATCCCCACTAAAACTGGTTAGCACGAATGTTTGAAGCTTCAGATTAATAAAAACAGTGTTCTTTGGATCAGGGAATCGAAAAGCAGTCACTCGTATGAAAAGCGGGGATACTTGCTATAGAGAAAAAAAATTACTATACATTTTTATTACATTTCTATGATAAAAAACAGACATTTATAAAAACAAAGGGAGGAATATCATTTCGAAGGGACACCAATTGAAAACGGATACACTTGGCTTTGACAATTTAGTTAAATAAAAAGTGTGCTCCCCGACGGGGAATCGAACCCCGGTCTCCCGCGTGACAGGCGGGGATACTTACCACTATACTATCGAGGAATACATATTCCAAATGTTAACATTCTTTTGGATTTAATTACAAACATTGACTTGTCACTTACCACGATTATATCGAGAAATATATTTATCACAGTGCCTCGTGTCATATTATTTAGTCAACTCGTTAAATAAAAATGGTAAGGAATGAGCACTCATTCAAGATCCTCTATTATTATATCAAGTTGTCACCAACTATTTGTGATGAAGATTAATTATGTGTCGACTTACCAGAGTCAATATGTAAATCTTCCAACAAGGCTAGGTCTTAGTATTGGAATCATTTTTACAACGAAACAAGTAGGATAGAAATATTTTTATCGTCACTTGTCAATTCTAGGTTCAGGAAAATTTATGTACAGGTATTAATACCCGTACTTCATAGATGAATTATCTGCGTTTAAATCTTAACCAAGTATGGCGAATATTCATTGTTATTTCACAGCACGTCTTTCCTTAACAAAAATTTAGTATGAATAGATACACACAGCTTTGACAATTTAGTTAGATAAAAGAGTGCTCCCCGACGGGGAATCAAACCCCGGTCTCCCGCGTGACAGGCGGGATACTTACCACTATACTATCGAGGAATACATATTGAAAATATTAACATTCTTCCTGAGTTAAAGATTAAATTATAAACATGGATTTATTTCTTACCACAGTTATATCGAGGAATATACTAGTATTATTATATCTATTAATTTGTCACCAACCATTTATAATGAAGATAAATAATGCGTGTCAACTTACCAGAGCCAATATGTAAATCTACCAACACGGCTAGGTCTTAGCATTGGAATCATTTTTACAACGAAACAAGTCGCATAAAAATGTTTTTATCATTACTTGTCAATTCTAGGTCCAGGAAAATTTCTGTACAGAAATCACAGATGAAATTTTCCGCGCTTTAATCTTAACCAAATAATGGAAAATGTACATTTTTATTTTACTGCATGTTTTATCCTGAACTAAAATTTGGTGGGAATAGATACACACAGCTTTGACAATTTAGTTAGATAAAAGAGTGCTCCCCGACGGGGAATCGAACCCCGGTCTCCCGCGTGACAGGCGGGGATACTTACCACTATACTATCGAGGAATACATGATCTAGCAAGCCGTAACATAAACCCCTGTTTACTTGGTTTCATAAACTAGTAAACAATGCATAAGTTTATCTGATAATTAGGGTAACTGTAACTGTTGAAGGGATTGTTATATGTTTCAAGTCACAAGTGGTCTAGTGGTTAGGATTCCGCGCTCTCACCGCGGCGGCCGGGGTTCGATTCCCCGCTTGGGAATATATTTTTATTATTTCATGTAATATCTGCTATCAGAAATATTTTACAAAGTCAGTTAAATGGTCTAATTTTATTTGTTTGCTGAAGCGTTTAAAATCCATTAATTATCGTATGATTATATTGGTATTTCTCTGCGGAGTGTCCGTAAAGGTCGTCTGTGGAAAAAATGTAATTCTTAAGTTGTCGTAAGTGCCTCCTAGTGTTAAAAGAAATCCCCACTAAAACTGGTTAGCACGAATGTTTGAAGCTTCAGATTAATAAAAACAGTGTTCCTTGAAGTAGGGAATCGAAAAGCGGTCACTCATGTGACAAGCGGGGGTACTTTCTATCGAGAAAAAAGATTTAATATACATTTTTATTACATTTCTATAATAAAAAAACAGAAATTAATAAAAATAAAGGGAGTGATATTATTTCGAAGAGACACCAATTGAAGATGGATACACTTAGCTTTGACAATTTAGTTAAATAAAATGAGCGCTCCCCGACGGGGAATCGAACCCCGGTCTCCCGCGTGACAGGCGGGGATACTTACCACTATACTATCGAGGAATACGTTATTTCGAAAGCCGAAACATAAACCCGTGTTTACTTGGTTTCATAAACATATGTTTATCTGATAATTAGGGTAACTGTAACTGTTAAAGAGATTGTTATATGTTTCAAGTCCCAAGTGGTCTAGTGGTTAGGATTCCGCGCTCTCACCGCGGCGGCCGGGGTTCGATTCCCCGCTTGGGAATATTTTTGTCATCGCATGCACTATCTACTATCAAAAATGTTTTGCATAGCCAGTTAAATGGACTGATTATTTTTGCTTGCTGAAGCGATTAAATCCTTTAATTATTGTATGATTATACTGGTATTTCTATGCGGAGTGCCAGTAAATTTCGTCTGTTGAGAACAAAGTAAAGACACTTGTTGTACAAATCATGAACTCCAACAAGTATTTAAACATTTCAAAAAATAAAATCATGTTGAACCCTCGAATGTCCCTACACTTCATGTTTTGTTTTTATGTGACTTATTGTAACTGGGATTTAACGCCGTTTTTCAACAATTTTTCAGTTATATACAGCGACCGGTTCACTTAAACAGTTTTCCTGGACTGTAAACTAACCAGTATTAACTTATCCTTCAACAAGGAGCCGGCAACTTCTCCACATATGGAAGAAAATCGAGACTTTTGTCAAATTTTCATGGAAGGGTATGACCTGCCGCGACTGGGATTCGAACTCGGATCTCCAGGTTACAAGTTTTGCGCACTAACCACTGGAACACGGCCGCGGCCTCCCTACACTTGAATTGCCTCAAAACAATTAATAAACTAAAGAATATTCTTCAAAATCAAATTTGATGGACACACTTACCTGTGACAATTTCGTTAAATAAGAGTTCTCCCCTACGGGGATTCGAACCTCGGTCTCCCACAGGACAGACTGTGATACTACTCGCCACTATTGACACTATTAACAAATTTTCCGCACTGATTTTTTAAAAACCTTACTCCGCTTTTTTAACCAATCAAAAAGCACACAACATTAGTAGTAGCAATGGCGGAGTACGACAATAAAAATCAGATTTGAAAAATAAAAATGTTGATTCTGCGAATATTAGTTTTAATGATGGATAACTTTTCCCGGTTATGACAGAAGTACAACAGGATCATATTAGTATCAACTATTTATACGACACGGATATCGTGAACCTTTTGCTGCACGTAATATCGAAAAAATCACGTTTCTAATACGAAAGATGAAAAATCACGAATATATCGTGTTGCACGCGCTTGCGACATCGACTTACATTTTAAAATTAAATGATAGTCATATAGAACAAATGTAAATTGAATGGTTTGGTATCCAAGTCCCACCCCGACTTCCGGACTTTATTTACAACATTTCTTTTAACTGTTTTCATGAACAATTCCCAGTAATGGATTCCATGTATCAGTAAACAAGTCCCACGTGATTAAGTGGTGAACAAATCATTAAGTTATACTAAATGACCATGCAGTCACATGTTCTCATTAAAAAATTCAATATTAAAATCATAATGGAATATAATTGCTTAATGAGTCCGCATAAAATATTACCTTTACGTCATATATATATACGTTTGGAAAATCATGATACAAAAAGAATGCTCCCCGACGGGGAATCGAACCCCGGTCTCCCGCGTGACAGGCGGGGATACTTACCACTATACTATCGAGGAATACATTGTTTCAAAAGCCGTAACATAAACCCCTGTTTACTTTGTGTCAAAAATTAGTAAACAATGCATTTGTTTATCTGATAATTAGGGTATCTGTAACTATTAGAGAGATTGTTCTTTTCTTCAAGTCCCAAGTGGTCTAGTGGTTAGGATTCCGCGCTCTCACCGCGGCGGCCGGGGTTCGATTCCCCGCTTGGGAATATTTTTGTCATCACATGCAATATCTGCTATCAGAAATATTTTACATAGTCAGTTAAATGGTCTGATTTTATTTGTTTGCTGAAGTGATTAAAATCCTTTAATTATTGTATGATTATACTGGTATTTCAAAGCGGAGTGTCCGTAAAGGTCGTCTGTGGAAAAAATGTAATTCTCAAGTTGTCATAAGTGCTTCCTGGAATTAAAAGAAATCCCCACTAAAACTGGTTAGCACGAATGTTTGAAGCTTCAGATTAATAAAAAACAGTGTTCCTTGGAGCAGGGAATCGAAAAGCGGTCAATCGTGTGACAAGCGGGGTACTTGCTATCGAGAAAAAAACATTTAATATACATTTTTATTACATTTCTATGATAAAAAAAAAACAGAAATTAATAAAAATAAAGGGAGGAATATTATTTCGAAGAGACACCAATTGAAAATGGATACACTTAGCTTTGACAATTTAGTTAAATAAAAAGGGTGCTCCCCGAGGGGGAACCGAACCTCGGTCTCCCGCGTGACAGGCGGGGATACTTACCACTATACTATCGAGGAATACGTATTCCAAATGTTAACATTCTTTTGGAGTTAAAGATTTAGTTACAAAAATTGACTTGTCACTTACCAAAATTATATCGAGAAATATATTATTATATTAAGTTGTCACCAACAATTTGTGATGAAGATTAATAAGGTGTTAACTTACCAGAGCCAACATGTAAATCTACCACCAAGGCTAGGTCTTAGTATTGGAATCATCTTTACAACAAAACAAGTGGCATAGAAATATTTTTATCGCCACTTGTCAATTCTAGGTCCAGGAAAGTTTCTGTACATGTATTAAAATCCGTACTTCATCTTTGACTATTTAATTAGATAAAAGAGTGCTCCCCGACGGCGAATCGAACCCCGGTCTCCCGCGTGACAGGCGGGGATACTTACCACTATACTATCGAGGATTACATTCACATAATAATGAAGGAAATTAATTGCCTATCTACTTTGTCGAATATTGGTATATAATACGAACGTTTTTATGTGATCATCCATAAATACACACAGAAATCAGTACAGATTTCACTACCGACATTGATTAACTACTTACAAATACATGCAAACACTATAGATTCTTCTAATGTTTTATCATACGTTTATATATTAAACATGTAATATCCACACCACAGGGGGCTAGCACGTTGAAGGGATGGAATATGATAGCGTATTAGGCCTAAAATGGCCACACGGACCAAAAACACGTATATCATATGTATACATATACAAAGGTTACAACTTCCGAAATGACAGTTTCTGCACCAAGTTTGTTTAAAACTACGTAACTTTTTAAGGAATAGCTCAATTTTCTAATAACTGGTGTCTACAGATAGCTAATACATTATACTACACATACCCAATAAACATTTGGTCCAATTCAAAACGATGAAGCAGGTATTTCATCTTTTTCCTTCGAAAAATCGTCAATTATGTTTAGTTGAACGCGATCTCGCAACACCAAAATGATCTGAAGATGTTTTGATGGGAGCCCGCGCTCTCACAATTGATTTCTGCTATATTGGTTAACTATGTCACGGTGTTACCTGAATAAAATTTTGTTCTGTTCTCTGGTCACTTGTACGCTAATGTTTTAGCGATAGTTTATAATTGTTACAAGTTGTATACATCGCTAGCGAATGATATGTCATTCAATTCATATCAATGTGCATGTTTCATGTAATAAAAATGTTGATTCGGTCTTACTTGTGTTGACTTCCCCATACTTATCATTTAATTCTATCACAAACCTGTTGCACTCCACATTAAGATTACCTCAAGAAAAATGGTTCTAATATTAGGGTGGTCTCATTGTCAAGTGGAAATGTTGAACAAATGTTGAAAATCGGTCAAGAAATGAATTATCGTATCATATAATGAAGCGGTCTTACTATTGAAGGTGTTGCTAAGTGAGGCTTGGCTGTACTTTATTTTTTTTATGAAAACAACCACACTCGTATAGTAGCACAAAAACAGCTCTTACTACGGAATACAGTCACTGTCTATGTATACAGATGCATATATCGGCATTTGTTTATTACAATACAAATACGAGTTGTCTCCCTTTGACCAAATTGTCTGACAACTCATTGTATGAAGTATGAAAGGCATCCATCTTCAGATAATATAAGTTTCCTCGTTCACAATCTGATAAAATCAACAAAAAGATCATCTTTCATAATTGCGGAATATTATACGATTCTGAAAAAAATGCATTTTGTACTAAATATTAAGACCACCGTTTCAGTATTTTTTATATTTTCTTCACCAAACGCCCTTCCATGACTATTGCTATTAGAGAGTTTCTGCCCTCCATTTTGTAAGCAAATAGCAAGACTATTCGCCTGTGGTCAATTGGACACATTATGCAGAAGTAAATTAAAATGAAAGATTAGTTTTGTTCGAAACATCTTCAGGATTTTGACTCAGAAATTAATAATGATAATATAGTGAGATCTCAAATAATGATCACCTTAATATTATGACCATATTTTTGTAACGACCATTTATTTTCGGATCTGCTTTCAATAACTTTTTGTCATTCAATTTGATAATGGGACCACCTCATTATAACATGATTTTCGGATCCCTCATGTGGTTTCATTGAGGTTATACTGAAATATAAAAACATAAAAACAACATGAATAATAATAATAATAATATAATTTTTAAATTATTAAATAGTACTTTATAACACTGTGTAGTAGTGTCATATTATTTAACTTAATGCGTAAATATTTAAAATTATCATAATTATTGTTTTAATAATAAAACAAAGAGACAGTAAGAACTGAACATATCATTACAAACCTCAAGAATATCAATTTAAATCTGTACACACGGATTATTTCTTCTCACAGTGTTGCTAATAAACCATTCTGGGGGAATTATCGTACATTTTGAGGTGTGTGAAGCGCGCGTATGTATATGCGCAGGAGTGAGTTTTGAAACAAAAAATGTTCTTTCACTATAAATGTAATATTGTTTTATTATGTACATGTGAATGTTTGATGACTTGCAATAAATATGATTAAACTAAAAATAATATAAAGTCAAACAAATAATAGATTTTTTTTTAAAAAAAGTCATATTTGATCTGAACATGTACTTAAAGATTTAACATCTGTATCTTTTGAACTAAAGTACATTGGAGATGGAATCGAGATTTGAGCTCAGGCAATGTTCTTCAGTTTTATAGCCTCGGTTCATGTATGCGTAAAATTTGATAGAAATATCTTTGAAAATCAATTAGTGGATAATCTTCGAACAAAACAACATAAAAATATACACCATAATTTTATTTTAATCTGTTGTTGAATATTGAAGGAGGCGGTAAACATCCTTCTCTGATAAAGGTCAGAGACACAGAAGACAGACATGTGAAAAAAAAACAACAACAACAGACCGGAAGTAGTATTATTCATAAAATATTTCTTGATATTTTATTTCAAAATGTCAAGTAAAAATTTCATCTTCACAAACCTTCATTTTTGAAGATATCCGACAAAAATACTTTTGTCAACTCTTTTGGCGGGAAAACACGGAATCTTAGCTGCTCATCGTTGAAAACATCGATCAAAGTACTTGTACCCTTAGACATTTGAAATGTGTTCATGAATACTTAACGGTGTCGTAAGAACAACGGCAATGTGTAAATTACTTTTTTACGCAGACCTTGTGACAGGAAAATATTTTGTATTAGGAAATAAAAAACATAAATGATAGAGTAGCGCGGAAAACAATAATATCATTTATTGCTCGTATTGTTTTTTTTTAACTTCAAACAAAAGAAAAAAAACTCATTTTTATCGACAGATATTTTTATTGTTGCAACAATTATGGTTGAATATTTCCGAATACCTTAAAATCCTTTATAAATTTTCGAGGTACATTCATACAAGACACAACATTTCAGTTTAAGAAACATCAAGTTCTGAGTCGGAGTATCTAAACACTATTACCTTTTCAAGATTTGAATAAAATGCCCGTTTGGATTAACACTATAACAATTGTTGGATTCCATATACAAAAAGTCCAAAGTATCATCTTTGAGACAAAAATTACCAAGCATACATATTTCTTCAGATTCACAGTAAATAAAATAAACGTTTTCTTCAGTATTTCAGCCCTTCCAACTAGTTAACCTAACCAGTTATCCTAGATTCTGTACCAGTACTAATTTTGTTCTCCGCAAGTAACTGTCAACTCTTCAACATAAATGATCAGCGGTGAACGACGATTGGCTTTAGACCCCAATGTCTTGAACCAAATCATCTCAGGAAACCTGTGCGGTGCAGTTTGAATTAACGTTCCATAAACTAGAGTCAAATGAACCCTTCCTGTCATAAGATGTGTAAGTTCTTATTTTTCAACCAATCAAATTACACATTACATAGGCACGTGTGCACTTGCTTTAACCAATCAGGTAAAACGATACTGACTGCGGTATTTTCTAAGTGTGAAAATTTAAAACTACTGAGGATAATGATACCAATTATAAAGATACAGTACATGCATTTCTCAGCACCCACGTACAAACTGTTGACCACAAAATAATTCAAGCTCAAGTTACTTTTACCGTGACCATGTCCGAAAAAAACGTTCAAAGCTGTGAGAGCACGCATAAAAATACACACGAACAGTTGTCCAGTTCTCATTAAAGGAATATCTTGTTAGAGCCGACTTTCATTGGTGTTTTATATCGACGAGATTGTTCTGTTAACATGAGATGAAAGCAAGAAAGATGTACAAGAAACCATTTAACCAAGTTAAGATAAGTCGTAAAGTCACGTGTTTCAATGATGTTAAGAGATCTCGTGCGCAAAATTACCGACAAAAACGTGATTAAGAATCCTAGAAAAGTAATGAAATTTCACTTTTGTCTCTGTATAAGATTGCTAGCATATAAAAAGGCATACATAAAAAACGACAGACCAGCAAAATGAAACGTGATATTATAACATTACACGTTTATCAGCGAGGTGTTAATTCAAAACAGAGCCCTTAATTTTAAGCATCGCCATGAAGTGATATTTCAAGACTCGAGGACCAGTTGTCTGCCCATACAGTAAAGTTTACTCTCAGAAAGGGGTGCTCGTGTAAGTCATTATAACTATTCACAGTCAAGTGGTTTGAGGCGATTTCGGGTAGTTATACAAATTACAACTTATTTTATTGTTATTTTACTGTTATTTACCGCCCACTCGTAAACTTCGCCGCTCCCTACTTACAGTCACAAAAATATAATTATTCGTGTTTTGTGAACAGTGATACTCAGAGGGATAATTATGTCTCGTGCGGTATTTGGCGGTTTTTATTTATTTTATGAAAATCCCCTCTCTTCTCTTCTATTTATTCAAAAATTACGGCAATTTTTCCAGAAAAAAATGTTTGTGGGCGATGTTTTGTAACCAGTACAAATGTATATACAATGTATTTAACAATGGACTGGAATATACAAAGTAAATGTGTTTTGCAACCAATAAAAACATGCATTGTATTAGTACATGTTGAAAAAGACAATAAACACAAGACGTAGATACAAACGTATATCGAAACGGCACCTTAGTCAATAATTTCTTTTCTTTTTCTCTGGAATTTAACTTCACACCATTAGCCAGAGTCATTTGGAGAATTATCTCAAAACCTATAGAGAGTCGAACTCTTGACCCGATGGCCGTTCGTTTAAACGCAGAAGAACGCGGACTTTTCCACTGTCTACACAATCTCGGGAACTGGAAGATAAACTGTAGAAATCAGAAACCAAGGGTTAATTACACGTGCATGTTCATCAATGTACTGATTTCGATCAAGATTAATGTAAAACAAATTAATTAATAGTCAAATCATTTTTTGAATTCTTTACCATATTGTACAACGCAGCAAAAATGTTGATAATTGTAAAACACACTGTTAACCGCGCGTGTAAATCTATGTGTATTAGATAGAGATAGCATGTAAATTATTCCATGAAATAATAAAACATACACCATACTATACAAATGCACGTTTCATCATACAGAGCAATTTTATTGTAATAAATATCTGTATATAAATAATGAGAAAAAAATAGTCCGTATCAGTTACATTAAACATTTCCATGGGGACTAGTATGTTTTGTTAACACATGCTATTAAGATATAATGCTTTAACATTGACAAAATATAAAAATCTAGCCATATTCTCACCGCCTGTAATCACAGGGCCCTAAATATTCAACATCTATCACCCAAGCCTATTTACAGAGATCGGAGCGATACTGTCGTTGAGTGATGAATGAAACGCGGAGATTCCAAACCTCCGCTGCAAAAATGAGTCCGGTTTTCTCGGCGTTTCTGTTATAAATATGCATGATAAGAAATAATGGCAAGAAAATATAGATTTACAGTCTGTTTTATTACTTACATGATTTGATCTTCGTCGATATACCGGGATTAAATTTACAGCCACGCGCAAAAAATGGGGTTTGGTTTGAAAACGAACGAATTTCGGTGGGTAATTTGGGCTCTTGCTTTCCAGTTGCTGAGAAAACTGCACGAAACAGCCAATACTATTTCACAATGTTTGAACAAATTTAGGCAATTTTACACCGTAGTTTGGCAAATTTCTTGTATGTAACTTTACGTTCGTTTGTGCAAGAAAATGGCGTCCATTTTACTGTTCGTCCAAATGACTGAGATGTCATGTTCCGTTACATCGGAATCTACATTGTACATCTAATGACCGTGAATATGCCTTCTCACTGACATAGCATATAAATTTATCAAGGTATGTTGTACTTCATATGAAATCCCTGTAGACACATGTAGACATTAATTATGGTATCAGCTTGTTTGATGTAAACAAGTTCTGATAGTATCGAATACAAGATTGCTGATAGACACGTGGTATTGTTCCACTCCGTGGGCAGGGAGGTGATGATGCTGAATTCCGTCATTCCATTGCAATTGCTCGAATTCTCCTTGAGGTCATTGCTTGTGATTTTTGGGTAGCTGAACATATGCACATCGATGATTCTAAGCAAAAAATATTGAATCCCTGTTCCTTGAAGCAAAGCAACAACAAAATTATGGTATAAACGAACATGTCAATCAGAATTACAATATACATTGTTCTGTAAATCTACACTCGCGGCCATGTTTGAACAAGATATCCTTGTAAACCAATATGTAACCCCCTTGTTTAAGTTGTCGACAGGGATAAAGTACAGGTGTCAGAGGGGTTAAAATCTTGCACTAGTGCCGGTAATACAATATCCGGGAAATTATACGACAAAGTTGTCCTCACGCTAACTGGCGGTGCATGATTGATTAAACCAGCTAGTTAGATCAATCGTCTAAGCGACTTTAAGCCAAATAATATTGTGCTTGCCATAATGACTGTCAGTAAAACACGATTAAGGCTTCAAATTGTGAAATGAGATTTCAAGACGGAATTCAGATGACAGATAGTGATAAAGAAAGTGGGAAAGAGACGCTATAATTGAATTGAAAGAAAATCAGCCAATTTGTGTGAAAATAGAGCGAACTGTGTTCTCAACGGTTGATTTCTCTTCTATAATCAGTTAATAAGGTGTATAATTTCTGCAATTTATCAAATTTTACTTGTCTTCTTGTGCATTGCAGTTGATGTTAAGTTAATATTAGGGATTAAACTTAATTACAGATGGCTTTATTTGAGCATTATGAGAAAGTGAGAAAGTCATGCAGTCACGAAACTGACAAAAATAAACAAAAATATCTTTCACCGGCAAGGAATTCTGTAAGTTACAAAAAACATACACATTTATAAACTAATTACAGTTAAAGCTGAAACGAAGGTCACCTGATATAATGGTCGTCAAAGGTCGAAAGCTTCAACTCCTTCCGAATAATAAATTTAACATCGCTCCCAAAGAACAAAGGTCTATACTTTTACTAAGTAGTTACATACATGAGTACCCAAAGCATGTTCCTTTTAAAGTGATGCTTTGTCGTACTTTGAACGTGACTCTGCGGCATCTCATTGATACCAGAAACATGCCACTGTCTTTCTAAAAGCATTTTAATATATCCATTAAATACCCATTAAATATATTATTTATAGATGACACCTGCGATATTCTTTGTACCTGGTGCACTTACGCACGTTTCTTGACCCTAGTTATGCGCCCACTTCCACAGAGAGGAAGTCAGTTTTTTTCACTGAGAAGTCAGTGAATATGTTCGCTTGAGGATCTGCACGAAACCACTACGTCATTAGTACAAATTTAAATGTCTTTTTATAAGAAATAAGCGCGTCATATAAAATACAAAGCGCATTTAATGAACATACTGTTTTGCGAAGCCGATACTGCGCATGGATGAGAACAAATGTACCAAAGGGAGATATGAAATATGACTTTTGTATGTACACATATGGTTATTAATCAGATTTTTATTTATTTATTATTGTTCTTACATCAACCTTTATTTGCGGGATAACTAAGGTTTAACAGCAGAATTTTCTCTTGATATATTCATTGTTTACGTAGAGTACTCATGTTGTCTTCATGTATATTGTATTCATCTAGAGTATGTTTTTAATACTATGTGAATTTTGAGATTTTTTCACATTTCAAGCCAAACCAAATTCAAACCTACGCTCTGTTCCATCAGACTTACTTGAATATGTTTTAATTATTACTATGGTATGAAGGGACCATGATGCATGAATCGACAAAAGTTTAACCTTGAACAAAAAAACTGGCTGTTATTCCTTTAATATTTTAAGATTTCCTAATCTCGAATTCTGCGCTTTGAAAATGATTTCTGCAGTAAGACTAGCTACCCTGAAGAATTACGAAAAATCTCTACGTGCATTAATACTTTTAAGACTAGCCAGGAAATACGCACAAAATATAGTTCTTCAGTTTTCTGACATTTCCTGTTTATACGTGATGAAATATTACAATAAAAACGATGTAGCTAGTCATTTGGGTGATTGGTCATTATCAAACTATATTCTAATGCAATATCGAACAGAAAATGTCATTAGTACTAAGAGAGAATAATATTCGCCATTTGTGCCGAGCAAATAAAAAACTAATCCAATTTAATTTTGATGGAAAAAAGTGACAAAAAATAAGTTGCCTTTTTCATCTCGATACAGAAACGTTTTATGCAAAGCCTTCTGACCCCTGGTCATTCAGGGATCGACTTGTGTGTTTGATGTTCGATAGACCACTGCTGGATCTTAGGGGTTGTAGTCCCTAATTGAGACATGGGGCTATTGTGGTTACATTACAGTGTCATTTTAGACCCATGATTAATACGACTGATAAGGGATTATTAAGGGACCGGGGTCAAGATTCATCATATTGGTCAGCTGCGGAGGCAAATTGAATTTTATTGAATTGATTATAACAAGATGTTTTCCTTTGAAAATGTTGATTTGAGCAGAATTTAAGTAACCAAACATCAAATATTCGACCAATGACTGTGTAAATAAAAAAAGGATTTACAAAAAAATTTGATTTTGATTTTGTAATTGCATATTAATAGCATTCTGTTCATGAGGAAATCACGAACCAGCTGTCCGTGTCGCCCTGATAACATGTCGATACGCTCTTGATCCTTCGTATTTAAAATGTATTTAGTATCTTCAAAATAAAAAAAAACGAAAATATGTTTTGATGGCAATTTCAGTTATTTTTTATTCAACAGTACATGTATGTAAAACAAAATTTTGAATTTTTGGCGAACGAACACTGGCGGTAAAGGAAAGCAACACACATGTTATCAAGGACAAATATACGAGTTGTTAGAGAAAAGAAATCGAAATCACAAGCGGCTTCGTTGCAAAGTCTTCAATATTTTTCATGCATTTGGATAAGTTGACAAAAACGTTTTAATACTGATTTCTTGAGGATATTTCTCATAGTCAAAAATAACGTGACCAGCTTTAAACTAGACATACAAAACATGACAAACAATGGGCTAAAACAATCCTGGTTTTATACTTTTTTATTATTTCAAGATAATAGTCCTTCTGCTCAGGAATCAACATATTTGACAACTTTACATACAATATTCGTGTATAATATATTATTCATGTCTAGAAAACACGGTATAAAAATACTTTGATTTCTCATTGAACGAGTGTTTGTGTACTTTGTTTAAGGCATTTGACAAAATACATATGATATTTAATTTTTTATACGGGAACACAGTATAAATATACAATAGAAATTAATCAATTATACTGCCTGGTGTAGCATTTATCTTTGCGAATAAATATACAAGTAATATATAATAATACTTTTAGAGAACTCATACCTTGTACATATAATGCTCAAGTCTGGCCAGTCCATGACACCAAAGAGAACAAATCTACATGTATACATTTATTTAACATATTTATAATCTTTTTTTGTTGAATTACTTTGTACTTAAGTGACTTCTCAGATGCTTGTTATTGATGCAATGTTGTAATTAGATATTGTGATTAGATATTAAATCAAGCTTTTTAACGCAATTCTTATTGGCTACAGAAAATAACAATTTTACGGGTTTTTTTAAAGTTCTGTACTATAATATTTAGTGGATAATTTAATTACAAATCCAAGTTGTAATCCATCAATACATATTTCCCGTTTTAAAAATTACCTTGACGCGGTAATCATTAATTAATATGATTAATTAATTCCATTAAATAAACATACCTTATAATTACCAGTTTAAAGAACATTTTGGTCTTATCACACAAAAATATGCCACATAAGGAAATAAGACATATATAGTGCATGCGTGTGTAGTAGATGCATCTCTCCCATGAAAAAATGAAGGAAGTTTGATTTTTTGATAACAAACAGAATCAAATAAGTCACAGCCGGCTGTGGGCGGTTGGCGGAATAAATAAATAAATGCATCTTTTAGCTTTCGCCCTCGTTCGTTGACTCATTTAGATCATCACCTCAAAAATATTCAAAGTTTTTATTCTCACAATCATTTTTCTGTGTTTGTTGTATCACCTGTGTATTTTTATCGGTCTTTATTCGGTTAAAGGTTAATTAAAGTAATGGATTTTCATTCATAATGCGCAATTACTAATACGGAAAAACGTGGATTTGTTTCAGACAGTTGTCGCTATTAACTGTATGGGGTTTCGTTTTATTTCATTCGAAATGAATGAAAACTTCAATGAGTGGGCTGATATGATTTATTTTGCTTAAATCATTGAGTTCAACCCTAGCAAAACATGGATACATTTTTTGCACAAAAAGATGCAAATTGATATTAATTGATATATGCATTCTTTCTAAGAAGCATACCGCAAGCTGCGGTTTGGTGGGTGAAATTTTGAGTTGTAGTTGAACAGACTAATATGAAATACAGTGAAACTTCGATAATGAGACTACACTTTCGGGACCCGGAAAATCGGTCGTAGTTAAGAGGTGTCTCATTATCAAGTTGAATTATAAGGGAGTTACTGAAAACCGATCCAAAAATAAGTGGTCGTTATATCAAGGTGGTCGTAATATTGAGGTAGTTGCTATACGAGGTTTTATTGTACATTATAGTATATAACGCTGTTGTTTAGAAACTAGGAAATTTTAAATAGATTTAAATTCTAAACACTTTTGAAATATCGCATGTTGACATCATACCTGCATTGAATGAAGCCAATTTTTGTTTCCTGAAAGACAACGAAGTTGCAAAATAAAGAATGTGACTCGACGAACCATGAATATGATAGAACATTTATCTAATTAAAAATCAAAAACAAAATCTGTGTGTGCATTAAAAGTATAATAACCATGCTTATAAAATAATGTTAATGAAAAAAAAACCATGATAAAAGGATAATAATAAAAGTTTATTGAAATTACAATTGACACGTGATAATACAATTTAGGCATATACACTAACTTAAGTATAAATTTAACAGTTATAATACAATTGCTACATTCATTTTTCATGTCGAGACACACCAAACTTGACTAGAGACTACAACAGCAAAAACTATTTATCAAAACACATGTCTACATGTAATTTTATTGTTCTATAACATTTCTATTAATGTCTATGAACACACATGTTCTATGCCACTGTTTCATATTGTAAACAATACGAAAACTTATGTTGATTTTTAATTAAACACATAAATACCAATACTACAATCTTCTACCATCTGTATGACTGACAAATTGACAATGTTCATGTTAAAAATGATTAACAATTTTGGTATGGAGAAAACTACATGGAATGAATACAGTATTCGTATAAAAACTTCACATATATTCGGATATACAATCAGCCGTATTGAATAGCTCAAATAGATAGATTTTTGTCATCCGGAATAATTGTACATGCACTTAATTCGTGTCATGATTCTTTCCATTATTAATTACCACGCAGGTAGAGTTTGGCAGGTGCGTTTATTGAACATTCATTAAGAACTTGTTTTTATCTGTTTGAAACAATCGTCATAATCGTTTTTAGTTGTTCGGAACTTCGACTTGACAACCCCAGTTATATATTGTTTGTTGACATCATTGTAAAACACTATATCAAAGGCAATTAACATTAAGTGACCTCTCTAGCGATTTTTTGTACGAAACTAATTAGGTAAGAATTTATGATGGCTTTACATAGTCGTAAAGAGCTAGTATTTCTTTGGATTTTCCTTCCTGAAAGTGTCTGATTCTCGAATTAATGTCTTTTGCGAACAATCACTCATTTTTAAAGAAACATTTCTTGGAGTCTAACTTATGTGTTTTAGTCTAACGCAAGTAGCAAATATATATACCGGCCATCGTGCACAAAAGAACAAAGATATCTTGTGCAAATATAAAAAGTGTTCCTATGATATGTCCACCAAATGGTCTGTCTTCAAAAGGTCATTCCCAAGATTCAAAGGTCAGTGCGATATAGTAGATATGAGTCAATCTGATCGGTATTTGTTTTACAACTGTTCAATACTAATTTATCGTCACGACACTTCCTCGGGAACAGACGATTGACACGTCAGTTTTTGCAGAAATTACACATGCACACCCCTCGTCTAATCGTTCTGAATCATACTGGATTCTTTTACAATTCAAAACAACAATGGCTTTATGGCTGTGTGAAAAAAAAAATTGTATGTTGCACTAAGTTCCGGATCTTTTTATTATGGATATTGTTTTCACAATTGAAGCATTTTTAGCATAAATTGGTGACATTTAACGCTTAGAATAAGTCAGTTTTGTATAAAATAAAAACTGCGTTTATTTTGATATAATATAATTATACTTAAACTAAGTCTTAAGGTACGATATTGCTTAACGTGCAATCTTAAAAATATCTCCAAAGTACAAATCATCAGATATATACACAATGTATTTTGCAATAATTAATGTCCAAAGAAAAATTTCTTTGACATAAATTCATTTTATTCTGAAAACGTGTGATTGGCCTCAATGAACTAATTACGTGTAATTTATAGAATCACTGTTAACGTAACTAGGATACAATTAATACTTATGAACTTCAATAACTTAAAATTTCGATATTTAGTAAAAGGAATAATGGTGAAAAGAAGAAATAATAATAATGTTCAGCTAAATATTGTTTTATACTGCACCGAAAAAGTATATTTTATCATAATTAGAAATATTACAGACAAAAAAGACAAGTTGATTGATTTTAAGAATTAATACAATAATTCATTTCTTCCGATATCTTCTAAATAGAAATGTAAACAAATATTAATTGCAAAGTCCTAACATTCGACTCAAGAAGTTAGAAAAATAAATAAATAAGAAACCAAAAAATGATAAATAATACTTAAAATAACGATAAATTTTCATAGATCTATATGCTGAAATTGAATTTGTAATTGACTATTAAAATTCAAGCCGACCCAAAGTATTTATTTACAATGTATTAAAATCTATCTAATACTGTACACGGTAGCACTGTTAAAATGGCAAAAGCTTTTTCTACAAAATACATCTCAACCAAACAATCTGTTTTTATCATTAATCAGTTCAATTTAATACTTCACCGACAAATCACCCAGAAAGTCTGAAGTCCACAACAGGCGCCAAAAATACTCCTAAAAAGAAAATGCTTTTAAAGTAGTTTTTTAAAATCCTGAGTAAGACGACAGCGATATATCAATTTATAATTCTTATATCGATTATACGGACCAAAACGCACTCCCTTCCGTTTAATTTGTCATGTATTTACAAGGGACGACTGGTAATATCAACGGAATGCAGACTTTAAATACATTTTAAAAATCAGCAATATCTTAAGACAAATATAAATTATGAATTATATTCATTTCAAATAAAACATGACTCAGTTTTCAATGTTTGCGCTCAAAGGGATATTTTCTCGGTCACTGTCCGCGAGACAAAACTCTGAGGCTTTATCAGAATATTTCTCCATGAAAATACATTTTGAAAGCAGTCATTGTCCGAGGGACAAAAAATACTTTACAATATACGAAACATCAACTTAAGACGAATCTTTCAGTGCATTAAACGTCTTCCCCTAAAAATACTAACATAAAATAAATTCATAGAGAATTGACGTGTTTTAATGCCATTAAATTCTATTTAAATCCAAATATATTTCAACATTAATTCCATTACAAAAAAGATGATAATTGAATTATGCTCGAATAATGGGCTTAAATACTTTATGATTTATTAGCATAACATGCCGGCCCGAAGAAACTGGAGTAATTGGCTTTGCGCGTAATTTATTCTCATTAAATATCGAAAAGTAAAAATCCCTGCGTTCAGGATTTCAGCAACAACACGCAGAGAACGTATTAACGCTTCTTCAAATGTCTGTAATATTTGAACAAAGCATGACGAGATCTCATTTTCATGCGTGTAACAACATTAGGAGTAGTAAATGTTTCGTATTTATTATTTTGAAATATAACTTCACGTTGGAATGTTTGTTGCTTGTTTAACGCATGTTGAACAGCGTAAATCTACAAGTTTTCCATGGGGGATCATTATCGGAACCGATGTAGAAGCATTTCAGAGAGCATCGGTCTAACATCGCTATAATTCATAACAACATGTATACCAAGATATGAGCCGCTGCATCATAGATAGGGTCAAACGATACTAAATTACGATCAATTACCGGGATAGGATAATAGACGGGTGTTGACTTAATCCGTACCTGAGCGCTAATTATAACCGGGCGGGCCGTATCTATATACCTAATTATCACAAATCACTGATTCATGTCCTTGATAAAATATCGTAGGACTGGCTTCCTGACTTAAAAGAATTTGATTGAATCAATGTTCTTAATGGAGAATCTTGAAATAATTCAGACCGACAGCATGGTTGCTGGCAAAATTAGTTATGGTCAGTGAATGGCTATGAAAATGGCTAAGAAAATATTGCATCGGGATCAAAACTCGAAAACATTTATAATTTCATATCATGAGCTATACGTTTCATCATTAAAACTGTGTATTTCTTTATTTCGTTTGCGTACACAATTTACGAGTCAATTAATACAGTACAGTCTATTCATGGTGGACATTAAGTTGAAAGTGTTTGCTTTGAAATACCAAAGAAAACCTGACCACACAGACCATAGCTTGGATCATTCATTACGAATCTACCCAAAACAAACATTTTAGTCCATTGTGAAATGTATATTCTGTGTACAAAATAAATTATAAAATAATTTATGATAATGAAAAACAACTTAAATAAAAATAAATAATATATTAAGCTTGTTTCCGCCAGTTTTGAAATAGTATTGCCATATGAATTTATATTTAAATATGAAGAAATAGTGTGCACGTACTTTGATAAAACTTTCCAGCTTTCAGCGTTCCATGCAATGCCCATTTTTTTTCTTTTTGTTTATTCTCTATTTGTCCACTGCATGTAATACAAAGATATAATACTAATATTTTCTTCTTGTATCAAAGTAGTCTAAACATGAATAAATCGTACTCTTAAAACTTCTTACAGTGTTTTATGTCAGTAAATCTACGTCTGTAACACGTGTAATGACTAATTAACAACAATCCTGCTTTATGTAAATTGCAAAAATATTATGCCAGTATGTTGCCGAATTAATTCTCAAAAACTGGAAAATCGTATCTTCGATTCGCATAAAAGCGTGTGTTCAACTTATGTCAAGTTTCTGTTAACTGAATAAAGCCCTATCTAAACATTATCAAACATACAATATAGCTCTAACTGTCGAGTTTACAATTTACATTGTTCAACACGAAAAACAAGTGTCAATGACGCGAAAAAGCTTGCAACAGCCGTCCGAGAGATTTGCGGCCTTAATCCTCCCTATAAGCTTTCTTGGTAGCTAAGAGAACAATTTAATACAACACGTTTCTATAATCCATCGCCATGTTTACCAAATGATTACACGAAGCCTCAGCTGGATTATACAGTTAATTACACGTGTAAGAATGAATTAATGACCCCAATAAATTTTAGCGTCTTTTTCTAACACCGAGGCTGACATTCAAAGTTGCCTTTAACTCAAAGGACTGGCAAAGATTCGATTTCAGTAATCCATCTGTATAACTTTTTAAGCGTCTCGTCGCGTGCTTCTGACTGATCACAAGAGGTCGTTAACGTGTCGGCGTGGTGTTACGACTTACCACAAACCACCAGACAATAAGTGCTTAAAATTCATTTTCTTTTTTTTTTGATAGTATTCATAGTGTACGCACTTACGCATAAAATTGCACAAAGGTGCATTGGCCATAATAGTCACAACTTCGTATTTTGTTACTTTCACTTTTCATCTAGAGCACACAGTTCTTTTATACATTCTATTATTGGTGCTTGCATTGATTTCCGTGTTCTTTGTTGTCGCTATTCAAAACCTGAATGCGACATTGTAAAACGGGTTGTTTTCATAATGTGTTGACCTTCGAAATAATCAGATCACTATTTAATTAATATTTTATTACTTATTTTATGAATAATATTAATGTATTTAATTCATAAATTAGAAATATATTTTTATACAAGGAATGCTGCGAACTCGGATTTATTCAACTATTTCAGTATTTGTAAACAGATCTCAACAGCGAATATAGAAAGACAAAATATTCAAACTTATTCAATTTGGCCAACCTTGAAAAAAAATGTTTGTATGCGGATACGCAGCCAAAACTTTAAACTTTTAATAATTATGCTTGTACTGTAAGCGAAAAGGCGGGGGAAAAGAACGAAACATCTTTGGGCCTCTGAAGATTTTTGAATTTTTGATGAATAGAAAATGTGCCGATATGGATTCTCGTGGAAATAAGAAATACAATGAACCGCACGGTTTTTCCACTGTCCACATTGGAATGCTCAATTCTATCTTGTCAAAAAAATGTATGAAGTGAACCAAACGATGTTAGTTTCGTCAGACAAAATATTAGCAATAATAACTGTTGTTCAATATAAGAGCGATCTGCCTCGGAAAAAGAGCTACCAGTTGTGTTAAGTCTTCGTTTATAAGATATTCTCAGCTTTTATCTAATCCCGATAATGTCATTGCATGCTTAGAAATCTATAATATCTAAATTGATGAAAAGGGCGCAATCTTCGAAAGCAGACATTTTACATCTGAGTCTTTAAGCGCTTTTCAAGCGTCCTGAAGATTCCGAGTACGGACTGTGACACAGTATTTAGATTCGATAAGGCATGCTTTCGTGTAGTTATCTCCGGTCAGTCTAACGGAGGTGACATCTAAGACAGCTAGTTGATTGGTTGAGGTTATTTCATTACTGGGACATCCCGATTGAATCGACTGACAACATCGTTTCATTATTATCTGTTGATTGTTTTCGAAAATGAAATTAAATGCGAAAATGCGAAACTTTGAGCCATTTTGTTTTAGTCTGCGTTTCAATAACATCTTGTTCCATATGCTTGGCAAGAAAATACATTAGAATTTTGTTTTCGGGCATGACTTTCACATGTAGGAAGTTATGCTTTAAAGATTTTGTCAACATATTTTATACTAGTACTCATGACCTTTTTCGTGTTGTGAATCACCGAGTCTTGACTGTTTAATAGTTGACTTGATTGGTCTAAAACCTTCATTTATGTGTTATCCATACAAAACCACTAACCGCTAAATGTGACAAAATGTGACAACAGGTGGGTGGACAGGACACTAATTTACTGACTTACCATCGATCTGAAGATAAATTGCCTTTTACCGTCCCAAAAAAGAACTATGAGTCGTGGTCAACATAAGGGAAGTTGGTGGTGTTTTAATGAATCTGGCGTGTGTAGGTTATTACTGGTGCTGGTAGGTACGCCTTTAGTGCTGGGTTGGTCGACTTCCACCGCACCTTACTAAACTGATACACACTGAAACCTGAATTACCGTACCTTACTAAACTGATACACGCTGAAACCTTAATTACCGTACCTTACTAAACTGATACACACTGAAATCTTACTTAGAAACTACTTCAATGTTAAGACTACATTAATAAAACACGTATGTTCGACCGACTTTCTCTGTTTCTTCTATAGTTCAACCTTTGATTGTGAGACCATTGCAATAATTCTTAAGACCGTTTCTGTCCCAGACGTAGTCGTAATATAGAGATTTTACTGTACTTTTGATAAACGGCACACAATCCAATTTATAATACATATATATAGGATTTTTTAATTGCATTATCAACAACCATGATATATGATATGTACAACATGTATACAGTCAATCTTGTTTTAAGCGACCATGCAAGGGAATGACCAAATGGTCTATTAATAAAACGATCTCTAAATACAAAACTCGGAGTTGTAATTACACTGTAACTTAATGTGACATACATGCACATGTATATGCACTCGTTATTTTTTAGTCAACAGGAACGACAACACTTGTTCAGAGAAATATTCAAATCGTAATTAATTTCGGTAACATCGATTTGCTCGCGTGCGTGTTTGATAGTATAAGTCATATTTATTTAACGCGTAATGCATAAAAAACAACAACAGACTTTAGTATTGTTGATGTATCATGTCTGTGTTGTAATTAAAAGGGCCTGTGGGATTACAGACTTAAACTACAAATTGAACTATGTTTATATCAATCCTATAGCTTATAGGATCTGTCTACGTAAAGCGATGTAGCGATAGATATTGTATAAAATGATAAATACAAGTAAATCTGTTCTAAGGACCATCTTTTAGCAGAGAACACCTGGTTCCAAACCGTTAGTCTGTTTTAACAACCTCTGAATAAAGAACGCTTTGGATATGATCGCTTTGAATAAAGACTGCTTTGAATATAGATCGCTTTGAATAAAGATCGCTTTGAATAAAGATCGCTTTGGATAAAGACTGCTTTGAATCAAGATCGCTTTGGATAAAGGTCGTTTTGGATAAATACTGCTTTGGATAAAGAGACAGAGATAAAGATGTCTTGAATAAAGACGTAGATGGATAAGATCACCTTTGTGGGCTCTTTTGGAGATGGTCTTTATCGACAGGTTTGACAGCAATTATTAAACTATATGTATATCATTGAATTTTAGTTTGAAATATCTTAATAGTGACATGTGCTTCCGTTGACTTGTATTGATTATGAGTATAAATACCATACAAATACCGTCAGTAACATATCAATAAATTTGAGAAACAATTTAACATTTCCGAACTATGAAAGGTAAGTAACTTTTTTCACTGGGTTATCGCCTTTTCTTCTGCAATTTTTCAGTTATATACGGTGGCCGATTCACTTAACCAGTTTTCTTGGACTGCATACTAATCAGTGCTAACTTACGCTTCCACAAGGAGCCAGCAACTTCTTGACATTTTTGTCAAACCCGTATGGTCCGGTTACAAGTCCAGCGCACTAACTACTGGACCACGGTTACAGCTCAAGTAGCATTAGTATGGACTTGAAATATGTCCAATTGTTACATTGTTGAAGACTGTGCGATTTGTTCCTGCACTGGTGTTATATCAGCACCGACTAATTAAACATACCAATGAAATACCCTGACAAGGAACTGGAAGTTATCAGCTGTCTTCTACGACTGTAGCTCTACGAGGAAAATGATTAAATAAAATTGCAATACAAAACTGTTTTGTGCCCTTCAAAGTTTTTGAAAACTTCAACTACGTTTGTGACGTTCAAGTAAAGCAGATGTTTTAAAAACAACTACGTGTATATGCATACACATCTATTATAAGGAAATGTGTCGCCTTCTTTAAAGATCAGAGACCAACTTTGACGTCAAATGAAGGTGGCCACTACTTGAAAGACTCTTATAACATTCATGCCACACTTGTGTATACAGTAAAACCGCGATAATGAGACCACATTGGTACCCGAAAAATTGGTCATAATAATGAGGTGGTCCCAATATCAAATTGAATTATTGAAATCCGGTGAGAAAATAAGTAGTCGTTATAACAAGGTGGTCATAATATTGAGGTACTCGCTATTTGAGGTTATACTGTACTTTGGTAGACTTTTTTTGTACTGTACTGTGTTTACTTTTGCAACTAAGAGACTTAACATAGATTCACTTTATATAACACACAAACTAATTCTTAATTAGATAGTTGCAGAGAAACAAATATTATAGTTTACATTAAATTATTTACTTTTCAGTCATGAAGTGTATCGCTTTAAATTGACAATGGATGGTTTAATGATATAAGACGTTGTATTTGTTTTCAATAATTTGCGATCGTAAATAACAATCACAACTCTATTACAACAAAACTAGTCTTGGCAGTAAAATGTCTTTGTAATTTCTTTAACTGCTTGATACCATGCATTATTTTGGTATGATTCTTAAAATGAAATCACGATTTTACGGTGTTTCGCAAGCTATATTTGAGTCTAACACGGAAGTTTTCCTTTTTTACAAATCAGAAGCATGTTTATGCTTGTATCAGAGTGATTATTTAATCATACACTCCCATTGTATGAAATTTATCGCACTGAAAAACTATGAATTTTCATCGGATAGTTCTCTTGTGGGTATGAGTCGTAATTTTTTCAGTCAGTGCTTTGTTATTTTCTCATTACAGAAATTGAAAGTCGTTTAAAATGCCAGGATAAATCCAATGTCAGACCGTCCCTAGGGAGTCCGGGTCAGAGAAATATGCAAATCAAACAGAAATACCAAATCATTCTTAACTGCTTCCATTCATTGGTATCAATTTAGTTTTGTTGTGTTATTATAGCGGCAATAGAAAAAATTCTCAAGATGTCAGCTGGTTTTAACTTGTGATATTTCTAATTGATGCAGATAAAGATGGAAATGATGATAGTGATACTGATAATGATACTGACGTTGTTTCAACCGACTTCCATGGGGGTAATGATGATCACACCATTAATAAGTTGGTAAAGGTGCCGAATAAGAAGAGGATAGTGATAATGTTTACTCAAATCAAAAAGTATTTTACATAATCGTCATAAATGATAAATGAAATTTAGTTATGGCCAGAAAAAAGTCGCGTTTCCAGTTACCTGACCGACCTTATATTTCGCGCCGACCCTAAAGTTTCTAAGAACAAAATCCAAAGTGCGAAAATATTTTGGGACGAATCGTGCCTCCGAACTACGAAAGATATGTTTAGAAAAAGTAGAAAAGAACAATTTTGCCAATTACAGACCTTATTTTCCTGGTCATGTAACCAGAAAGGTGACTAACTTTTTCTGGCCTAATATACTAGGGATTACAGTGAAATATCTTATCAAACATAACGTGAAAAGAAATGTTCGCCATTTCTGCAAGAGATTTAATAGACGACTCATGTCCAAGCTGTTTCGCCAAATTATATCAATGACCTTTGTTTTTGTCATCTTGGAGTGTGTACGCATGACTAGACATATTTTTATTTAAATCTGACGAACAGTGAGTCTACATGTGGTTTGACACTGCTCCAAAAAATAACATAAAAACTTTAAACAAATGAGTAATGAAACAAAAAAAATATTCATGAACTCGTGGCCTTTTTCGTGTACTATAAACAAGCATGAATAAGCATATGTCAGTTAGAATAAAATATTGTCATAGAATTGACTTCACTATGAACATTAAAAAAATATGACACAGAGCATGCAAGTCACGGTAAGGATCTAACAAAGGTAGGTGTATGACAGAGAAAAAAGGTCAACTTCCCATTGCTGTAAAGCATCGAACTTGTAAATACGTACAGCAATCGTGAAACATCGGGTATTTCCGTAATCTGTCGAAGCACAAAAGCCTAGATGACCAGAATATTTGAATTAGATAGAATTTAACAGGGCCTGGCTCGGAATTCCTGCTCTTATTTACTTTTTGTTCGAAACGTATTGATATATTCATATACATGTATATGTAATTAAAATTTGTTTTTTTACATTTTACTTGTTAGAAGCAGGTGAAGGTTATTATTTGCGATCTTATTTCATTTCCTTGACTTTTATCTGAATGTTTTGTAAATATTTTTTATGAAAAATGCTATCAAAGCTTGATTATTCCAACAGACAATTGGCATAAATAATACCAGCTAATGGAATAGGTTTTGCTAATAAAGTTGACCTACTTGTTTGAGCTTTTACGGCGGACATCACGCCAAAATCTCGTTTCGTCAAACAATATTGCCATTTTTTTTCAAAACAATCTTCCGGAATGTCAGGATATCTTAAAAATTATCATTTTGTAAACAGCAAGCACGCCAGTGACTTTATAATTAGCTCCATAAAGCCGGTATGGCATTTATGAAACGAGTCGGCTCTCCACCACGCCGCCAGCAACACGCTAGTTGTAAGATAATAAATAATGCGTTTTGTTATCAAATTATACACTTAAGTTTCTTGTATAAATATGATTTGAAATACTATATATTGTTATCCGAAATAAAAGAAATTCGAGACTTCGGGATTGATTCATGATACCAGCTTTTATCAAGATGACGTAAATCTGTGTAAACTAATGTAAAAAAAAGTTCCATGCCAAATGAATTTGATGGAGTTTAAACATTGTTTAAAGTACTGATCACGTGATAGTCAGTCTGTTCAAGACATGATGGTTGGTTTAACTATTGTATCTCTCATGTGAGTAGCAAACAAGCTCAATTGTTCAATTCATGGGCTGCTAAAAAGTTATAAAAGTTAAGTCTGTCTTGTCAGAGTTTTACAGAGCCATGAAAATCACACGCCTCAACCCGACTAAAATACATGTACTTTATTACCCCTCCCCAAGTAAAAACATTACATAAGGCTCAATAACATAAATGCATCGAATCTTTTGAAAGCATTTATTTATGAATATGTCTTTGTTGGACAATATTGCTAGGATAACATGTAAGTCTATTTTACGTTTATTAGCATAGTAACAATTGTAATGATGGCGTCATTTATTCAACCATTAATTGGCAAATAATTTGTCCAGTGAGGCACCAAACAGCCATTAGTCTGCGCAAAGTCTGTGTTGGATAGGCAATATTTAAACACAGACCTATTTAATTAAATGACCGCTGGTGTCTAGTGTTCATTATGTTTCAATTAGCAGGTCATTATTATGTCCAAGACACTAATTAATACTCAAGGTAACTGTCACCAAGGTGATAAGATCGCTCGTGGCGTTCTGAGCGAGAATTTCCGTCTCCCAATTGTCATAACAAGACATATTCTAACTTGATTGCTGATCAGTTGTCATAATGAATATGTAATTAGCTGAACATTGAATAGAACAGAACTTAAATGTGTTCGAATCCAAGTAAAAGTTTTAGATGTACTTGTACTGATGTGTAAATCGTTTTGATAACGGTCTTCGTGTTTTTGCGATCCGACTAGTGACATTGGTTCATTTCTCACATAGTTGTCCGAGTTCCAAAGAACGGAAACCAGTCAGTTAAATTTGTCATTCTGTTTAACTTAAATTAATCTAATTGTAAAATATGACAAATTCTAATATATGTACAATTCATAAAAGTTGAAGTGATAAAAATGAGATTATTTTCTCCGATATGAATATTTGAAATGCCTTACTTGTTGCAGACACACTCATGTTAAACAAAATATTGGTGTATAACAAACACTGTCCGAGCTCGAAGCCGATTTAATGAAAAAAAATCCCTCACACCTTCCGTGCGTTTTTTTAGAATACTTGTCGGCTATAAACGGTGCAGATTATTTGTTTATTTAAAAATGTTAAATAAGCTTCAGGACCGTCTTTAAATGATTTAAAAACTAAACAGAAAGTTTATAGGTACGTCGTAAAAAACATTTTGTTACGGTAGAGAACGGGAATTTTTGACGCTACATCTTCATAATTACAAATTAAGTATATTGCTGTGTGTCATATTACACTACTCTGTTACTGAACATACATAAAATGAATGCATGAAGCAGTTTTTTTAATTAAGACTTGTCTGAGTGACAGAATACGTCGTGATTGAAATATGTTCAGAAAAATGAAGAGTTAGCAGTAAAAACGATTTCGTCACTTAATAATTCTACTATTGTCCTAAATAAAACATACAAGTTATCAATTCAGACGTTATAGATATTTGTTCGATAAGCAAAACTTACGAGGAAAATGCATTTGATAATTACATTTTTAAGCCACAAGTATTAGAAATTTTGTCGCTTTGAACATTGCGTCTGCATATTTTTCAATTACATAATGTTATTTCGTATTCAAAACAGTGAACGTGAGAAAAAAGCTTGTCTTGTTTACGTAACGTTGTCGTATACGCTTGTTAGACACGATCGACGCCATTTTGGTCACCTGTCTCGGACCTTATCGACAACCTCCGACATATTCCGGATAACAAATAGCGTAAATAATATGTGAAAACATGTTATTTAGAAAACGTGTGAAAATGATGAGTGTTGTGGCTGGTTTCATAAACAACTTAATCAAAGAAGTTGTTTCCGTGTCGCCAATGGTCTACTGTGTAATGATACGAGAAAAGGTCCGCGTCATCACCGGTCGGTGGTAATCACGTACGACCGAAATACCGGAATTTATCATGAACGTTGTTTTAAAATGGTTGATTTCACCATTGGCGTAATCATATCCGTAAATATGATCAAGGTGATTTTTTTCAGCCCCGAGTCAACTGGTACGGAACAAAATGTTTAACTTCTCTTTTTGTTTGGTCACGTACGCAGTATTTTTTTTCTAAATGCAAATGTCACAAACGTAGAAGGCGTAATTTGGGCTTTACTTTGCAAAGCAATGCTTAATTATTACATACCATGTTTTTGTTAAAATTAGAACATATCTTTATGAGATAAAAATTGCAGATATGATCGTGTACACCATTGCATGTGTAAAAATTTTGTCCATTTCATCTGGTAAATGATGAAATTTTAGATTAATCCGGAAAGCGTACTTGCTGAACGCATAGGACAGAACGTTCTTAAAATCACGTGACATAGCGTAACATTTCTAAAGTCACTGAGAAGTTAATACTAAACTTGAAGAACCAATCAGTAACAAAATAAAAATGTACGAAGTGATCGCCCAAACAATTAGTATATTTATAATAAGTAGACATATATATAAAAAAGATTTACCAGTCGTTTAGCTCTGCCATGCAATTTTCTATAAAAAAACTCCGTTTATTGGCTTTATTAAAAATAGGCAATGCAGGAAAATGCATTTTCTAAAGTGGGGTGAATTAACATCTCTGAATATTAGAGTTCGCGTAAAATCGGCGGGATTTGAAAAATCTAAATTGACTAAAATTACGTCTTTACATTATCGTATCATCTCAATTATATTCTATCATCATTGACGGTTAAAACTGACCAGTCAGTTAATTAGGGACAATAAGTGACCACATCGCCGACCATATGGGATTTTAAGGGGCCTGATAACGAATGTCACTCATATAACCTTGTCAGTTGCGGTCATCTGCGGCCACGGTGCGTTCGTGAAGATATCACGTCGTGAAATTAACTACCAGAAAATGGCCAATCGCTCTAAATTAATTGATTGTTTGACAGAATTCGAAATTAAACTATCAATGAAAACTTTGGGAGACCTTTGGTGCCCTGAGGATAGGGGTAAATTAAATATTTGCATATCATCAACATGATAGTGTTCAAAGAGATATTATTTTGACATTTGTTGATTTCGAGTGTTTTGTAAAGTTTTAAGAACATTTTTATCGTCCCAGTATGTGTCATATGATATGTAAGTAGGGCTTCATGTCTAAATATAGATTGGCGTGTGGCTTACTTACTAAATTAGCATCATAAGTGGACGCAAGTATTTGAATCCATCAGGATAGAGATAAGTGTTCGTCTCCACACGTTTTCAATAACTTAGAGGTTTGAATGAGGCTTATTTGTAGCTTATTTAAAACTATGTAGACTCCTTTTGTGAGACCCATCCATTTAGGAAAATACTTCTAATTTTAATTAAATTGACTCAATATGATAATCTGATCATTCTGTCATAGCATTCAAGATCTATGCTGTCGTACTAAATGGAAAGGAAATTCAAGACCAGTGTAAGTACACATAGCGTTCAGGGTTTCAGTGTGAATCCAACAGAAGCATGCCCACACAAGAAGATTTGCATTTGATGAAATAGGCATTTTATGAAACCGCAATTTCATCAAATTATATTATATGGTGATCTATGATAAACTACACATATATGTATTACAATACATGACTTTTAATTACGACTCCGTACACAGTCGTTATAATATATCTGTATCAGGGAGGGGCTGGACAAATGATAGTACCTCATTGGGTATCATCTACCGCAATGGGTATTTGCACGCATGAATCGATCGCAGAAAACACGTGAACGGTGCTCGATTCAATTTAAGAACTCGTTGTATAATAACCAGACTCAATTCAAAACATGATACCACGTTTCACAATGACAAATGACCGTTAAATATTTCCGTTTAAATGGCTGATCAGTTCTTTACTTGCAAATGTTTATTTTTTCTCCAGATACCATCTTGAGCCTGGCAGCGTCGCATTCATGAGGAATGATTTATACACAAATAATCCGTATTGAGCGTAATGCGATAGGGAGGTATTGGAGAAACGGTTGCAGTTTGCACAATCTGAAACCTTACTGAACGTCAAGTGTGCATTACACTCATTGTAGATCGAATTTTTCTATGAATTATCGACGGCGCTTTAATTAATATACAAATATTGTATAAATTGCGGTCACTCCACTCGAACAGGCTTCAAATTGTTCTTTTGTCCGGATTTGATATTTTGACGTAATCTCTACTGATTAGATTTATTTTGAGTAATCGCTTTGATTGTAATTATCGCTCGACCGAAACGTACGTTGAAATACAATTTAGGGAACAACGAAACTGAATTGAACAGCGGGGTAAAGGCGACGTTCAAAAACAAGGGCCCTCCATACAAATGTCAGGAATTTTAAAACAAACTTTAAGTGAAAGCAAACTGAAAGGAGAACATCGCAGTCTTACAAACGTATGCAAACCATTTAATACACGCAGAAACTGAAACCAGTTGAATAGTGATTATACATATACGCAGGAACTATTGAATTTCCTTTTTACGTCTTGTTACTAACAGTAATGACCACTCCTAATAAAATCATTTCAGAGTTAACGGCCACGGCCATTCTTGAGCGCACATTTATTTAAACGATATACAAAATAAACTGCTAGATAAAAGCCATATATTTCTCTTCCTTTTATCACCCTTGTTCATTAGAACAATTCATGCTTTTGAAACGGTACTCATTTTGTAATTGATCTGCAATGTGCACATAAGAATAACAAAAGTTGTCTAACTTGGCCTTCTGATTGATAATATTAAATTCACAAATCAAACAACAGTATATTCCAGATCAAAAGTTTCAATGGACTCCTTAACATCCTTAGATTTTGCTCCGTAGATTTCAAATTACGAGAGATACTACTGTAGTGATTGTTCGGATATCTACTAAGGCACAATAGCGGCAAATTGTAAAATAGTATTGTGATAATATTGCAAATAACATTAAAACATAATATATGTACGTTTACAATATAGAATTCACTATTAACAATAATTTATCACAGATACTTGCATTGCTAAACTAACCAAATAAAACTTAGGTTATTATTACAGTTGAAACTGTTCATTGACACAGTCTGTTTTTTTGTACATAGTATGTCATTCAGTTTTTCATCTCTTAAGTAGTAATTTTGATCTTCTTTTTTTATGTATGCTTAGAAGCCCACATAAAAGATTGGGGAGCCCAAATGTGTAGCCTCTATAAATAAGCCGTATTATTGTTATTACTATTATTATTATTATCATTATAATGAAACATGTGCTAATAAATAGCCAAGTACAGTGACCATCTGGTGCTACCAGGTGACCATCAGACACTAAAGTTGATTATTAAGTTCAAGAATTAAACATTGCAGTTTTTAATTAAACAACTTTTACAAAAAATATCCCTTCGTATGAAGATTATTAGTGGATATCTCAAAGCTGGTCTCTTTTAACAGGTTTATTTATATTTAATATATAGTCAAGCCTGTGAACAAAGGCCATCTTTGAGAAAGAATAAATGTGGCATTTATTAACAGTTGACCTTTATTCAGAAGACAGATTGTTCTAAATAATCAGTGACGTTTTTTTCAAAGAATGGCCTATATTCACAGGGTGGTCTGTGTTCGTAGGTGGCCACGAACACAGGTTTGACTGTATAATTTCGTATAAATATACTAAATTATATGTCACTGATAGAACTTTTCCAAAGCGAATCCTATTGGTTTAAAGGCTTATAATTTCATTTTAGACAAAACACGAAAGTCTTTAATACAAATATTAAATTAGTTTTGTAGATTTCATGCATTTTGTTGAGAGGTCTTTGATATCGATATATGAAAACAATATTATCGTTGAAATATTTTCATAACAATTAAAAATATTTTGTCCTAAATTAAACGCGCTGATAGTTCAGCCATCAAAAACGGTGTCGATGAACTTACAAAGCTTTAATGTTGATTTATTTTGTATCTTAAAATGGAGAAAAATATTTATCAAAATTGGGATTAAATCAAGATGTTTGTTTTTAGTATTAATGATTAAAGAACTACACGTGTCGAATTGTTAACTTAAGCATGTTTTACAACAGTCCCGACACTTAGACGTATAAAGTGGGGGGAAAGCATTTGTTTAGTCTAGATTTGATTCCTAAACAAAACACCAGTATTTTATCGTTAAACGCTGGTATATATTTCAAGAGCGCTCAGAATAATTACAAATCGAAATATTTCATTTCAAATGTAACTATTATTATTAATATGTAAAACTCCATTTAACAGGCACGTGTTACTAATTAAACAGTCCATCATGGTGTTTTGACTGGAGTATCTTACTGTTTGCAAAATATTTTAACATTCTTAATTACCGCCACTTTAAGTCTCTACTCATAGAATCATTAATCTTATGATTGAGTGGGTTTTAAATTTGAGGGTTCGAAATACTTCAGGCTTATAGAATTTTATATCAACACGGATACATTAAGCTAAATGTTTATGATATTACGAGCAGATATTTTGTGTGGGGTTCAAGATGAGTACTTACAGCAAGTCATAAAAGTTTAAAGGGGCTGCGGTCTTTCTTGTAATCTATACTTTGCGGCAGAAAATTCTTTTCTTTGCAGATGGAATAAATGTCTGATTATTCGGTAAAAATATTCCCTGCAAAGACCTCCCCAATGAATCATCCAAACGTTGTCTACACAGTTATCGTGTTATAGACGCGATCTGTCTCTGAGATTATAAAACTTGAGTTCGGTCTCCATGCTCAAATCTCATATCTTGTCTTATACAATAATGATATCATTATTCAGACAGCATGATTAACCCGAACATGTATTTAAACATTTATCAGTTCTATCTTTTCAACCGTTTTTTCTCTCTTACCATATATGAATTGAAATCAAGCAAATTGATAACTGTGCTGGACATGGAGCCTATGAATTGTGACACTAGGCCTAATGATCGATGTTATGACTTGAGATCGGCCAGTGAGCTCAATTCTCACTGTTTGTCTTTTAGTGTTTGCTATCTGATCATGATGAAAATAATGATATCTATAAAACATTATTCTGACTTGAAGATATATTTAAACGTTGAAAGCTATATATTTTTCTGAAAGAATACTTTGAAAATAGATTTGAGATTTAAGATCGGTGACTTTTCTCAAGTTATGAAAACTGTTTAATAATCTCGGTGCCAGATGTGTTCACAACTGATACCAACACGGTGCGTTGAGATGGGTTACAAAAGATGTATTATTATATTTCTCGACAGCATAACGACTTTCACGACATCTATTGAATGTGCAGAATCCACTAGGCCGGCAACAATAAACAGCGAATGTATTTCTCTCATTTACGTAAAAATCTTAAAGATATTAGTGCGGATAGTTCAACGAAAGCTCAAAATTGATGACATGAATAATGCAGTACCCTAATGCGAACAAAGATTTGAATTTTTTAAAAAATAAAATATCAACATTTTGGTGCGTAATTCCCAGCAGTTTGGAAATACTTGGTACATGTATTTAAATGGTTTTATTTATTTTGAGACTTTTTAAATTAATACATGAGCATATACCCGCTAAAACTATCATGGTTTTTCTATATAAAGGTATGTGAATGGAATAAGTACTTTAATACTGGAATTTCATGTCAGGGATTTTAATGCACGTGTACATGTAATATAATACGATTGTGCCTACCTTCTCTTCGTTTCACTTCCATTCCTACGGTCACTTTTTTATATACATGCCTATTATTGTTATATTGCTGTCACTATTCATCATTACTGTGTACATGTACCAATGTCATTGTCACGTTTATATATTTTTATGTATGTAACATTGTAATCTTCACATGGGCCTTTTGGCTTACTGAATTTGAAATAAATAAATAAATATCATAAATATCATATCATATCATGTAATATAATATACGGCAGGAGTGAACTTTATTGTCGACTAAGCTTGAGCGACTCAACTTCTTACATGAACATATTGGAAACGAATTTATTTTCAAAATATAGCACATTGGCAATAAAAAGAAATATATTTGCAAAAAATGTATATTTATAAAAAAACGACCGATTACAATTAATTTCATATTTACAATGGAACCGTTGCAATTCCGGAAAAATCCTGATTTTTATACCATATGCTTAATGTTTAAATCTACAAATATAGATTCTAATGTTGCAGCCGCATTAATCCGGACTTTTGTCCTGGTACGGACAAGTCCGGATTAGAGGTATTCCACCGCATTTATGATTTTTGTGAGAATTGTGTGTACATATTTTTGAAATGTTTATCATTTTTTTTCGCACTTTTCCCATTAAATATACTAATAAATTAAGTCAAACATGAATACATAATTTAATAGCATAGATGATTTTCAAGAAATGAAAATTACACGTTTTTACAAAGTGATTGTATATTTCATACGTAGCTCTGACAATATTCTTAAAATATCGCACCGCAAGGAAGATGTGTCTATTTTAAATGAAATATACATCAAGTGCGGTATTCGTCTGAACTCTGCGAGATTACTTGCAGCCGCAATAAATAAATAAAATAGAAAGCTTCTAATTGAAATTTCATCTCGGGATTGAATCGTACTGGTACCGAATTGAACTTGAACAGTTTGAAAGACTAACAATATTTTTCTATGATTAGAATATGGATAAACTTGTGTAATTAATTTCGGATAAATGATTGACAGTCGTCCAGATTAAGACTAGAAACAATAAGAGTGTATTGTGAAGTCTGTTTCCCCTGAGCATCAGCCGGGATTACACGATTCTTTCTGCTTAAGAGGCAATATCGCGTACAAGAATGTCGAATTATCTCTGCTATTGTCGCCATCAAGCCCACTTAGCGTTGTTTCCGCGTCTTTTAGTCACTTGATCATGTTTTCGAGCTAAGCCCTTCTTTATGATGCGAAAAGGCAAGCTAATACCATTGACTCTGCATACAAAATATAACTAAAAAGCATTTAATGTAATTAAATAAAGCCCCCTTTTCATATCAATTGAGGACGCAATCTCTCTCGTTATATTGATGACTTTTCTAATAGTATTGAAGCTGAACAAACCGAATATTATAATATTTCAACAAACAAGAAGATACGCGAGAAACTGTTGTCAATTTAATCCGCCCAGAGGCGGAGTCTGATAATTACAGCGATCGTTAGGCGGCGAACGTGATCGAAGACGCGTAATATCAGCCAATCAGAAAATAGGATTCAAAAATGAGGACCAATCACAGCGTCGGTTGTACTTCACTTGTACAAAGTAGTGTTACATGGGATACGGCGTGAACAACGATGTAAAACTCAAGACTGGCGATATGTTAATCTCTTCAGCGCAAATATGAAACTTTGATAAGATATATAGTTGGTACGGATAAATAGTCGAAGCGATAGATTACATATGTACTCTGTACTTGTGACTAGATGTCATCACAATATTATAGTGAATATCAGTAACTTGAACTTTTACGAAATACAAACAAAGTCAGTGATTTTAAAATTATAAATCAAAACAATAATTTTGAACGGATTTCATTGTTTTATATCTTAAGTGACATATAGATTTTTAAAACAGTGTTTACTTTTAACTTTTAAAACGAAGATCATCGACTTTCTAGTGGTCATTTGATTGGAATAACGAACATCATATTCAAAAACAGACTTCATACGACAGACAATTTGGTAATGACGATTTTTGTATAAGCTGTTCATCCATATGTCCGTACAGTCTGGATATAACACGTCTTCTCCTTTATCGAGTTCAGTAAGTATATTTTTTAACTATAATTCTTTACTTTACCTCAGATCTTGTTTTCAATAACACATGATTTATTTCAGCATCAAATCATATGAAGAACTGCAAACTGTCCCAGAAAATAGTGTTAAAGTAATGTATTAATTTGTGATGATTCTTTCCTAGATAAATTTAAGTTTTTGCTATTATTTTCATTGATATATAAATTATGTAATTAACTTAAAACGTTTAACCTCTGTGTCAAGATTTTAAAGTGAAAAAGTCTAGGCTTTTACTCTAAGGTACTTTAAAGTTAGGTTCGCATGTTTGATCAATTAAGGAAGTAGGGACACTTGTGTATAATGGCATGTAATCCATTCAAAATATTAAGTTTATTACTCAAGTATCGCCTGCAATGCTAACTTATAAAACCTTAGTGTGCTGTGTAAGGGTTTAATTCTGCCCCCCAAAAGTTTTATGTGCATTTAGATGTAAAATAGTGCTAAGATCTTGATGTAAAACGAAGTACAAAAAGAGGAAAAGCCTTAACTTGATAAAAACGGACTGTTTTCACTAGACCACACAACACCTTATTAAGTACAACAACGTGACTTAATATTGGAATGTTACATATGTGATATTACTTAATGTAACAATGATATTATTTTATTCTATAGTATTATGATGTTTTGATTACTTAGTAAAGCATTGGTTTTATGGTAAAATAGTACTTAATAATAAAAAGATAGATTTTTAAGTAATATGGTGTTTTGTTTTCAAGTACTTACTTTTGTTTTCACGTACCGTTCTTCTAATGTTATTTTCAAATCTTTGATTAATTTTAAGGCATTTCTTGCATCTTAAACATGGAATACTATATATAGAATTATTCTCAAAGGATAAAATCATACGGAGATATTGTAATAATGATTAATTCATAATTATACTAAAGTTAAAATGGCGACTTGTCTGAAATGACATATACATCAATACTTATACTTGGTTGATTTCTTGGTTACTAATAAAGTTTGATACTAAACGAGACACTTTTTTCAGTAATAAAATAAGATAATAGACTGGTACACAATACGTGCAACATCATATTATTGTCAATTTGGTTTCTTGTGGCTTCTAATTATTTCTGTGTCATCTTAAAACAAATTCCGTCGAGATAATGTTAGTTTTAATGTCAACAAATTACAAACTCAATATAGTTTTAATACAATACTTTATAATTCTAAAACGAATCAGTTTTTTTGGGTCACAGTTTAAACATTGTCCTAACACGATACACCTGGAAAAATGTTACAGTTTATATCCATATGTCACTTTTAATAAGGTAGAACTTTTCTAAATGAATTAATGAGGAAACAACTCCCTTCCGAACATAGTCATTAAATTACTGAACCGAACATTTAAAACAAAAAATGATGAGTTGTATGTATACAAATGAAATGCTGAAATTTCATCAGTGACTCGGAGCCATCTCATCGAATTTATCACAGGTTTTTTTTTACTAATGTTTGATTCTGATATGAAAACATTTCAATTCTCATCCTGAAAATATTGTGAATGTATCCCTCTGACTTATAAGTGGTCTGTTTTCCACCATGCGTCACCTTTTCAAGAGTTAAATTTACCAAACAGCTCACAATGTAAATACAAGTTTCACGTTTTTTCCTAGGCATATTCATCCCATCTCTCGAGCGATAACATTAAACTCCATCATCTAAGAAATACGAACACAAGCTCAATTCTTCGTCCCGAGTTTCGTGAAAACTTCAGTCATAACTTCCAGAGTGAAAGAAAAGTTATTCGGCTGTACGCTCAGCGTTTTTTGATCTCTCGTCATTTTGACGATAATTCTCTGGATCCCAGTAACAATAATAATCGCGTTGGGTGTTCTCCTGAGTCCTAGTAAAAATGGAGGACTGAAATCTGTTGGCCGGGATATTATCTGACACTTTAAATACTCCATCAAATTACGGCATGATCTAATACGATCTCTTGGATGGGAAAACTCAGTTTCATAATCTTAGCTAAATTTGTATGAGTTTTTTTTCAAACATGTCTCAGAATTTTAACAGCGATGTTCGTAAATCATAAAGTTAAAAACTCCGCATAAAATAAACGCGCTCTTACGAACATCCTGACAAATTTTAAGAAACCTGTTTTTTTTTAATTTTAGCTCTTGGCAGGAAATCATTTGAACATGAAAAAACTGAGTATTTGTCTATTTTGAAAGAAATTCAAGTATCCAAAATGTTCTGTACTATAATATATCACGCCTTAAATTCTTCTACTTGGCATAA